>JAJHIY020000264.1:1617500-1760000 GCA_022114975.2 Lampris megalopsis | reverse complement strand
AAAAAGACAATGACAGCAGAGGACAGGAGGAGGTGATGAAAGCAGAGGACAGGAGGAGGTGATGAAGGCAGAAGACAGGAGGAGGTGATGAAGGCAGAGGACAGAAAAAGACAATGACAGCAGAGGACAGGAGGAGGTGATGAAGGCAGAGGACAGGAGGAGGTGATGAAGGCAGAGGACAGAAAAAGACAATGACAGCAGAGGACAGGAGGAGGTGATGAAGGCAGAGGACAGGAGGAGGTGATGAAGGCAGAGGACAGACGAGGTGATGAAGGCAGAGGACAAGAGGAGGTGACGAAGGCAGAGGACTGGAGCAGGTGATGAAGGCAGAGGACAGGAGGAGGTGATGAACGCAGAGGACAGCAAGAGGTGATGAAGGCAGAGGACTGGAGCAGGTGATGAAGGCAGAGGACTGGAGCAGGTGATGAAGGCAGAGGACAGGAGGAGGTGATGAAGGCAGAGGACAGGAGGAGGTGATGAAGGCAGAGGACAGAAAAAGACAATGACAGCAGAGGACAGGAGGAGGTGATGAAAGCAGAGGACAGGAGGAGGTGATGAAGGCAGAAGACAGGAGGAGGTGATGAAGGCAGAGGACAGAAAAAGACAATGACAGCAGAGGACAGGAGGAGGTGATGAAAGCAGAGGACAGGAGGAGGTGATGAAGGCAGAAGACAGGAGGAGGTGATGAAGGCAGAGGACAGAAAAAGACAATGACAACAGAGGACAGGAGGAGGTGATGAAGGCAGAGGACAAGAGGAGGTGACGAAGGCAGAGAACAGGAGCAGGTGATGAAGGCAGAGGACAGGAGGAGGTGATGAACGCAGAGGACAGGAGGAGGTGATGAAGGCAGAGGACAGGAGGAGGTGATGAAGGCAGAGGACAGAAAAAGACAATGACAGCAGAGGACAGGAGGAGGTGATGAAAGCAGAGGACAGGAGGAGGTGATGAAGGCAGAAGACAGGAGGAGGTGATGAAGGCAGAGGACAGAAAAAGACAATGACAGCAGAGGACAGGAGGAGGTGATGAAAGCAGAGGACAGGAGGAGGTGATGAAGGCAGAAGACAGGAGGAGGTGATGAAGGCAGAGGACAGAAAAAGACAATGACAACAGAGGACAGGAGGAGGTGATGAAAGCAGAGGACAGGAGGAGGTGATGAAGGCAGAGGACTGGAGCAGGTGATGAAGGCAGAGGACAGACGAGGTGATGAAGGCAGAGGACAGGAGGAGGTGATGAAGGCAGAGGACAGAAAAAGACAATGACAGCAGAGGACAGGAGGAGGTGATGAAGGCAGAGGACAGGAGGAGGTGATGAAAGCAGAGGACAGGAGGAGGTGATGAAGGCAGAGGACAAGAGGAGGTGACGAAGGCAGAGAACAGGAGGAGGCGATGAAGGCAGAGGACAGGGGGAGGTGATGAAGGCAGAGGACAGGAGGAGGTGATGAAGGCAGAGGACAGGAGGAGGCGATGAAGGCAGAGGACAGGAGGAGATGATGAAGGCAGAGGACAGGAGGAGGTGATGAAGGCAAAGGACAGGAGGAGGTGATGAAGGCTGTTGCTATCTGCTTGTTTTCATGATGCCCCGGTGTTGTGTTTGACAGTAGTTTGTGTTTATTGAACTTGTGTTCCCCAACTCACATGCTCAGTTTTAGGATGCCTTATCAAACCCGAGACGCAGTCTCCAATAATGTGGAGCGTTAGGAGTCGGTTACAATGTGACATGAATTGATAACTCCTCATTAGCCCTAAATGGTGACGTTGGAATGGTGAACACTCAATACTGACGAGGGGAGAAGCCGCCCGAGTGTTAGATGCAGGTGTTGGGAGCCGTGAGTACAGAGGACATCTGACATATTCTGCTCCTTCTTCCTCACACTCTGGATCCTCCACAGACTGAGACTGAAGGTTCCATGTTTAGGGGGTTTTAGGCTGTTGAGAAGAATAGCAAAAGGAAGGCCCTGTGATGGTCTGGCAGCCCGTCCAGGGTGTCTCCCTGCCTGCCCCCCAGTGACTGCTGGGATGGGCTGCAGCACCCCCGCGACCCCGAGAGCAGGATAAGCGGTTGGATGATGGATGGAGATATATATCATCTTTTTAAACCAGCATTACTGATCTTCAGCAGATCACAGGAGCTGTGTGAAGTCCTCTCCTGTTTCAAGAGCTCCTCTATCATCCCAATCCCCAAGAAACCCCGTATCACCGGGATTACATGACTACACGTCCATTGCCTTAATGTGTGTGGTCATGGCATCCTTTGAAAGGCTGGTGGTGGCCCACCTGAAGGAAATCCCAGACCCCCTGCTCGAACCCCTGCAGTTTGCCTACTGAGCAAACAGAGCAGCGGATGATGGAGCCAACATGTGATTGCACTACGTCTTCCACCACCTCGACCCCCAGGGACACACGCAAGGGTCCTGTTTGGAAAAAAGAAATGAACTGCTTCTATGCACCCTATGCATTGCCTTTGTGCACCGCCTGGACTTGAACCTAGTTTTTTGGCACGTACTTGCAGTGTCTCCTGCCTAGATCTGCGCTTGTGTTGTATTAGCCCTGATGAACATGCTGTGGGGGAAAGTGTCTGCTACATGAAACTGTAACATTGTAACATTGTGACTTCCGCTCAGCTTCAGTGTAACAAACCAATAAGCCAGCTTTTATTGTAAGACTGATGAGCAAGAGTCGAGTATTTGCAGTTAAAGGATGGCTTTATCCTCCCCGCTCTTAGGCGCCACAACAACACCAGCATCCGTGTGTAACGTACTGCCTGCTTTCCGGCACCTCCCACTTACAGTAGCAACTGTCGCAAAATACGTCATAACACTCACATCCATGACATCGCCCCCTTTCAGATGCTGCCATTATCCATATCCGCGTGACACTCAATGCTAATATAAACAACAGCACCCTCTTGTGGCCTAAGACTAACCGAAGAGAGAAAGAGTAAATGTTTACCAAGCATTATGTCTCTTAACAAACATGCAAAACCAACAAGGTCAGACTTTTGTTCACACTCAAGTGTCTGACTAAACCTTCCCTTCACAGGTCAAGTTTCTGGACAGGTTTAACAAGCCTACCAGACCTGGTTTGTGGCAGTCCATCAGTGTTCACTTGGGCTCGCCTGAATGTCTGGTGGGTCATTCCTGGGGTTTGTGTTGGCCTCCGCCGGGGACCCTGCAACGGGCACCGCTTGGAGATGGCGACGGTTTTGCCTGTACAGGGCTCCTCGCTCTGTCTCGATGATGTACGACCTCTGTGTAGTGCTCTCGCCTGCCACTACCGCCGGTGTGGGCCCAGGCTTTTTGATGGTCCAGCCTTGTGGGGACATGGTCTCCTTGCTGTAGTGGTGCGAGCTTTTTCACGCCATGACGCTTGTTGTAGTAAAAGGCCTGTTTACTCTTCTCCGCAGCATCTCTAGCTCTGATGTGATGTCGGCTCAGCCGCTCTGGTTGCAGATCCTTGGGAAGGATGGACAGGGTCGTCCTGATTTTCCGCCCCATCGGGAGTTTGGCCGGACTGACACCCGTGCTGCTGTGTGGAGAGGATCTGTAGATCATGAGAGCAAGGAGAGGATCTTTTTGTCTCAGAATCCCCTTGGCTGTTTGGACTGCATGTCCATTTCCGTGCAGGTTATGGGGGCTAGAGGTCATGTGCTTGAAGTCCATTTCATGGCAAAGTCTCTGAAGACATCACTACTGAACTGTGGCCCGTTGTCACTGACAACCTCCTCCGGTATTCCGTACCGAGCAAATGTAGCTCTTAGCTTCGAGGCTACCTGTGCGCTTGTCCTGGTTGACATGTGGAGTATCTCCAGGTATCGAGAGTAGTAGTCCGTTATAACCACGTACTTTTCTCTTTCATGTCACACAAATCTATGCCGATTTTCTTCCAGGGCCTGTCTGGGGAGGTGCTGACAAGAGAGGCTCTCTGCTCGGTGCTCTCCTCTGCTCACGACACTACATGCAGCTCTCCACCTTGTGTGTGATCTGCGAGGCTATGCCAGGCCACCACACTGAAGTGCTGGCTCCGTCTCGGCATTTGTTAAGCCCTTGGTGGCCCTCATGTGTGCGTTCTAGTATCTCTGACCTCATTGTGTCTGGTATCACTATCCTACTCCCCCTGGTGACTACCCCGCCATGTACAGACAGTCCATCTCTCCCAGGACAGTAGTCTTTGACGCAGTTGCGTGTGTGTGTGTGGTGTGTTCAGGCCGCCACACTTGTATTTTCCCAGATCACTTCTTGGAGCTGCTCATCGGCTGCTGTCTCTGCTCGGATGCTGTCCATCTTCTGTGGCGATGCTGGAATGCTGCTGATCACAGCTGCGACGCAACACTCCACGTCTGTGTGACTGTCTCGGCTGTGCTCTGGGTCCCTCTGCGGACTCCGGGACAGCATGTCTGCCATGACGAGGGTCTTTCCCGGTGCATATCCTGCCTCCAGGTTGAACCTCATCAAGCGCATGAGAAGGCTCTGGCAGCGGATCGGCACATTGTCGACATGTCTGAGTTGATCAGTGGAATGAGGGGTTTGTGATCAGTTTGAATGGAGGCAGGCCGTGGAGGTACACTTCAAACCTCTCTCACGCCCACACACACGCCAGGCACTCCTTTACTAGTAGAGCGTTCCTCGTTTCAGCATCGCTCAGACGCCTTGAACAGTACGCCACCGGTCTCCAGTCCTCGCCATGGAGCTGCGCTGCCCACTGAGTGGGACTTTAGCAGTCCATACAGTGGCTGGCCCACGGTAGCTAGGTCGGGAATGTATTTCCCCAGGTAATGTATCATGCCGAGCGCCCTCTTCAGCTCTTGGACGTTTTCAGGCGGGTTGAGGTTGTTGACTGCAGACACTTTGGCCGGGTCATGTTGCACGCCATCGTTATTGATCACCTGACCCAGAAAGTGTAGCACCCTCTTTCTTAGCCCACATTTCTCTGTGTTCAGCTTTAGGCCTGCAGACTCTAGTCGCTCCATGATTTTCTGCAGCCGTTCATCGTGCTCGCTCATGTCGCTGCCGTGGACGATGGTGTCGTCCATATAAACGACAACTCCCTGCAGCCCCTCCAGCGTCTCCACCATCTTTCTTTGAAAGATCTCAGGGGCACTGGTGATCCCAAATGGAAGACGTTTAAAACAATACCTTCCATACGGTGTAATAAAGGTGGTCAACCTCTGGCTGTCTTTGTCCAGTGGGATCTGCCCGAGCCCCGAGGCTGCATCTAATGATGAGAAGACTGTGGGGCTGTTGAGCTGAGCGATCATCTCCTCTGGTGTCGGCAGTATGAACCTCTCTCTCTCGACAGCTTTGTTAAGCTTCTTTAAGTCGAGACAGATGCGCGCTTTACCCGCCTTTTTTGGGACTGGCACCATCGGGGCGCACCACTCTGTGGGTTCAGTCACAGCCTCCGTGATGGCGTTGGCTTCCATCTGTTCCAACTCTTCTTTCACTGCACCCAGGAGGGGTATGGGGCACGGCGTGCGGTGCAGACTGCACAGGGCTGGGCCTTTTCCTGCAGCACTATTCTTACAGGCTGAGTAAAGGGTGTGAATACTTATGTACATGCAATATTTCAGTTTTTTATTTTTAATAAATTTTCAAAAATTTCTACAAAACCTTTTTCTCTTTGTCATTATGGGGTATTGTGTGTAGATTGATGAGGAAAAAAAAGGAATTTAATCCATTTTGGAATAAGGCTGTAACATAACAACATGTGGGGAAAGTGAAGGAGTGTGAATACTTTTCGGATGCACTGTAGTCTATGCCTCCTCTCTGTACATGCCTAAACAATCTCAATCTTGTCTCTCTCAACTTCTCATCCATTCCTCTGATCTTGAACGCAGCTCTCACTTCTTCATTTCTCTTCCGGTCTTTTCTAGTCATTCCCAAGGACCAACGCAGCAGGTTCATCTCTGCTATACTTTGCCCTTTACCCTTTGTCACAAAGTACTCCAGCTACCTTTCTCCATGAATTCCACCCAGATTGTGTCCTTTTCTTGACTTCCTTCTTACTACCGCCTTCTGTCTGTATTGTCAATCCTAAGTTCTTGAATTCGTTAACTTCTGGGACATCTTCTCCTAAGGTCAATCCTGGACTTGCTTATTCATATGCAGGTACTCAGTCTTTGATCTGCTGGTCTTTAGTCTTCTAATCTCTGGCGCTTCTCTCCCATCTTCAAGATCTCTCTCCAACCTTTCCTTGTCCTTGTTTGCTAGCATGATGTCCTCAGCAAACATCATGCTATATAACATATCATAATAATATAATATAAAAGTATAATAGTAGTAGTAGAATGTAATATGTTATAGAGCATGATGTCATCAGCAAACATCATGCTATATAACATATCATAATAATATGATATAAAAGTATAATAGTAGTAGTAGAATGTAATATAATGTTATAGAGCATGATGTCATCAGCAAACATCATGCTATATAACATATCATAATAATATGATATAAAAGTAAAATAGTAGTAGTAGAATGTAATATAGTTATAGAGCATGATGTCATCAGCAAACATCATGCTATATAACATATCATAATAACATGCTATAACAGTATAATAGTAGTAGTAGTAGTAGTAGTAGTAGAATGTAATATAATGTGATGTGCAGAGTTGCTTCGTGGGCTGCTGAAGCGAGTCTGTCGTTTTGCTGACACACCAGCTTTGCGGTCCATCATGCTGCCACAGAAACCTAAAGTTAGAAGACGTGCATCCTCCGGGTGTTCTGTTAGGGTGTTTCTTCACTTTCAGCCTGAAGACATAACACACACACACACACACACACACTCACACACACACGTATGCTGAAGCACCACATGCGTGTGTAAGTGGGGGGGGGGTGGGGTGGGGCAGGGGGCTGCCAACTTCCTCCTCTCCTCTCACTTCCTCTGTGTTAGAAGGGTTGACAGGAGTTGGGTGGGATCACTACCAAACAAAACTTCTTGCTTAAAAATGTGATTTTACACACACACTCACACGCACGCACGCGCACGCGCACGCACGCACGCACGCCATGTCACGAGCCGGCGTGACTCGTGGTGAAGTTGAGACGGTGAAGCCAGTTGGATGTGTTGTTGAACAGCCGCCTCGGTTCAGTCTGACGTCTGTTTTAGTAAAGAACCGAAGTGTTTTCCTTTTCAAACTGTCCATCACCCGACAGACCTGCTCACACGGGGGCGCCCTCTGAGTTCTCACTGGCAGATTAATAACAACATGTGTAATAACACGGTAATTACACATGTTTAATTTGTTCTGCCGTCAGAAACGTCTTTCTGCAGACGGATGACGTCACGTGACGACGCTCGATCCCTGGTGTGTGACGACACAGCGTCACGTGTACGGCGGTATCCATGGTAACAGCAGGCCCGTCTAGTTGGCTGAAGAAAACCCAGAAAATGATTTTCCTTCTTTAAATGTCAAAAAATCCTCATTTAAAAAACATCCAACTTCGGAAAATTCAACAATGTACATTTTCAGCCTCAACACACCTCGAATCTTGACAAACACCAGTAATGATGACGTTGTGGACACACACACACACACACACACACACACACACACACACACACACACACGTGCGCGCCAGTAAACCCATGACCAGACCAGAGAGGATTGTGGGTAATGTTTGGGCTCCAGCAGCTGAAAGTGTTCAGTCAGGTGGAAGTTTGACGTGTTAAAATCCTTTTCTACCCCGGAGAAATTCTGGTGTTTTCTCTTTATTAAAGTCCTGATCCTGATCCTGATCCTGATCCGCCACGTGTGACCTTTTGCACAGTACCAGAGTGTCTTTATCAGGCTTTACCACAAATACATGTCTGTATCGAGTTTTTATCACTACTGACATATTCACCATAATAAACACAGATTTCTGCAGCAGAAAGTTCTGGACTACACAACCTTACAGAACATCTAGTTCCTCCTCGGGCTCTAACATGTTCTTGTTGTTAACTAGGAACAGCAACGTGTCCTGTGTGGAACCGGGATGATAAATCCATCAGGTTCTAACATGTTCTTGTTGTTAACCAGGAACAGCAAAGTGTCCTGTGTGGAACCTGGATGATAAATCCATCAGGTTCTAACATGTTCTTGTTGTTAACCAGGAACAGCAAAGTGTCCTGTGTGGAACCTGGATGATAAATCCATCAGGTTCTAACATGTTCTTCTTGTTAACTAGGAACAGCAAAGTGTCCTGTGTGGAACCTGGATGATACATCCATCAGGTTCTAACATGTTCTTGTTGTTAACTAGGAACAGCAAAGTGTCCTGTGTGGAACCTGGATGATAAATCCATCAGGTTCTAACATGTTCTTGTTGTTAACTAGGAACAGCAAAGTGTCCTGTGTGGAACCTGGATGATAAATCCATCAGGTTCTAACGTGTTCTTGTTGTTAACTAGGAACAGCAAAGTCTCCTGTGTGGAACCTGGATGATAAATCCATCAGGTTCTAACATGTTCTTGTTGTTAACTAGGAACAGCAAAGTGTCCTGTGTGGAACCTGGATGATAAATCCATCAGGTTCTAACATGTTCTTGTTGTTAACCAGGAACAGCAAAGTGTCCTGTGTGGAACCTGGATGATAAATCCATCAGGTTCTAACATGTTCTTCTTGTTAACTAGGAACAGCAAAGTGTCCTGTGTGGAACCTGGATGATAAATCCATCAGGTTCTAACATGTTCTTCTTGTTAACTAGGAAGAGCAAAGTGTCCTGTGTGGAACCTGGATGATAAATCCATCAGGTTCTAACGTGTTCTTCTTGTTAACTAGGAAGAGCAAAGTGTCCTGTGTGGAACCGGGATGATAAATCCATCAGGTTCTAACATGTTCTTGTTGTTAACTAGGAACAGCAAAGTGTCCTGTGTGGAACCGGGATGATAAATCCATCAGGTTCTAACATGTTCTTGTTGTTAACCAGGAACAGCAAAGTGTCCTGTGTGGAACCGGGATGATAAATCCATCAGGTTCTAACATGTTTTTGTTGTTAACCAGGAACAGCAAAGTGTCCTGTGTGGAACCTGGATGATAAATCCATCAGGTTCTAACGTGTTCTTGTTGTTAACCAGGAACAGCAAAGTGTCCTGTGTGGAACCTGGATGATACATCCATCAGGTTCTAACATGTTCTTGTTGTTAACTAGGAACAGCAAAGTGTCCTGTGTGGAACCTGGATGATAAATCCATCAGGTTCTAACATGTTCTTGTTGTTAACTAGGAACAGCAAAGTGTCCTGTGTGGAACCTGGATGATAAATCCATCAGGTTCTAACATGTTCTTGTTGTTAACTAGGAACAGCAAAGTGTCCTGTGTGGAACCTGGATGATGAATCCATCAGGTTCTAACATGTTCTTGTTGTTAACTAGGAACAGCAAAGTGTCCTGTGTGGAACCTGGATGATGAATCCATCAGGTTCTAACATGTTCTTGTTGTTAACTAGGAACAGCAAAGTGTCCTGTGTGGAACCTGGATGATAAATCCATCAGGTTCTAACATGTTCTTGTTGTTAACTAGGAACAGCAAAGTGTCCTGTGTGGAACCTGGATGATAAATCCATCAGGTTCTAACATGTTCTTGTTGTTAACAAGGAACAGCAAAGTGTCCTGTGTGGAACCGGGATGATAAATCCATCAGGTTCTAACATGTTCTTGTTGTTAACCAGGAACAGCAAAGTGTCCTGTGTGGAACCGGGATGATAAATCCATCAGGTTCTAACATGTTTTTGTTGTTAACCAGGAACAGCAAAGTGTCCTGTGTGGAACCTGGATGATAAATCCATCAGGTTCTAACGTGTTCTTGTTGTTAACCAGGAACAGCAAAGTGTCCTGTGTGGAACCTGGATGATAAATCCATCAGGTTCTAACGTGTTCTTGTTGTTAACCAGGAACAGCAAAGTGTCCTGCGTGGAACCTGGATGATAAATCCATCAGGTTCTAACATGTTCTTGTTGTTAACTAGGAACAGCAAAGTGTCCTGTGTGGAACCTGGATGATGAATCCATCAGGTTCTAACATGTTCTTGTTGTTAACTAGGAACAGCAAAGTGTCCTGTGTGGAACCTGGATGATGAATCCATCAGGTTCTAACATGTTCTTGTTGTTAACTAGGAACAGCAAAGTGTCCTGTGTGGAACCGGGATGATAAATCCATCAGGTTCTAACATGTTCTTGTTGTTAACTAGGAACAGCAAAGTGTCCTGTGTGGAACGTGGATGATAAATCCATCAGGTTCTAACATGTTCTTGTTGTTAACCAGGAACAGCAAAGTGTCCTGTGTGGAACCGGGATGATAAATCCATCAGGTTCTAACATGTTTTTGTTGTTAACCAGGAACAGCAAAGTGTCCTGTGTGGAACCTGGATGATAAATCCATCAGGTTCTAACGTGTTCTTGTTGTTAACCAGGAACAGCAAAGTGTCCTGTGTGGAACCTGGATGATACATCCATCAGGTTCTAACGTGTTCTTGTTGTTAACTAGGAACAGCAAAGTGTCCTGTGTGGAACCTGGATGATAAATCCATCAGGTTCTAACATGTTCTTGTTGTTAACTAGGAACAGCAAAGTGTCCTGTGTGGAACCTGGATGATAAATCCATCAGGTTCTAACATGTTCTTGTTGTTAACTAGGAACAGCAAAGTGTCCTGTGTGGAACCTGGATGATAAATCCATCAGGTTCTAACATGTTCTTGTTGTTAACTAGGAACAGCAAAGTGTCCTGTGTGGAACCTGGATGATGAATCCATCAGGTTCTAACATGTTCTTGTTGTTAACTAGGAACAGCAAAGTGTCCTGTGTGGAACCTGGATGATAAATCCATCAGGTTCTAACATGTTCTTGTTGTTAACTAGGAACAGCAAAGTGTCCTGTGTGGAACCTGGATGATAAATCCATCAGGTTCTAACATGTTCTTGTTGTTAACTAGGAACAGCAAAGTGTCCTGTGTGGAACCGGGATGATAAATCCATCAGGTTCTAACATGTTCTTGTTGTTAACCAGGAACAGCAAAGTGTCCTGTGTGGAACCGGGATGATAAATCCATCAGGTTCTAACATGTTTTTGTTGTTAACCAGGAACAGCAAAGTGTCCTGTGTGGAACCTGGATGATAAATCCATCAGGTTCTAACGTGTTCTTGTTGTTAACTAGGAACAGCAAAGTGTCCTGTGTGGAACCTGGATGATGAATCCATCAGGTTCTAACGTGTTCTTGTTGTTAACCAGGAACAGCAAAGTGTCCTGCGTGGAACCTGGATGATAAATCCATCAGGTTCTAACATGTTCTTGTTGTTAACTAGGAACAGCAAAGTGTCCTGTGTGGAACCTGGATGATGAATCCATCAGGTTCTAACATGTTCTTGTTGTTAACTAGGAACAGCAAAGTGTCCTGTGTGGAACCTGGATGATGAATCCATCAGGTTCTAACATGTTCTTGTTGTTAACTAGGAACAGCAAAGTGTCCTGTGTGGAACGTGGATGATAAATCCATCAGGTTCTAACATGTTCTTGTTGTTAACTAGGAACAGCAAAGTGTCCTGTGTGGAACGTGGATGATAAATCCATCAGGTTCTAACATGTTCTTGTTGTTAACTAGGAACAGCAAAGTGTCCTGTGTGGAACCTGGATGATAAATCCATCAGGTTCTAACATGTTCTTGTTGTTAACCAGGAACAGCAAAGTGTCCTGTGTGGAACGTGGATGATAAATCCATCAGGTTCTAACATGTTCTTGTTGTTAACCAGGAACAGCAAAGTGTCCTGTGTGGAACCTGGATGATGAATCCATCAGGTTCTAACATGTTCTTGTTGTTAACCAGGAACAGCAAAGTGTCCTGTGTGGAACCTGGATGATAAATCCATCAGGTTCTAACATGTTCTTGTTGTTAACTAGGAACAGCAAAGTGTCCTGTGTGGAACCTGGATGATAAATCCATCAGGTTCTAACATGTTCTTGTTGTTAACTAGGAACAGCAAAGTGTCCTGTGTGGAACGTGGATGATAAATCCATCAGGTTCTAACATGTTCTTGTTGTTAACTAGGAACAGCAAAGTGTCCTGTGTGGAACCTGGATGATAAATCCATCAGGTTCTAACATGTTCTTGTTGTTAACTAGGAACAGCAAAGTCTCCTGTGTGGAACCTGGATGATAAATCCATCAGGTTCTAACATGTTCTTGTTGTTAACTAGGAACAGCAAAGTGTCCTGTGTGGAACCTGGATGATAAATCCATCAGGTTCTAACATGTTCTTGTTGTTAACTAGGAACAGCAAAGTGTCCTGTGTGGAACCTGGATGATAAATCCATCAGGTTCTAACATGTTCTTGTTGTTAACTAGGAACAGCAAAGTGTCCTGTGTGGAACCTGGATGATAAATCCATCAGGTTCTAACATGTTCTTGTTGTTAACCAGGAACAGCAAAGTGTCCTGTGTGGAACGTGGATGATAAATCCATCAGGTTCTAACATGTTCTTGTTGTTAACTAGGAACAGCAAAGTGTCCTGTGTGGAACCTGGATGATAAATCCATCAGGTTCTAACATGTTCTTGTTGTTAACCAGGAACAGCAAAGTGTCCTGTGTGGAACCTGGATGATAAATCCATCAGGTTCTAACATGTTCTTGTTGTTAACTAGGAACAGCAAAGTGTCCTGTGTGGAACCTGGATGATAAATCCATCAGGTTCTAACATGTTCTTGTTGTTAACTAGGAACAGCAAAGTGTCCTGTGTGGAACGTGGATGATAAATCCATCAGGTTCTAACATGTTCTTGTTGTTAACTAGGAACAGCAAAGTGTCCTGTGTGGAACCTGGATGATAAATCCATCAGGTTCTAACATGTTCTTGTTGTTAACCAGGAACAGCAAAGTGTCCCGTGTGGAACCGGGATGATAAATCCATCAGGTTCTAACATGTTCTTGTTGTTAACTAGGAACAGCAAAGTGTCCTGTGTGGAACGTGGATGATAAATCCATCAGGTTCTAACATGTTCTTGTTGTTAACTAGGAACGGCAAAGTGTCCTGTGTGGAACCTGGATGATAAATCCATCAGGTTCTAACATGTTCTTGTTGTTAACCAGGAACAGCAGAGTGTCCTGTGTGGAACCTGGATGATAAATCCATCAGGTTCTAACATGTTCTTGTTGTTAACTAGGAACAGCAAAGTCTCCTGTGTGGAACCCTTGATGATACATTCTTCATGTTCACATGAGTTTGAATCTCAGAGCATTCTTACCTTCAGCTGAGCAGCACAGGGCGATGGACAGGATGAGAGACTGCAGAAACATCTTCTCTCCCTTCATCCCCTCCCTCTATCTCATCAACCAAATCCCTCTCTTCTCCTCCCTTTATCTCATCAACTAAATCCCTGTTCTCCTCCTTTTATCATCAACTAAATCCCTCTCTTCTCCTCCCTCTATCTCATCAACTAAATCCCTCTTCCCCTCTCCCGTCAGGCTGACTTCTGACCAGACTGTTGTTCCGCTCTAAAAACTGAGCAGTAGTCTTCCCTCTCCCTCGCTCTCTCGCTCTCTCTCCCTCGCTCTCTCTCTCTCTCGCTCTCTCTCCCTCACTCTCTCGCTCTCTCTCTCTCTCTCTCTCTCTCTCTCGCTCTCTCTCTGTCTCTCTCTCTCTGTCACTCTGTCTGTCAGATTCAGATTCAAAAGTGCTTTACTGGCATGACAAACAGACACGTGTTTTGCCAAAGCAGTCACTACAAACAAGAAATCAGAACATATACCCAACATGTACTTACACATAGACACATACAAGGAATCAGAACATATACAGGTGCAGTATAAAAACCAGATGGGTAATCAGTTACCAGTAGTATTTATTTATTATTTAACTATTGTTATTATTATTATCTTTATTAATGTTTATTTTATTTAAAGCAGGGTAGTTAGGACGACTATCTCTGTGTGTGTGTGTGTGTGTGTGTGTGTGTGTGTGTGTGTGTGTGTGTGTGTGTGTGTGTGTGTGTGTGAGAGAGAGAGAGAGAGAGAGAGAGAGAGAGAGTGTGGTCTTGGGCTTCTTTGTGTAAAAAGTAGGAAATATGTGTGTGGATATGTGTATCATTCAGTGTCCCTCAGATGGTGGCCAGTGAGAACATATTGTGCAGCTATAGTACAGTATAGTAATAGGAATGTATAGTATAGTATAGTAATGACTCTAGTATAGTACAGTACAGTACAATATAGTGCAGTATAGTATAGTACAGTAAAGTATAGTATAGCACAGTACAGTACAGTACAGTACAGTACAGTACAGTTCTCTTTGTCTTCACCCAATAAGTAGGCTAGTTTACTGTGGTTTGGTAGAGCGTTGCATTTGGGGTGTTTTTCTTCACATTTTGGGAAGAAGCATCATGGATTGTTAGGAATGTTTTGACGGTTAAAAAGTGCAGCTCTGTCTCAACTACGTTGTCTTTGCACTGCTGACACACACGTTTGTCTCTTGGCAGCCAAGTTTTTGTGTGTCTGCCAGTTTCTATGGCTAAGTGATGCTCACTGAGTCTGTATTTTGTCAGTGTATTTCTCAAATGTGTTGCTTTTATTTTAGTTAGGTAATCTGCTAATGTATATTCTCTGTCTAGGGCCAAATAGCATTGCATCTTGTTCTGCGATTTTATTTTGGATTGCCAATATTCATAATAATTGTCTTTTAGGTTTGAGGAAGCTTGTTTAAGCCGAATATGTTGTGTAGTCTGGACCTGGTCTTGTGCCTTTAAGGTGTTAGTATGTGTTAGTGGAACAGGATGGCTGAAGACCAGGTTGGTAGCAGAGTTCTTGTCTTTGCTCAACTCTTGGTATTGCAAGGCTTTATAATGGAAAGAGTGTGGGTCACTGGATTTTAGGTGTTTCCAGAATCTGATTGCCCTTTTTTGAATGTTAATCAGAGGGGCTAACGGCCTAATGCTGCCCTGCAGGCATTGTTTGTAGTGTGCCAGTGGACTTTTAGGATGTTTTTGCAAAACTCAACATGCAGGGTCTCAATTGGATGTTTTTTCCCTTTTATCTAGTTCCTGGCTTGCAAGTGGGCCCCACACTTCACTGCCATAAAGGGCAGTTGGTTCTATCACTGATGCAAATATTTTTAGCCAGATTCGGATTGGAATTTCAAAAGGAATTTATCTTTTTATGGCAAGTAAAGCCCTGCGTGGCTTGTCTCTTAGTTCATTCACTGCCATGTTGAATGTTCATTTACAGTTGATTCTAAGGCCTAGGCAGGTGGAATGTAGTGTATGTTCAATTTCATTTGGTCCTAATATAAATATGTGCTGTCTTCCCTGATCTCTGGATCGTTTTTGAAAGATTAATATTTTAGTTTAGGTCATGTTAACTGCCAAAGGCCCAGGCCTGGCAAAACTTTTGAAGGTCTAATTGAATCTGTAGTGCTTCCTCCATTGGTGAAAGAAGGGCGAGCTCATCTGCATAGAGGAGGAATTTGACCTCACTGTCGTGCAGAGTGAATCCAGGTTCTGATAACTTTTCCAGTATGCTCGCCAACTCATTAATGCATATGTTAAATAGGGCTGGGCTTAAAGAGCAACCCTATCTCACTCCGCACTCCTGAGGGATATATTGGGTTCTTTTGGTTCCAATTTTAACGCCACACTTAGCTCCTGAGTACATTTTATTATGTCATATGTTGTACCCCCCACACCATTTTCAATTAATTTGTAGAACAATCCATAATGTCAAATGGAGTCAAATGCTTTTTTGAAGTCAACAAAACAAGTGAACAATTTATTATTCACTTGTTTTATTCACTCTCTCTGTCTCTCGCTCTGTGTGTGTGTCGCTCTCTCAGTGTTGTGTGTGTGTGTCTGTGTGTGTCTCTCTCTGTGTCTGTCTCTCTCTCTGTCTCTCTCTCTCTCTGTCTGTCTGGAGTTTGGCTGTCAGAGGGAGTGGTTGGGGAGATCCAGGAATATTTATTTTCTGCCTCTTTAGTTTGGTACTTCATGAATTCTCTATATCAGCGGTGGCTAACCATGTGCCATGGAGAGCCAGGTGTATGCAGGTTTTCACTCCAACCAAATCAAAATCAAATCAATTTTATTTGTATAGCCCAATATCACAAATTTTGCCTCAGTGGGCTTAACAGCAACACAACATCCTGTCCTTAGACCCTCTCATGGCATAAGGAACAACTCCCTAAAAACCCTTTAACAGGGAGAAAAACAGGAAGAAACCTCAGGGAGAGCAACAGAGGAGGATCTCTCTCCCAAGACGGACAGCGTGCAATGGATGTTGTGTTTACGCAATTTACAAAATACAACATTGAAAGAGGATAACAGAATTATCATGGACATACAATTTATGAAGAACATGATGCACAGGATGCCAAGCAGAGTCCACGTGCCAACGGAGCAGTCCAGGACCCAAGCCACGCGACCCGCATCATCATGTAATAAAAGAAAAACATACGTCAGGAAAGGAAGGGCAGGCAGCATCCAAATGGCGACCACCATCACCACGGAGACCTGGGAGGAGAACCGACTGCACATGCACGCAAGAGAGACTCACATGACACCATTCAAACACAGAGAAAGAGAAAGGAGGAGACATCGTTCAGAGAGAGAAAAGACATGTTAGAGAAGAGAACAGTTTGCAATAGTCATTAGCCATAATCAATTAAGTCATCAACTAGTCATAATCTATACTCTGTATTCTATACTCAATAATCTGGTGGGCAGAACAGTGGTTGGTAAATTCATTGAGACAGAAAACCAACCCGCCATCCAGTACAGGTTGTGAAGCACTCAACTTAAAGGCAACCAATTGTAAACTAAGGCAAAAAGATGAGTTTTAAGTTTGGATTCAAAGGACTCAACACACTCTGATGGTCTGATGGCAGCAGGCAGGTTATTCCACAACAATGGAGCCCGATAGGAAAAGGCCCTGCCACCAGCTGACTTCTTTTTAACTTTGGGTACACACAGGAGCCCTGTATTTTGAGAACGAAGTGATCGAGATGGCATGTAAGGTTTAAGGAGATCAGACAGGTAAGATGGGGGAAGCCCATTTAGGATTTTATAAGTCAGCAGAAGCACCTTGTATTCTGATCTAACATGGATAAGAAGCCAATGAAGGGAGGCAAGAATTGGTGTAATATGGTCAAATTTCCTAGTTTTAGTTAGGATTCTAGCAGCAGCATTCTGAACCATCTGAAGACTTTTAGTACTAGAATGTGGCAGACCTGAGAACAGAACATTACAGTAATCAAGTCTGGATGAAACAAATGCATGTATTAGAGTCTCTGCGTCAGCCATGGAGAGAAAAGACCGAATTTTAGCTATGTTACGTAAGTGAAAAAGGCAGTCTTGGTGATTTCTTTAACGTGCGTATCAAAGGAAAGGCTGGGATCAAACGTAACACCAAGATTTTTGGCTGCCACACTTTGTGAAACCTCAAAGTTGTCGATTGTTATCATTACTTGATCAAATTGGTGTCTGTGTCTAGCAGGGCCAATGACCAGCATCTCGGTTTTATCTGAATTTAAAAGCAGAAAGTTAAGTGACATCCAGTTTTTCACAGTAGCCAAGCAGGCCTCTAAGTTAGTGATTTGAGTATGGTCATCAGCCCTTATAGGCACATACAGCTGAGTATCATCAGCATAGCAATGGAAATTTATTCCATAACTGAGTATAATTTGGCCAAGAGGTGTAACGTAAAGAGAGAAAAGTAGAGGGCCACGTACTGAGCCCTGAGGTACACCATAATTAACGTCAGAAAATTTTGATATATTATTATAGCAGACACAATGTGTTCTTCCAGATAAGTAGGACTTAAGCCAAGAGAGGGCTAAGCCAGAGACACCAAAATTACAATTTAATCTATCCAAAAGTATACAGTGATCAATGGTGTCAAAGGCTGCACTGAGGTCCAGTAGTAGAAGCACAAAAGTGGAATCAGAGTCGATCGCCAGTAGAAGATCATTCACCACTCTGGTCAGAGCAGTTTCAGTGGAGTGACAGGGCCTGAAAGCCGACTGAAAAGGTTCATATAGATCGTTTTCTTTTATATGGGTCAAAAGTTGTTGATACACAACTCTCTCTAGTACTTTAGAGAAGAATGGAAGATTAGACACTGGTCGATAGTTGTTAAGAGACCCTGGATCATGTGCGGTTTTTTAAGTAGAGGTTTAACTACAGCTGTCTTAAAACTGCTTTGAACAATGCCAGAAGTAAGAGATAAATTAACGATGTCTAGCATTGTAGGTCCAAGAAAAGGCCAGACTCCACACCAGGTGATTTTACTGATACAGTCTTCCTCTTTGGTTGAAGGGTTGCTAATCAGTGAAACCAGCTGGTGTGGAGTCCGGCTGCAGTGAAAACCTGCATACACATGGCTCTCCATGGCACATGGTTAGCCACCCCTAAATACTCTATACAGAGTATTTTTCTTTTCGCAGGCATTGTGCAATACCTTTGTGAGCCATAGACTACCTGCATATTTTTGTTTCCTACTGTATCGTTTTCTTGGGAATTTGTTTTGTCATATTATAATTTGAATATTTTTAAGAATGTGTCATATGCTTTGTTGACATCTTCTTCATCGTATGTTATTCTCCAATTTTGTGTTAGTAATGGATTTCTAAATGCATTCATGGATTCATTTGTCCTTACTCACTTGTATTTAAGTTATTGGCATCCTCATGCTTCTTGTAGTTACTGTCAGACTGCAGAAACTGGTAAATGGTTACTGATGTTATTTGTTACCAGCCAGCTCTCCTCTTCAGTGCTCACTTAGATGACGATGATGAAACGCGTCTGTCAATAAACAAGTCACAATGAACTGATTGAGCCTTCCCTGGTCCTCTTACCTGGATTACTGAGCAGCATCAAGACACTGCCCGGCCCGCTCTCGGTGTTGTTTTCCATAACATTTGTGAATATATTACCTATTAGTGTGGTACAGTGTGATGTCCTTCTGATGCTGCCACCACCATGCTTCACTGTAGGGATGGTATTAGCAAGGTGATGAGAGGTGCCTGGTTTCCTCCAGACGTGACGTTTGGCATTCAGGCCAAAGAGTTCAATCTTGGTTTCATCAGACCAGAGAATCTTGTTTCTCATGGTCTGAGAGTCCTTTAGGTGCTTTCTGGCAAACTCCAAGCGGGCTGTCATGTGCCTTTTACTGAGCAGAGGCTTCCGTCTGGCCACTCTACCATGAAGGCCTGATTGGTGGAGTGCTGCAGAGATGGTTGTCCTTCTGGAAGGTTCTCCCATCTCCACAAAGGAACACTGGAGCTCTGTCAGAGTGACCATCGGGTTCTTGGTCACCTCCCTGACCAAGGCCCTTCTCCCCCGATTGCTCAGTTTGGCTGGGCGGCCAGCTCTAGGAAGAGTCCTGGTGGATACAAACTTCTTCCATTTATGAATGATGGAGACCACTGTGCTCTTCGGGATCTTCAAAGCTGTAGAAATTTTTTTGTACCCTTCCCCAGATCTGTGCCTCGATACAATCCTGTCTCGGAGGTCCACAGACAATTCCTCTGACTTCATGGCTTGGTTTCTGCTCTGACATGCAGTGTCAACAGTGGGACCTTATATAGACAGGTGTGTGCCTTTCCAAATCATGTCCAATCCATTGAATTTACTACAGGTGGACTCCAATCAAGATGTAGAAACATCTCAAGGATGATCAGTGGAATTATGGGGTATTGTGTGTAGATTGATGAGGAAAAAAAAGGAATTTAATCCATTTTGGAATAAGGCTGTAACATAACAAAATGTGGGGAAAGTGAAGGGGTGTGAATACTTTCCGGATGCACTGTATATCAACACAGATACAGGAAAAAAAAAGTGGCAATACATTGCAGCTACTGTAGCGAATTCAGGGGGGCAGCTTGGGAACCGTTGCCACAGCCGGGACGCGAACCCGTATCTCCTGCACCGTGGGTGACAACGTTAACCAGTCGAGAAAAGGGTCCGAATCCGTTGTGGTGACGGTTCCCTGGCTGCCCCCCTGAATTCGCGACATTGGTGTCAGAAGTGGGATGGCGAGACAGTGAGGACATTGGAAGAGCGTGCGCCCGGAGACGTGGGGGAGTTGATATGCTGAAGCGCAGGGACGCGCTTCCCGAAGGAGGGGGTAGTGTAACGTGCATGGATAGGTACACCGGACCCTTTCCTCCGCATCTCTATCTCCTGCACCGCGGGTGACTACGTTAACCAGTCGACTAAAGGGTCCGACCCATTAGCCAAGGGCTAACGGGTGTACTTATCCAAGCACGTTACAGTATTAAAACTTGTTTTCCTGTATCTGTGTTGATATTTCACTCCTCGTTAGTTAGGCACTTAAAACACCATTGACGGTTTCGGAAAAAACGCTATATGTGTATATATATATATATATATATATATATATATATATATATATATATAAAAACCCAGCCACTGAGGATGCACAAGCCAGTGCATCCTTAGTGCCGGTCCCAAGCCCGGACAAATGGGGAGGGTTGCGTCAGGAAGGGCATCCGGCGTCAAATCTTTGCCAAATCAAATATGCGGATCATAAATAAGACTTACATACCGGATCGGTCGAGGCCCGGGTTACCAACGACCGCCACCGGTACTGTTAACCAGCAGGGTGTCAGTGGAAACTATGCTACTGTTGGGCGAAGGAGAAGGAGAGGGGGAAAGCATGTCCAGAGGCAGCTAGAGAGGAGGAAGGGTAGGCATGTGGAGGTGAGAGTTGGAACATTGAATGTTGGCACTATGACTGGTAAAGGGAGAGAGCTGGCTGATATGATGGAAAGAAGAAAGGTAGGCATACTGTGTGTGCAAGAGACCAGGTGGAAGGGGAGTAAGGCCAGGAGTATCGGAGGTGGGTTCAAACTCTTCTACCATGGTGTGAATGGGAGGAGTAATGGGGTGGGGGTAATTCTGAAGGAAGAGTATGTCAAGAGCGTGCTGGAGGTGAAGAGAGTGTCAGACAGAGTGATGAGTATGAAGCTGGAAATTGAAGGTTTATTGCTGAATGTTATCAGCGCATATGCCCCACAAGTTGGGTGTGAGATGGAGGAGAAAGAAGAATCCTGGAGTGAGTTGGACGACGTGGTGGAGAGGGTAGCCAAGGAGGAGAGAGGGGTGATTGGAGCGGACTTCAATGGACATGTTGGTGAAGGGAACAGAGGTGATGAGGAGGTGATGGGTAGGTATGGTGTCAAGAAGAGAAATGTGGAAGGACAGATGGTGGTGGATTTTGTGAAAAGGATGGAAATGGCTGTGGTGAATACATATTTCAAGAAGAGGGAGGAACACAGGGTGGCGTACAAGAGTGGAGGGAAGTGCACACAGGTGGACTATATCTTATGTAGAAGGCGCCATCTAAAAGGGATTGGAGACTGCAAGGTGGTGACAGGGGAGAACGTAGCTAGGCAGCATCGGATGGTGGTCTGTAGGATGACTTTGGAGACCAAGAAGAGGAAGCGAGTGAAGACACAGCCGAAGATCAAATGGTGGAAGTTGAAGAAGGAAGACTGTTGTGTGGAGTTCAGGCAGGAGGTAAGACAGGCACTGGGTGGTAGTGAAGAGTTGCCAGATGGCTGGACAACCACTGCAGAAATAGTGAGGGAGACAGCTAGGAAGGTACTTGGCGTGTCATCAGGACAGAGGAAGGAAGACAAGGAGACTTGGTGGTGGAATGAGGAAGTACAGCAAAGTACATGTAACCCAGCCAGAAATTATGGGTTAAAGAAAAAGAAACTTATTTAAAAACTATATAAGTTATAAACATTAATTTGTTTTAAGTTCATGTTTTATTTTATTTCATATTATAGTTATGACTAGAAGAATCCCGCTACAATGTAGCGGTTTGGTTCTCCACCCGTCTAAATCTCCCTCCTCTTCATCCTGCCAGCTAACCGCCTTCCCCCTGCCCCTAAACCCCCCACCCACTCCAACTCCCTCCCCCCAAATGCTCAGAATCATCTGAAATGCCGAGAAAAGTGGTTTTTAGCCATTTTTAGAAAATGCATATTTTGCATAATTACACATAATTATTATAATTATATTTTAATTTTCTGCTATTTTTCTGGTCCTCTCTGGAACAATACCTACCACTTCCAAAAAAAATAGGATCACAAGTGCATTTTTGCAAAAATGCATTTATTTTGCATAATGCCAAAACATTTCTAAGTCCCAGAAAAAAATTTTATACAGGAGAAAAAAATCAAAGATGCTCAGAATCATCTGAAATGCCGAGAAAAGTGGTTTCTAGCCATTTTTAGAAAATGCATATTTTGCATATTTATGCATAATTATGCATAATTTTAATATTCTGGGATTTTCCCCTTACTCTCTGAGACAACACCTACCACCTCCAAAAAGAATTAGGATCATAAGTGCTTTAGTTTTCGGTCCCGCTATCTACACTAACACACACACACTAACACCACACACACACACACACACACACACACACACACACACACACACACACACACACACACACACACTAACACCACACCACACACACACATTCGGAAAATATATATGAGCAGACTTATTACTTGGTTAAAATCGGTTCCCTCTTTCGGCTCCATTCTTCCCTGCCTCGATGGACGGAGTCCAGGATAGAGGGCGTGTCCGTGTGACTAGAGGAGGGAAGGAGGGAGGGAAGGGGAGGGGCCGGGACACATGAGACGGCAGCGGGGCGGCAGCGAGCAGCTTATCAAGATAATACAAAGAAACATTGAGAGATAAAAACATAACAACACGTCTCAAGCGGCTAATTGACTGAATCGGTTTTACAGCACGAGCCCCGGGCTGTAATGAAGAGTGCTGTTTTAACGAGGTTATCGCCATCCCACTTCTGACAGCGATGTGGCCAATTCGGCGGGGCAGTCTGGGAGACCGTCGCCACAGCCGGGACGCGAACCCGTGTCTCCCGCTCCGCAAGCGACAACGTTCACCAGTCGACTAAGGGGTCGAGCGCTTAGCGACGTCTCCCGCGGTGCGGGCGATACGGGTTCGCGTCCCGGCTGTGGCGACGGTCTCCCAGACTGCCCCGCCGAATTCACTACATACACAGAGGAAGAGGTTGGTAAAGAAGAAGTGGGATAGTAAGAGAGATGAAGAAAGTAGACAGGAGTACAAGGAGATGCAGCGTAAAGCAAAGAGAGAGGTGGCAAAGGCAAAGGAAAAGGCGTATGGTGAGTTGTATGACAGGTTAGACACTAAGGAAGGAGAAAAGGACTTGTACCGATTGGCTAGACAGAGGGACCGAGCTGGGAAGGATGTGCAGCAAGTTAGGGCGATGAAGGATAGAGATGGAAATGTGCTGACAAGCGAGGAGAGTGTGCTGAGAAGGTGGAAGGAGTACTTTGAGGGGCTGATGAATGAAGAAAATGAGAGAGAGAGAAGGTTGGATGATGTGGGGATAGTGAATCAGGAAGTTCAGTGGATTAGCAAGGAGGAAGTGAGGGCAGCTATGAAGAGGATGAAGAGTGGAAAGGCAGTTGGTCCTGATGACATACCTGTGGAGGCATGGAGGTGTTTAGGAGAGATGGCAGTGGAGTTTCTAACTAGATTGTTTAACACAATCCTGGAAAGTGAGAGGAGGCCTGAGGAGTGGAGAAGAAGCATACTGGTACCGATTTTCAAGAACAAGGGTGATGTGCAGAACTGTAACAACTACAGAGGTATAAAGTGGATCAGCCACAGCATGAAGATATGGGAAAGAGTAATAGAAGCTAGGTTAAGAGGAGAGGTGATGATCAGCGAGCAGCAGTATGGTTTCATGCCATGAAAGAGCACCACAGATGCGATGTTTGCTTTGAGAATGTTGATGGAGAAGTATAGAGAAGGCCAGAAGGAGGTACATTGTGTCTTTGTAGATTTAGAGAAAGCTTATGACAGAGTGCCGAGAGAGGAGGTGTGGTATTGTATGAGGAAGTCGGGAGTTGCAGAGAAGTATGTAGGAGTGGTGCAGGATATGTATGAGGGAAGTGTGACAGTGGTGAGGTGTGTGGTTGGAATGACAGATGGGGTCAAGGTGGAGGTGGGATTACATCAAGGATCGGCTCTGAGCCCTTTCTTGTTTGCAATGGTGATGGACAGGTTGACGGACGAGATCAGGCAGGAGTCTCCATGGACGATGATGTTCGCGGATGACATTGTGATCTGTAGCGAGAGTAGGGTGCAGGTGGAGGAGAGCCTGGAGAGGTGGAGGTATGCACTGGAGAGAAGAGGAGTGAAAGTCAGTAGGAGCAGGACGGAATACCTATGCTGAATGAGAGGGAGGACAGTGGAATGGTCAGGATACAAGGAGTGGAGGTGACGAGGGTGTATGAGTTTAAATACTTGGGGTCACCTGTCCAAAGTAACGGGGCAGGGAGGGTGGAATGGGTGGAGGAGAGTGTCAGGAGTGATGTGTGACAGAAGGGTACCAGCAAGAGTTGAAGGGAAGGTTAACAAGATGGTTGTGAGACCAGCTATGTTATATGGTTTATATATATCAACACGGATACAGGAGAACAGATGTTACTACGCAGCAGTCCGTCCAGGCCTGGTTGGTGTGTGGTGCGCTCATCAGCCGCTAATGTGGTTCAACAAAGAATCATACAGGCAACCGGTCAGATGGGAAACATTCAAATTATAACAGATAATGGGGTAGGTACTTACGATGCACAGCAGCCAATGGAGGGGTAGAAAACATGACAACCAATGGGCCTGGGGCTGGTGTTGAGAAGCATTTAGGGGCCAGGGCGCTGTTGGACGGCCTACATTACAAACATAACAAGGTAACTTACGTGGATTAGATATTGGGGTGGTGTTGGGGCATAACATGCACGGATAAGTAGACACGTTAGCCTTGGCTTACGGGTTGGACCCCTTAGTGGACTGGTTAACGGTATCGCCCGCGGTGCGGGAGATACGGGTTCGCGTCCCGGCTGTGGCGACGGTTCCCCGGCTGCTCCCCTGAATTTGCTACTACATATAAATATATATGATATACGATGCGTTGGTAAACTCATCTGTCATTTTACGCTTATTTGGATTGAAGTGATACAAATGAAAATGACCTTTTGAATTGTGTTAGCACACATTTCTTCCGTCCAGTCCTGGAGTAGTTCCGTGTTCGATCCCGGTGCTCTGTATACGTACAGCGCAGTTATCTTCTTTATTCCATGCAGGTTTCTATTGTCATGCGTTCCAGCGCGTCATCGACCGCTGACGTCATGGTTTCCACCACCTTCTGATGGAAGCCTTTCTCCACGTGCCAAGCCACAACCGCTCCATTCTGCTGTTTCCTGCTCATATAAGCCAGTTTGTATTGGGTCAACTCAAAGTCCACATCCTCCACAGGGCCGAGCCACGTGTCTCCTCTGGCTCTTACACCGGCTTCTTGGATTGGCTTCAATATTCCGGGACGTTTTGGAAGTTGGTACGTAGGCTTCTGCTCTTCAAGTGGATCAATGGTATTTCGTGACCAGACTGAACCTTAGCGTTAAACTGATGCTCTGCGTAACTGCAACAGTTGTCGTTGAGATTATTGAAGAAATTATTTTCTGGATCTTTATCATTTTCCATATCCTGTCATTTATGCTCAGTATATTCAAAGGGTTTCGATCCCAGTTTGTCTTATTCTGGAATCTTAGTTGTTTGCTGTTCATCGTTAACTCCAGACGGAGATGAATGACTTCTTTCACAACTTGTCATGGTTGTATGGAGTGTATTTATTTAGTCACTCTAAGATTTTTCATTACCTTGTTGTGTTGTTCATTGGGACTTACTGGTTATTTGTCCAATTCCTCCAGGTCTCTGATGACCAGCACTTTGGCCTCTTCTGGTGTCCCCTTCAATGTTAAGGACAGGACGCTGTGTTGCTGTTAAGTCCACTGAGGCACATTTGTAATTTGTGATATTGGGCTACACAAATAAAATTGATTTGATTTGATTACAATTTTACAGTTTGTCAGCATCCGGGTGGCATAGCGGTCTATTCCGTTGCCCACCAACACGGGGATTGCCGGTTCGAATCCCCGTGTTACCTCCGGCTTGGTCGGGCGTCTCTACAGACACAATTGGCTGTGTGTGCAGGTGGGAAGCCGGATGTGGGTATGTGTCCTGGTCGCTGCACTAGCGCCTCCTCTGGTCAGTTGGAGAGCCTGTTCGGGGCCCCTGTTCGGGGGGGAGAGGGCACTGGGGGGAACAGCGTGATCCTCCCACGTGCTATGTCTCCCTGGTGAAACTCCTCACTGTCAGGTGAAAAGAAGCGGCTGGCGACTCCACATGTATCGGAGGAGACGTGGTAGTCTGCAGCCCTCCCCGGATCAGCAGAGGGGGTGGAGCAGCGACTGAGTGGGGTAATTGGCCAAGTACAATTGGGGAGGGGGGGGATCGAAAGGAAAGAAAAAAAAAGGATTTTACAGTTTGTTGACCATGTAGATTGGATTTTCCTCTGCTTTCTCGGGGAGCGGGCCTTTCTGGCGATGTCCGCATTCCTTTTAGTCGGAGGTTCGTTCCAGTAGACACCCGACTGACCCCTTCAGCTCTTTTCCTTGCCTTAGCAGTGCAGTGGTATGCTTTCCGTTTGAAAACCTTATTATTATGGCCGGTTTATCACTCTTGTCACCTGTTGCTCCACAGACTTGGGAGTCCTGCTCGCTGAATCCCCACCGCTCATCGTCGTCACTCCCCGGGCGTATGACCGGGGTTTCGCCTCCAGCCCGGGGACAATGATGTCGTTCATACGAGTGTACCGCCTCAAACCGGTCACCCGGTTCCCCAGGAGGATGATCCTCTTTTTCCTGCTCCATGTTTTGTAGCCTCATGGCCTTGACTTCTCCCACCAGGTCCCAAATAATGTTCTGTTGTATTCTGACTGCTGCAACCTCCTCCGTCAAAGTCGAACCATCTTTTTATATCACTGACTTCTTCAGTTGCAGGATTCTTTTTTGGTCCCAGGGCGTTTTGTTTGTGCCAGCTAGGTGGCTTAGCCAGCTAGTTAGTTTAACCTCCCACTGGCTAAGACAGTGTCTTTTTTCAATCCCAATTCCAAAAATCAGCGTCGCATTCCAGGCAGCGGTCAAAGCCAAATATCTCTGTGTAGCTAGTCTGAGGTCCATCATTTAAAATAAATAAATAAAATTCAAGGCGCAGTTGCGGGCTGGAGGGTATCCAGTCTGTTGGCCTCAGGATTGCATCGCTGCTCTTTGCAGATAATGTGGTTCTGTTGGCCTCATCAGGCTGTGACTTCCAGCACGCGTTGGGGTGGTTGGCAGCTGAGTGTGAAGCGGTGAGGATGAGGATCAGCACCTCCAAATCCGAGGCCATGATTCTCTGCTGGAAAAAGGTAGTTTTCTCCCTCTGATTTGGGAGTAAGTTATTGCCTCAAGTGGAGAAGTTCAAGTATCTCAGGGTCTTGTTCACGAGTGAGGGTAAAATGGAGTGGAAGATCAACAGGTGGATCGGGGCGGTGGCGGCAGTCATGCGGTCATTGTACTGGACCATTGTGGTGAAGAGGGAGCTGAGCTGGAAGGCAGAGCTCTCAACTTACCAGTCAATCTTCGTTCCAACCCTCACCTATGGTCAGGAAGTTTGGGTAGTGATTGACAAGGTGAGATTGCATATCCATGTGACAGAAATGAGTTTCCGCTGCCTGCTGGCTGGGCGCACCCTTAAGGATAGGGTAAGGAGCTCAGACATCAGGGAGGAGCTTAGAGTACAGCCACTGCTCCTTTGCATTGAAAGGAGCCAGTTGAGGTGTTTCAGGTATCTAGTTAAGATGCCACCTAGTTGCGTCCCTGTGGAGGTGTTCCGGGCACAACCAATTGGGAGGAGACCCCGGGGCAGACCCAGGACACAATGGGAGGATTATTTATCCTGGCTGGCCTGGGAATGCCTTGGGATCCCCAAGGAAGACCTGGTGAATATGTCCGGGGAAAGGAACATCTGGGCTGTCCTCCTGAGCCTGCTACAACCATGACCCGGTCCCGGGTAAGCAGCGGAAAATGATGATGATGATGATGATTAGAACAGAACATATTGGAACAACAGCAGCATTATGTGTCCTCATCAGGATCCAACTTTATTTTATTTCATGGACATTCAAATAATCTGTCCAGTGTACCTTTATACATACAATGAGGAAGGTAATATGTTGAAAGAGAGTACATAGTTGTCTGATGATCTTTGACGCTTTACTTAAATATTCATTGTCACAATCAAGCAAGACATGTTTGAGTTTCTAAATCGTAATTATATTGACATCTTCTAAAGTTTCGGCCACCAGCTGACCACTGCACTTCCCACAACGCATTGCTTTGTTCTTTTCTTTCTTCATGGGTGTCTTGAAGTACATTTTATCTTGTCTTATAGAACTTTTGAGTTTCTCTCAGGAACATTTTCTTTAATTAAATACAAGAATATAATTTTTATCAGTACTATTATTATTATTGGAGTTAGCTGTGGTTTGCTGCAATTTTGCTGAGAATCAAAGGAAAATATACCGACCCCTTTCTAAACACATTGTTTCCTTCTCTTTCTCCTAGCTTGTCTCCTTGCTCAAGAAATTCAAGCATCTTCAGGAACTGTTGATTCAGTTCTACACTGCAGTAATCCAGTCTGTCCTCTGCACATCCATCACTGTCTGGTTTGGATTGGCCACCAAACAGGACAGGGACAGACTACAACAGACAGTTAGGTCTGCAGAGCAAATCATTGGCGCCAGTCTGCCCTCTATACACCTCCAGACTCAGGAAACAGACAGGCAACATCACTGCAGACCCATCACACCCTGGTCACAACCTGTTCTAACTCCTCCCCTCTGGTAGGCGCTACAGAGCACTGTACCCCAAAACAACCAGATATAAAAACAATTTCTTTTGAATGAACATTTAACACTGTCAAATAAATCCAACCATGTTGTATATACTGTACTGTACATGTTGTATATTCTGTACTGTACATTGTGTGTATACTGGTACACTCTGCCATCTACCTCAGGCATGTAGTATGTCAGTAAGCTGCTAACATGTATTTCAGCATCTCTGATATATTCTCTGCACCACTGCACCTCACCACCTCTTATTTCTCCTGTATAAGTCAGTCCTTGTGTATATATGTGAAGATTGTTGTGTAGTACTGTTGTTATTCTATGTGAAGTACACTGAGAGAGTTGTGTTGTAGTGTTGTTATTCTATGTTCAAAAGGAAGGTCCAGTCTCTGTAATCCGAGCTCCATTTTAAAGAGGCAGAGATAAATGAGACGAGGACAAAACCCAACAGCTCAGAGAAAAGCAGCAAGGCTTCAGTCACTCCTATGTGGAAGCTGGTTGGTGTTCCTCTCTTCCATCGTCCCAGTAAGATCTGGTAATAGATGAGGACTCTCTCACCTTGTTAGCTGGCTAAATTAACTGTAAACATTCAGAGTATGAAGCCAGGTAGCAGCTTTGACCAATCGGAAGTGAACTCTGTAAATGGACCACGAATTTAAAGCACCAGCCCCCCCCAAGCCATCATGGACTGCCCTCCGACCAAGCGCCTCAAATGCTGGAACAAGCAAACAGAAGCAGCTTTTAACAACCTCTTCATAGACGAGCAGGACTTTACCCAGGACGACCTTGCTGAGATAGACATAATCGCCTCACAGGCTGTCAGTGAAGACACCAGACCTAGGTCCAAGCCAGCACCTGCAGGTACCACTTCCACTCCAGCATTTGGTGGCTCAGCTTTCGTGGGACCATAAGACCTAAACAAAGTGTTTCCATTGGGCCAAGTGGATGGCCAGCAGTGGGGCTCAAACAGAGAGGACTACTACAGCCTGCTGGAGGCCCAGCATACACTGCTCAAACTAAAGCTAAAGGGGGTAGAGAATGAGATCCTGGTGAAGAATGGAGAGATCAGGGTGCTGAGGGAGTCTCTGAGAGGAGTCCAGCAGCAGCAGGAGGAGTAGAGGCAGCCAGAACTGCAGGCAGAGTGGCAGAGACAGTAGCAGCACAGCGAACAAGAGAAGGAGATCAAAAGGAAGGTCCAGTCTCTGCAATCTGAGCTCCATTTTAAAGAGACAGAGATAAATGAGATGAGGACAAAACCCAACAGCTCAGAGAAAAGCAGCAAACAAACCCAACTGGCTACCAGTCAAGAAGAAGTACCGAGAGAAATGGCTGGCTGCTCAGTCTCTCTTCACCGACTTCTTTTTAACATCCGTCAGTCTGCAGACAGAGTTACTGCCCTACCTCACGCTGCTTACCAACTCTATGAGAAACCAAGCCCAGATAGCTTTTATCCAGGGAATGGGTCATCTCCAAAGGGGAAAGGTCTCTGGCAGGTTACAGCCAGAGACCCTGACAGATAGAGACCCAGGCATGGTGGAGCAGGACACTGAAGAGGAAAAGAAGGAAGCTAAACTAGTTCCCATTTTCTCTGCTGAGGAAGTGGATAAAATGGTGCCTGCTAATGAATCTCTCCTGCCTAGTCAGAGGAAGGAAGGCGGTCTACATTTCAGTCAGCCCCAGTCTACAACAAATGAATCCCTCATGAAGGAGGGGGACCTACTTTTAGACAGCTAATGCCGGACAGCTATTTTGCCCACTCGTTGAAATGATAATTCCTTATTTCCAAATAGTGATCTGTGACGTTATACAAATAGTTTGAGCTATAGTAATGGCTTGTATGAGGAATAGATTTAAAGGCTCATTCCAGTATTAACAGCAAATATCCTCATGAACAGTGGCAATGTTGGTGTATACAAGACATGGTAAATTTTACAACAGGTTTGTCTTGCACTTATGGAAAATAGAATGAAAATTCTTTAGTTGGAGATTGACTCAATACATTCAAGAGCAAGTCTTGAACTATAAAAATCTCCACAAGTCCACAGTTAACCACTTAAGTGTTTCAAAATGTTTGGGTTGTTTTGTTCAACTGATAAATGGTTGGTGGATTATTGTTTTTGCTAAATAAACTTGACATTTGTGATGTTCCAAAAGAGAAAACCTTTAGAAACTGGTTGGTTTGTCGTGTGGTAGGTGGGTGTTTGGGAAGAGGAGGCTCCCTGACTGGTCACACTCTGTCCTTCCTTTAGAAGTCTCATCCAATCTCATCTGCAGCTTTGCTTAGGGGTGTGTCAGTTGAGCCGTTTAAGGAGGGCAGAAGTCCTTCAGCATAACCTGTTCTCCAGATGTTTTCTCAAAGTACCAAACATGTCAGTACATCATTAGCATGGTGGCTCCCGCATGAGAATTAAAGGATAATTCCATTGCTTTACAACCTAGGTTTTGTTTTGATAGTTTTTTTCCATCATACATATCAGTTATATCAGTTTACTTTCAGCTACAAGTTACTATCAGCTTTACAGCGGTGCCTATGGTACAAGTGAACAGGAGCGTTTAAACAACAGCGCCCCCTAGTGTGTCAGTCAGACTGTGTCCATGACTGTCTATTATCTATGACTTCTCTATGGGGCTGGCCGGCTAGTCTATGGATTTTACTACTACCTACGGTAAGTACAGGTGGCTACTTCCTGCAGGGTGAACCAGGAAGTAGATCAGCCATGTTATCCCCCAGTGATCATGGTGTACATCTCAGATTAAAGGGTTTAACTTGCACTTTAGATTTCCCTTCCAAATACGAGGTTTCGATAATTGGGACAAACTGGACACATGTTGAAACATGTCTGATGCTGGTATTCAATCGTCCTATGAAAATAGTGTTGTCCTATGAAACTGGACCCAGGCTTGAAAAAACAAAGGAATGATCCTTTAACCCCCGACCTTGAGAGAGGGGGGGGGGGCCTCTTGCTCGCTGCCCCGGTCTTCACAGAAAGCTTTCTTCTTCTTCTTCGAGTGTGCGGCGCTGCTCGGCTCCCTGCTCGGCTGCTGGGGCGTCGTGAGGAGCGGGGCTGCTGGGAGAGAAGACAGAGGCTGGTGTTACTGGCTGGAGGATGGCCTGACAGGCTGTCACTGTGCACTGATGGAAAATAAAACAACAAGGCAGACTCCGGAAAAGCTGCGACAGATGTGAGGATTTAGGGAAAACTCCTCTTGCTCTTGATTTCATTTCTAGAACCAAATGTCCCGAGCGCAGCTGAAGAACAACATTGAAAAGGTCAACAGAAGAATTAGACAACAGAATGCGTCAAACAAAATCAAACAACACAAACAACACAAATCAAATGATAAGCGGTGAGCTGAAGCCCACAGAGGACAAGAGAGGAGTGTATTTATACTCAGTGTTGTCATTAGAAGATAGTTATAGATATTCTTCAGTATATAGTATGTCTGTAGCTGTCAGATAACATAGGAGGACCCCGCGGAGGCAGTGTGTTGAACGGGGGGGTGGGGGGGTGTTATTGCATCATGTGGCTGCTGAGGAGGACGTTGATCAGCTTTCGGCTTATTCACACTCTCTCTTCCTCCTGCACACAGGAAACACATGGAAGGAGACTGGACACACACACACACACACACACACACACACACACACACACACACACACACACGATAGAAAAAGTCGACAACCCCTGTTAAAATGGTTTTTGTGATGAAAAAAAGGAAACCATCAGAAATCACGTCTGAACTTTTTCCCACTTTAATGTAAACCTGCAACCTGTAAGCATAAAGTGAAAAACAATCACAAACCTTTTAGGGAGAAAAAGAAAAACACAAAATTTAGTTAGACTGCCTCCTGGGCGCCTCCCTGTGGAGGTGTTCTGGGCACGACCAACTGGAAGGAGAGCCCAGGGAAGACACAGGACACGGGGGGGGGGGGTCTATATATCCTGGCTGGCCTGGGAACGCCTTCCCAGATAGCATCCGGATGTGGGCCACTTCAGGCAGTGATGCGGCACTGCTGGCCTTCTTGTGGTCCTGACAACATGGATGTGGTGAGCCTGAAGTGGCCCACATGTATAACAGCACATCTGGCCAAACATGCCAAATCACATGTGGGCCTTTTCTGGCAAAGATGTGGTGCTCTGGGCAACATGTGGTCTGGATGCGAGCCTGAAGTGGCCCGTGTGGTAAATGGTGAACATGGCCCAAATATCACAAAACAGATATGGGCCACCTCTAGCAAATATGTGGCACATGCAGCATTGCTATGGCTTGGTTCCGGCCCAGATCTGGCAGACGAGAGCGGACCGCCCAAGTGCCATCATTCCATGCGGTATGTGGGCCGGATGAAGTGTCAGGTGTGGGACGGGTCTGGGCCACAGCAGTTTTGCTGTGTGGGTTGGGCTCACTCAGGAGGAGCTGGTGGACGTGGCTGAGTAAAGGAGCGTCTGGGCCGCCCTCCTCCACCACCGTGACCCAGTTCCAGATAAGCAGCAGAAAAGGATGATGATGTTTTATTTGGAACATGTAATAAGCAGGATATAACATACAGATAATCCATTGTCAATAACGTGAAGTGATCAACAAATCCACACATCAAACTCAGTGACCACATCTCCGTATACATCAGATTATTTGTTACACGTTGGAAAAGCAGTAGGAGGAAGTACACACTTATTTTTCCTACCCCTTCTCACCTACTCTTAAGTTCATTCAGCCACTATACATTACAAACTCAACTCCCACTGTACTGTGTAGTTCACATTCAATGTTGTGCTGCACAATACAAACTCACCTACTGTGAACAATGGGAGAAAAGAGCAAAACACATGCTAATGTCATGCAGCAACAATAAACACACCTCCACGCCTCGCACTACCCAAACACACACTCGGCGGCATAGAGGGAACAATGGAAAACAATTAGTAAGGAATGTTTGGAGAGAAATAACACGTAGACAGTTAACACGACTTCATCGTCCCCATATCTCTTTATAATCAGACCTTTGTACTTCTTCTTGAACTGTGTAATGTTTGTACTTTGTTGGAGTTCCATGCTCAGACTGTTCCACATTTTTACCCACAAAAATTATGATGATGATGATGACAAAACGTACAATAAACTGGTTGCATAAGTGTGCACACCCTTTCATAATTAGGAATGTGGTTGTGTACAGAATTAACCAATCACATACAAACTCTCATGTTAAATAGCAGTTAGTACACACCTGCCATCAATTAAAGTGACTATAATTAACCCCAAATAAAGTTCAGCTGATCCTGTAGGATTTTGCTGACATCCTCTTGGTGGCATCCAACTGAAAAGCCATGGTCCACAAAGAGTTTACAAAGCATGAATGGGATCTCATTGTTGAAAGGTATTGATCAGGAGAGGTGTACAAAAGAATGTCCAAGGCATTACATGTACCATGGAACACAGTGAAGACAATCATCAACAAGTGGAGAAAATATGGCACAACAGTGGCATTACCCAGAACAGGACGTCCCTCCAAAACTGATGAGAAGATAAAGATAAAACTGATCAAGGAGGTTGCCAAGAGGCCTACGACAACATTAAAGGCATTTCTGACAAGTCCTTGTTGCTGCCTACATGTGAAGACAATCTCCCGTATTCTTATGTCTGGGCTTTAGGATGGCAAGACAGAAGCCTTTTCACAAGAAAAACAAAAACATCCAAGCCCAGCTAAATTTTGCAAAAAGATATATCCAATCTCCCAAAACCATGTGGAAAAATGTGTTATGGTCTGATGAGACCAAGGCTGACCTTTTTTGACCATAATTCCAAAAGGTATGTTTGGTGCAGAAACAACACAGCATATCATCAAGAGACCACCATGCAGGGTGACGCATGGTGGTGGCAGCATCATGCTTGGGTCTTTTCTTCAGCTGGAACTGGGGCTTTAGTCAAGGTGGAGGGAATCATGAATAGCTCCAGATACCAGTTGATTTTGGGGCAAAACTTTCAGGTGTCTGCTAGAAAGCTGAGAATGAAGAGGAATTTCACCTTTCAGTATGACAACAACCCAAAGCATACATCTAAACCAACAAAGGAATGGCTTCACCAAAGAAGATAAACATTCTTGCCAGAGCCTAGACCTGAATCCAATTGAAAATCTGTGGGGTGGCCTGAAGAGGGCTGTGCACAGGAGATGCCTTTGCAGTTTGACAGCTCTAGGACATTTTGGCAAGGGCGAGTAGGAAAATATTGCCAAGTCAAGACATGCAAAGCTGATAGACTCTTACCCCACCAGGTGATCAAAAATGCATTGGAGCAGTACCAAGTACCATCAGAAGTAGTCAAGCTCGTGATGTCACAAATGGATTCACTGAAAATGAGGTTCACCATGGGAAATTTCACCACCAAATGGCAGAGGCTTGAGAGGGGCATCATGGCAGGATGCACAATATCGGTGGCCCTGTTTTTGTGGCTGCCATGAATCTACTACTAAAGGCAAGAGGAATGCAATGTAGAGGGCCAGAAGTGGATGACGGAATAAGACATCCGGCCTGCAGAGCATTCATGGATGATACAAATAACTGTGATGACTCCATCGAGCCAAGGAACACGGTGGATCCCAAGCTCACTGGAGAAGATGGCTACAGGGTCATGGATGCAATTCAACCCAGGAAAATCTAGGAGCCTAAGTATCCTGAAAGGAAAGCTGACAAAAAGAATCTTCAATATTCACGGGGCTGAGATTCCAATGATTCAAGAATAAGGAATCCGATGCCTTGAAAAGAATTATGACAGCACCCTGAAGGACAGCAGCAAACTCAAAGACACCATGGCTCAACTAAACATCTGACTCAAGGTAACTGACAACAACCAGCTGCTTGGAAGGTTTAAGTTGTGGTGCTTCCAGTATGGCATCATACCCAGAATGCAATGGCCATTCCTGCTATATGACTTCCCCATGACTCAAGTGGAAGCAATGGAGAGACTGTGCAGCAAATTCTTGCGAAGATGACTGGGCGCCTGCCAACTTTCAGCTCGGTCAACCTGTACAGCAAGACCGCCAACCTCCGCTTACCAGTCTCATCAGTGGTGGAAGAATTCAAAGCCACCAAGGCAAGAGCAGTCAGTACACTGCTACTGTCTGAGGATGAGAAAGTCAGACACGCTAACAAGACCATTAAGTGGCAGGAAGTGGAAGCAGTAAGGGAAGCAGGAGCGCACTGGAAACATCAGGAGATCGTTGGGGTGGTCTGTCAAGGACAGCTAGGACTTGTAAACTACAAGATGGAGTAAGGCCAATGCCAAAGACAAGAGAGGACTCGTGGTGCAGAGGGTCTGAGAGGCAGAGCAAGAAGATGGCAATGTAAAAGCGGTAGGGCTTCCCTGTCAGAGACAGTGGATGCAGTGGGACCAGGCACTCGAATGATCGTTATCCTGGAAGGAACTCTGGGGTACTGACCAGGGCAAGTTGACCTTCCTCCTGCGTGCTGTAAATGACCTCTTGCCAACTCCAAACAATCTAAAGATCTGGGGCAAAGAAGATAACCCATCCTGCAAGCAGTGTGGAGCAACCCTTAGCACACTGAATCACATTTTCACTGGATGTCCCAAAGCACTGGGAGAAGGCCAATACAGGTGGAGGCATGACAAAGTCCTCACAGAAATTGCCAAATGGACAGACCTGCAGAGGGTCAAAGCCAATAAACACTGGGCATTACCACCCCAGGTTGTCAATATCCAAAGGGAAAGCGACAGGGCTCCTAGGGCAAGAACAATTGTCAAGAGAACATGCTCCATTTTGCATCTGACTGGGAGATGCAAATGGACCTGAAGAAGAGACTTGTCTTTCCAGAAGAGGTGGTAGTAACCTCACTCCAACCAGAATGGTTCTTCTATTCAGGAGCACAAAACCATCTTAGTAACCAAACTCACAGTGCCTGGGGACGGCAGGCTAGTGATCTCTCACCAACAGAAGAAAGCCAAGTACCAGAATTTGATCGATGAGGCTCTTGTCAAAGGATGGTACGCAACCTTATTTCCCATCGATGTCAGCAGCCACGGTTTCCCGGCAACATCAGTGTGCCATTTCCTACAGAAGATGGGTTTGGAACCCAAACAACTGAAGCAAGCCATTGGGGAGATAGCCATGAGAGCTGAGACCAGCTCAAGATGGTTGTGGCTGATAAGAGCCCGCAGTTGGAACCCTTCTGCAGGTGAAGGCTAATTTGGTCTTTGCTGCCCCACTCAGGCGAGGCATACAGGCTAAGGGGTGAAATGCTTGTGACCCTGAGGTACCTGCTGAGGATGCATAAGGGTTCATCGCAATGTGAATGCTCTGACCACCCTGCCACCAAGAAATGCCATCAAGAAGAGTAACTTGCAACTTCTTAAGTAGCTCCTGCAGTTTCTGCTTGTAGCAAAGCATCTCTGATGTTTATTTCACTTACCCAAAAAAGACTTGAGTGCTGCAATAAAATCAAAAGGTGCATCAACAAAGTATTAATTTAGGGGTGTGCACACTTGTGCAATCAGATTATTACATTTTTTCTCTTTTTTCCCTAAAATGTTTCCGATTGTTTTTTACTTTATTTTCATATGTTGAAAAGTGGGAAAAGCTCCGACATGATTTATCTTGGTATTTATTTTTCTACATCACAAAACCTACCATTTTAACAGGGGTGTGTAAACTTTTTATATCCACTGTAAACATACACATGGAAGACAATGCATGCATGGCAAGCCAAAGGGGTCATAAATGCCTGTTAAAGAAAACATGTAAAAAGCAGGTGAAAAGTAGCATGATTACCTTTCAGTCTTCACTTCAAGTGTTTTCCTTAACAGGCATCTGAGGTGTGTGTGACCACTTCGGCTTTCCATACACTCTCTCTCACACACACACACACACACAGGTGTTGCAGCTATTAGATGAGGGTGGGACTTTTTTTAAAAAAAATATTTGTTTAGACTCCCCCACTTTTACCATGAAAATCAGTGCATCAGTTTGTGTCAGTGCTTCATTAACAAATCCATTCCCTTTGCTTATTGAGAGATTGCCAAGATCAATTAAATTCCATACCATGTTTTCACTGCTACCTTGCACCCAGGCAGATACTCACATAGCACGTACACATTTACACATGAGTGCTAGTCATTAGCTAGTCATTGATGCCCGGATGCCACGTAGCTGAGATAAGGTGGGTCACACTGTCACCATAAAGTGGTAAGGAAATTAACTTACCCAAAATCAAAGCTTGGCATTTAACTAAATGTGTGTATTTTGTTACAAAGTCTCTACACTGACTGACAGCAGCCTCGCTGTTCAGTTAGCTAGCTAACTGTTAAGAACTGCTAACACTAGCTAACATTAACCTTAATGTTAGCAAAATAGTGCAAAGATGAGGAGGGTGGCTAGTTTTCATTTGATTGTTACAGTCACCAAGACTGCCTCTCTTCACTTACGTAACATGGCTCAAATTCAGTCGTTCCTGTCCATGGCTGATGCAGAGACTCTTAATACACGCATGTGTTTCATCCAGACTTGGTTACTGTAATGTTCTGTTCTCAGGTCTGCCACATTCTAGTACTAACAGTCTTCAGATGGTTCAGAATGCTGCTGCTGCTAGAATCCTAACTACAACTAGGAAATTTGACCATATTACACCAATTCTTGCCTCCCTTCATTGGCTTCCTATCCATGTTAGATCAGAATACAAGGTGCTTCTGCTGACTTATAAAATCCTAAATGGGCTTGCTCCATCCTACCTGTCTGATCTCCTTAAACCTTATATGCCATCTCGAGCTCTTCGTTCTCAAAACCCAGGGCTCCTGTGTGTACCCAAAGTTAAGAAGAAGTCAGCTGGTGGCAGCAGGGCCTTTTCCTATCGGGCCCCGTTCTTGTGGAATAACCTGCCTGCTGCCATCAGACCATCAGAGTCTGTTGAGTCTTTAAATCCAAACTTAAAACTCATCTTTTTGTCTTAGCTTACAATTAGTTGCCTTTAAGTTGAGTGCTTCACAACCTGTACTGGATGGGGGGTTGGTTTTCTGTCTCAATGAATTTACCAACCACTCTTCTGCCCACCAGATTATAGAGTACAGATTACAGAGTATAGATTATGACTATTGCAAACTGTTCTCTCTCACGTCTTTTCTCTCTCTCTGTGCGTGTGAATGATGTGACGCAAGTCTCCCTTGTGTGCACTTGCAGTCTGTCCTCCTCCCAGGTCTCCATGGTGATGGTGGTCCCCACCTGGACACTGCTTGGCATCCCCCCATCACATTTCTTTTTTATATATCTTATAAATCCATATAACGTTCCTGGGTTGTTCCGGTGTTGTCTGGAGAGTGCTTGGCATCCTCCTCATCATATTCCTTATCCATCCATCCATCCATTATCCAAACTGCTCATCCTGCTCTCAGGGTTGCGGGAATGCTGGAGCCTCCCCCAGCAGTCACTGGGCAGCAGGTGGGGAGACACCCTGGCCAGGCCGCCAGGCCATCACAGGCCCCCCACCCCACACACACACACACATCTAGGGACAATGTGGTCCGGCCGATTCACCTGACCTACATGTCTTTGCACTGTGGGAGGAAACCGGAGCACCTGGAGAAAACCCACGCAGACACGGGGAGAACATGAAAACTCCACACGGAGGATGACCCGAGATGACCCCCAAGGTTGGACAACCCCGGGGCTCGAACCCAGGACCTTCTTGCTGTAAGGCGACAGCGCTAACCACTGCGCCGCTGTGCTGCCTTGCTGAGTAGACTGGTCTGTTCTTCAGCTGACGATCTCTTGGTTTATATGTCTGCTCGCTCAGACAACACGGACGTGGGGAGGTTTTTACAAAGAGGAGGAAAGTAGGTCATCCTGGTAGCAATCATTTAACTTTAGCTAGCCAGGGGCTCCCCGTTTTGACAAGTAAAAGCCTGGCTGGCCCACGTATAAACTGGGTCACAAAATTGTTTGCAGCTGCCATGAACACGGCGTTGATTTCTGTCTCGATTTCACTCAAGATAATGAGCTGTGAAAAGAGATAATGAGCTGTGAAAAGAGATAATTAGCTGTGAAAAGAGATAACTAGCTGTGAAAAGAGATAATTAGCTGTGAAAAGAGATAACTAGCTGTGAAAAGAGATAATTAGCTGTGAAAAGAGATAATTAGCTGTGAAAAGAGATAATTGGCTGTGAAAAGAGAGCTCAGCTCATGTGCATAGGTTGGCTTGTGCATAATATGTACGCGATGTGAAGGAAATAAGGAGTCGCCCGTGTCCAGCAGAGAGTTGACGACGTTGGAGTATTCAGGGCACCGTTTGCCAGATGTTACCTATTCATTTACTGTGCACGTTACATAGACTGGCACGACAAGTCACAGCTAGTCAGTTTGTCGCCCTCCCTACTATCTATTTACCACTTATGTGCTAGTTGACTAATATTGGGCATTGTGAGGGGCAATGTTTGGCCCACTGCTGGGGACTTTGGGTACTCCAGAGTCAGCTGTATTTACATCCAGTAGGACTTGTTATGATGATCAGTGTGGAAGAATATATACTTCTCAATAACAGGTAATCACTCCACCACCTCTTGACAAATGTAGCTTGAGATGAGGCAGAGGAAGGGGCAGATGAAGGAAGAGTAGAAGTAGTAGGAAGTAGTAGTACTACTACTCCTTTACTCATTGATTTCATAACATTAAAGAAATTCATTTAACAGGAATTATAATTGCATGCAAGCGTAAAGAAAGCCTCAACTTTAAATAAACAATGTGAGTGGTTATGGCGCTGAACTGGTCATCGAATCAATTTCTGTACTTTCAGCTTTTTAATATATATATATATATATATATATATATGTGATCTGGGGCCAACAACTTCCTCTGGATGAAATTATAAAATACACCCATAATTTTCCTCGTGCCAGTATAGCCAGATAACAGCCTCAGACACAATACCAGACACAGGAAGTAACATCTACATTAACATCTTTCTGGGGGAGGACCGCCGTTATATTGTCCCACCCACATTTTCAGTGCTTCCTACGCCACACACACACACACACACACACACACACACACACACACACACTGACTGAACCCACCTTTCTGTCTCCTGAGTGGCTGTGTCCAGCACCTGGCCACTGGTTTCTATGGCGACGTCACTGATGGGAATGGTGTAAGCAGCTGTGGAGGGGCCTGCCTCTTCTGACTCTTCTTTTGATTGGTCAGCCAAAGCTTGGGAGGTGTAGCTTACTGTAGAGAGGGCGTTGTTAGTGACCTCACAACTTGCTAAGAGTAATGAAACATTACAACAGATAAAAAAGAAAGTTTTAAAAACAAAAAAGCCACAAAAATGTGTGTATGTGGGTAGACAGCACAGCAATGCAAGGCAATGAAATAGCCATTCGTTGTCTGCAGTATGTGTGTGCACGTGTGTTTGTTTATTTAGTTATTTACACGTACAAAAAATTAAAAAATGTTGGTGTGTAAGGTTGTGTCTGTGTGTAAAAATGTGTGCATGACATGTGCATGCAGATATATTCATGTCCGCCTTTATGTTTCTGGGGGATCAGGTTTTCTCTGTTATCTGTTAAGTGGCTGCTGCTGTTAAAAAAGAAAACCCAACTACAATTACATGAGATGTGTCACCCTCCAGTTTATCAGCCACAGGAGAAAGCCGTGAGGTGTTGTAGAGGAGTGCAGCTGTTCCATCCTGCTGTGAATACTGTACCGGGGTCGGTGGACTGGTTTCCAGTCTGGGCGGTGGTTCTGTCCGTACTGGTTTTGGACCGGAACACAGCAGGGTGCTCCCCACTGAGAAACCTCTGAGTCACCTGGAGGTATCGCTACAAACATAAAACCCAGTCAGGACAAACCTCCAACCATGTCACACAGCCTTGCCAGAAAAGCCTTCCTTCCTTCCTTCCACTTTGACCCTCACAACCAGTCTTATACTGCTGGTTACTGGCTGCTGACCAGTACAACCAGTCTTATACTGCTGGTTACTGGCTGCTGACCAGTACAACCAGTCTTATACTGCTGGTTACTGGCTGCTGACCAGTACAACCAGTCTTATACTGCTGGTTACTGGCTGCTGACCAGTACAACCAGTCTTATACTGCTGGTTACTGGCTGCTGACCAGTACAACCAGTCTTATACTGCTGGTTACTGGCTGCTGACCAGTACAACCAGTCTTACACTGTTGGTTACTGGCTGCTGACCAGTACATGCACAGTCCTGCTGAATGACACCTCAACAGCAGTGGCTGATGAACAGCAAACTGGTCATCCCTCCATTCACCCTAAAAGAAAGTTTCTGCAATTAAGTGAAGAATAAATTTAAAGTCAAATAAATGATGGAGAGAAAACTCTAAAAAATGTGCTGATTTATTGATTTTGTCCAAACAATGACAAACAAACATAACCAAACCTTGATTTAGATCAGCTCCTCATTCGAAGGTTCTAGAATTTCATTGTTGGTCTAATGTCTTCATAAACTCTTTATAAACTCTTTTACACATCTACAGCCCTCCTTTACCTGTTAAGTCCTGTTATCTCTTAACTTCGTTGTTGCTGCTCTTGTCAGGGCTCTGAATTCTGAGCTTTTTAAAAGTTTTTCTATTTAGAGTTTTTATTAATTTTTTTCAAAAAAAGAGAAAGAAGGGCAGCCACTGAGGAGGCACAAGCCAGTACATTCTTAGTGCCGGTCCCAAGCCCGGATAAATGGGAAGGGTTGCGTCGGGAAGGGCAGCCGGTGTAAAACCTTTGCCAAATCAAATATGTGGATCATAAATAAGATTTCCATACCGGATCGGTCGATGCCTGGGTTACCAATGACCGCCACCAGTACTGTTGGCCAGCAGGGTGTCGGTGGAAACTATGCTACTGTTGAGCGAAGGAGAGGGGAAGGCATGTCCACAGGCAGCGGCAGAGGAGGAAGGGTGGGAGTGTGGAGGTGAGAGTCGGAACTTTGACTGTTGGTACTATGACTGGTAAAGGGAGAGAGCTGGCTGATATGATGGAGAGAAGAAAGGTAGGTATACTGTGTGTGCAAGAGACCAGGTGGAAGGGGAGTAAGCCAGGAGCATTGGAGGTGGGTTCAAACTCTTCTACCATGATGCAAATGGGAGGAGAAATTGGGTAGGGGTAATTCCGAAGGAAGAGTATGTCAAGAGCGTGTTGGCGGTGAAGAGAGACAAGATTGAGATGGTTTGGACATGTGTGGAGGAGAGATGCTGGGTATATTGGGAGAAGGATGCTGAATATGGAGCTGCCAGGGAAGAGGAGAAGAGGAAGGCCAAAGAAGAGGTTTATGGATGTGGGGAGGGAGGACACGCAGGTGGCTGGTGTGACAGAGGAAGATGCAGAGGACAGGAAGAAATGGAGACGGATGATCCGTTGTGGCGCCCCCTAACGGGGGCAGCCGAAAGTAGTAGCAGATTATTTTTTCTCAAAGATCAGATTCTTGGGTATCATCCTTCCCTTCTAAATCTTAATATTTCCCTTCTTTCTAGAGGAAGTACTAAAACAAATGTACCTTCCTGCTGGTGTCTGTTAGCATGTCACCCGTGGAGTCGACCAGAGAGGAGAAGGGAGGTCTGGACTGCCATTTCTCGTTCCAGCAAAGCTTCATCATGTCATAGCTGAAAAACAAAGAACAAGTTAGCCAGTTAGCTAGCAGATAAAAACAAAGTTAGAAAGCCTCTAGATTACATTGACTCTAGATACATTGCTAACTAATATAAAAAAGAGACATTTAACTTCACTTCCAGCTGTGGAAAGTGTTGAATTAAGATGTCTTTATGCATGCTCAATAATCCAGGTAAGAAGGTTGAATCAGGTCATCTGGACACGTCTATTGAGAGAAATGTGTCATCATCACCTAAGTGACCTCTTCAGTCTCAGCTGACTGCAGGTGTCCCCACCCTTATAAACAATACAGTGGTATAACGACCCAAACCAACGACCAGTTTCATATGCAAATAGGCGTGACTGTTAATTAAGAGTCTTCACATAGATGGCCTCTTTTGACTCCTGATCAGGCTCACTCCCACCCCAAGCCTGTCATCAGAAGGATACCAGTTACCACCAGGATGGTCCAACAGTGGTCAGCTGAGGTAAAGGACACACTGAAGGAGTGTTACAGGACAACTGATTGGGAATTATTCATGGAGGTGCCTGGTGAGGACACTGACGGTCTAACACACTGCATTACAGACTATATCAAGTTCTGTGAAGAGAGCATTGCACCCACCAGGAAGGTATGATGCTTCTCCAACAACAAGCCCTGGATCAATGGGGAAATTAAAGCTCTGTTGAACAAGAAGAAGAGGGCTTTCATGTCAGGAGACACTGATAAGGCTAGGGCGGTAGAGAAGGAACTGGAAAAAAAAAAGCTAGGGACGGCTAGGAATACAGAGATAAATTAAAGGGGAAATTGCAGACAAGCAGCTCTAGAAAGCTGGGATGGGCATCAGGAGTATAACTGGGTACAAAGGAACAGGCGCTACTATTGAAGGAACAATAGAGCAGGCTAATGAGCTAAATATGTTTTTCTATAGGTTTGAGCTCCCAACCCCCACTAACTCAGCAGGGCATCCCAGTCACACCTCCCCCTCACCTCCCATATCCTTCATTGGAGCACAAACTAGGTGTCATCAGGACGCTGTACCACGGCACTGACGATGTCCCCACCGACACAGTGGCCGGGGAAGGGGAGAAATCCCAATTAAACAGGCCCTGGTTAAGTGTGGTTATCTTAACTGGCCATTTGTCAAAGCCAGGAAGACGCCCAAACAGTGCACCGGCCGATCGAAGAGAGGAGAAGGACAACAGCTGTCTAAGTGTAAACCGGTGGTGATTCCGTATGTGGCGATGGTGTTGGAGCAGTTGAGATGCGTATTTTCCAAACACTGCGTCTCAGTGTCTTTCCAAACCCAAAACACGCTGTACCAGAAGTTGGTCCACCCCAAGGATCAGGTCCCCCGGCACAAACAGAGCAATATAGTGTAGCTGTTAAGTGCCAGGAGGGTTGCAGTGACTTGTACATCGGGGAAACTAAACTGACGCTGGCCAAGAGGATGACACAACACAGGAGAGCTAACACATCAGACCAGGACTCCACAGTCTACACCATCTATGGGCCAGGACTCCACAGTCTACACCATCTACAGGCCAGTGGCCAATCTTTCAAGGATGAGGATGTGCACATCCTTAATAGGGAGGAACGCTGGTTTGAACAGGGAGTCAAAGAGGCAAGGAAACAACCATTCCTGCACTGGGGGGGGGGGGGCTAAAAGTATATCTGTCACCGTCTTACAACGCTGTGCTTGCAAACATTCCCAAATCCTCTGTGAATAGTACACATGGCCATTGTAACTCTAGTTAATGGTCACACCCATGTCTGTGAATGTTCTCATTCATCCAGGTCATGGCTATCCAAAGGAGTTGAATCAAGTGCAACTGGACTTGGTATATATCCGTGAAGACGTTTCGCCTCTCATCCAGTTGAAACTAACACCCCCAACGACTGTCGCTGCTAAACAAATGCAAATCAATAGCTCCAATGGCGACGGGCCCGGCTAGACATCGGAGCACAGGAGAGCCATGCACATCAATAGCTCCGATAACGACGGGCGCGGCCATAACATCGGTACACAAAAGAGCCACTCATATCTATGGCTCTGTTAGCGACGGGCGTTGGTAAACATCAGGACACAAAGAGCCACGTATATCAACAGCTCTGACAACGACTCCTAGAGGCTAGATTCTGAGTCTCATCACCAGCCAGTCAGACTAGCTTGGTCTAGTCAGAAAGGCACGAACTGAGGAAGCCTCTTGGATGAGAGGCGGAACGTCTTCACGGATATATACCAAGTCCAGTTGCACTTGATTCAACTCCTTTGGGTCACACCCATATTTGCATATGAACCCGATTGTTGGTTTCAGTCGTTATGTATTGTTGTATAGTTGTATCATTGTATTGTTTATAAGTGTGGGACACCTGCAGTCAGGTGCGACTGAAGACGTCACTTAGATGATGATGAAACATATCTGTCAATAAACGTTGTGTCCAGATGAACTGATTCACCTTTCTTTGATGTTGACTTAAGATTGTTTTAGTCCATAAATGAATTGAGTATATTTCCTACATAGCATTTGTGGCGTGGCGGGGTTGGGCCATGCGATAGCCTCTCTTCAGAGCCGAGTAGAATTCCCGGTTGATGGGCATGTCGGGGTAGGGGCTCTCACCTGGGACAAAATCAGGAAAGTTAAACAATCTAAACTGAAAGAGAGCATCAGAAAATTCCTAGAGAAAACAGGCAACAACTTTGTTAGATATCTCCTCAGGGAATCAAGGTCTGCCGTTGGCTGTAAACTAAAATGTGGACATATACATTATCTGAAAACTTTCTTCAGGAAATAACAGAACAGAACACTGGACAATTTCACCAAATGCTAAGAAGAAAAAAAATCTTCCTAGCTGTAATTTAAGTGTTTATGAAGTCCAGAATTATACCAAAGTTAAACAGGTTGCACTACAACCTGTTTAGCTCTTACATCAGAATCAGAAACAGAATCAACTTTATTGGCCAAGTATGCTTATGAGGAATTAGACTCTGGTTTTCTGCAGCTTCTAGTACTTGCATATATCACTCACCAAAAACAAAACAAAATGGAATAAGAAATAAAATACCGGAGGCAAGTATGTATGCACAACAGGTATGTCACAGCTATACAGAGTTTTGTTATGACTGGATAATTAATAACCGATGCTTATATGGTATATTACATTGCTTGTATATTAAATTGCTTATTGCTTATATGTTGTACTTGTAACCCCCTTGTTGACAGCCATGGCTACTATTTCCAGTAACATGCAGTGAGGTCCACGGCTGGGTAGGCAGAAGACGGCAAGCCAGAGGGTCAAAATACATCCGTTCACAAAACGCCAGGCAGGTTAGCGATGTGCCTCATCGCTGATACTGAGACACTGTAAGAACAGACTACGCATGCGCAAAACTCCGAAACCGTTTGCTTTCTTTCCACACGCCGGAGAGAGGCACCAGCAGCCTGTGCCTCAGCAGCCTGCATCCAGGAACACTAGCTTTGGCGGCGAGCCATCCTGCATAGGGCATGCCCTCTACTGACAAAAGACGTTTTACACGATTTTTTATTATTCTTTACAATAATCTTAACACATTAAAGCTAATGAATAAAAAATAAATATTTTTGTAACTTTCATGGTATTCCATTTTTTTTTGTTATTAGCCTGGGTGAGGCAGTGCCTCCCCTGCCTGCACATCACTGACTACTTCCGTTTTCCTTTCACAGGATCCTGAGTTCTCAGCGGCTGGTCTTGGATCAACCTTAGAACGCTCAGGACAACAATAATAAAGGAACAACATCGATTCTCTGGTAGGCTACTGTCGTTCTTCTATGGCTCATTCTCTCTGTGTATTGGCGCAGTATGTACTTATCAAACCACCGAACCCCTCTTGTGTTGTCACATCATCACTGTAGCAAAAAGGAGTAGTGCTCTGGAATGGTAAACCACACACTAGGATACGGAACTGAAAAGCTATCAACGCATGAAGGCAACGCCTTGCTGACCCCACAACAAACAGTCCTGAATACAAGACTCCTAATCAACAGTTCAGCTCAGAGCAGTGGTGAACTGGACTACCAAGCGCCCGGACTTCCGGACGGTGGGGCCCACACGTTGGAACAAACGCCCAATAGGAACACGCTGATAGTGTGTGAGTGGTCTCCTCTTACTCACGCGATTCCCGAGGAGTCCGCGGGGCGGGCAGATGACGCAGCAGCAGGGTCCGTGCTGACCACCAAGGTCCAGCGCGTGCTGAACGACTCCTTCCTCCCGGGCGGCGCTAACTAGCTAATTAGCTTCAGCGAAATCCGGTCGCCTCCGGCTTCCCTGCCCCAAGCTGACATCATTATCATGGTATCAGCTTCCATAGCCTCAACAGAGGTTGTACATGACTTCCCTGATACAATGACTATATGTCGGTGGCATTGGGTCTTTCCATTTAAACAGTATCAGTCTCCTGGCCAAAAGAGTGCAGAAGGCCAACATGCTGATTTCCCATCTACTAAGGGGCGTCCACTGGGGCCACACCAAACAGTGCAATGAATGGAGATGGCGCTACTGCTTTTCCAAATATCTTAGAGAAGGTCTGTCTCAAAGATGGTTTGCCAGAACGGGTAAAGCTTTGAGCATGTCCAGAACACGTGCAGCAGAGTGGCTGGAGCCTGCCTGCATCCATCACATGTGGGATCTCCGTATGTCGATCTTAGAAAGTCTGACTTTAGACCAGTGCAGACAGTGTACCGTTTTGAATTGAATAACAGCATGCCTAAGACATATGGAAAATGAGAAAATTCTCTGTATTATTTTATGCCAAGTTTTTTTCTCAGACTGGTTCTTATACATCTGTTTCCCATTTATTTTTAAGGCGGTCTAAAGGCGTCAAAATGTATGTGTATAGTAGTTCGTAAATTAAACTTACAGCCTGTTTTTTGACCGGTTTACATTTAAAAATGGAATCTAACAGAGACATGGGAGGGCATGATGGAAAGTGATCAAAGTTTGAGGCTACAAAGTTCCGGAGCTGCAAGTACCTATAAAAGTGTGATCTGGGAATATCATATTTCTGCACTAACTGTTCGAAGGAGGCAAAATTACAGTCAATATAGAGATCAGACAGTGAGACCATACCCCTTCTGAACCAAGTATCAAAGGCTTCATCCATTACTGATGGGACAAACGTGGGGTTTTTTTGCAATTTGTGCTGCCTGTAATAGACCTCTAAGGGAAAAGAATATTCTAAACTGATTCCAGATTTTAACTGAGTGTACAACTACCGGATTCCAAGTGGAGCTAGAAACAGACTGTGTGAATGGCAGTTTAGAGCACAATAAGGCTGCTAGAGAAGTGGGCCCAACAGACGCCTCCTCCAGAATTGTCCATCTGGGGACAGTGACATCGTTCCTCATCCAATATAGCATGTTGGCCGCCCAGTAATAATACATGAAATTTGGGAACGTCATCCCTCTCATTGTACAAGACCTCTGCAGAGTGCCTCTTTTAATTCGGGGTTGTTTTTTTTTGTTGTTCAAAATGAAAGTCGATATCTGATTATTTAGCTTTGAGAAGAAAGTTTTTGTTAAAAAAATTGGAAGACACTGGAATATATACAGAAATTCAGGCAGTACGTTCATCTTTACCGTGTTAATTCTTCCACCTAGAGAGAGAGGTAGGAGGTCCCAGCGCTCAATATCTTGCCTCAGGTTAGATAACAGAGGCTGACAGTTGGCTGCATATAGATCTTGGTAGTTATGTGTGACCCATACCCCAAGATACTTAAATTCCTTATCATCATCATCAGTTCCATAACCTATGGAGGTCGTAGGAGCACAGCTGACGCCTCAACAAGTCATTTATGGTGACTGAGTTTGGTTGAGTCATCATTGTGTGTCAGTAGGGGGAGTACCTGGTGGTTCCTATCTCCTGTCCAAGTATGGATGGCCGTTGGTTCACAGAGGAACTCATCCACCCTTTGACAAGTTTTGTTTTTAGTCCTGCTGGGTGTCCACACACCCTCCTCACAACAACCCAAGGGTTGAAGTGGGGGTGCTGGTTTAGTCGCCGACGACCCAACGGTTGCAGTTTAACATCGTACCCAGGACCATTTCTTAGGGCTAATTTTAAAAGGAAGCGATTCTAAAGGCTTCCGACCAGCCCCAGCGCCTATAGCCATCAGCTTGCTTTTCTGAATATTAACTTTGTAGCTAGATATTTTGCCAAATCCTGTTAGTAAGACCATTAACTTAGGGAGCTCGAAAGGGGTTGTGATATGTACAATAACATATCATCCACGTAAAGCAAAACTTTATGTTCCAATCCTGCTCGCTGAATTCCCTTGATATAAGTGTTTTGCCTCAGAGCTACAGCAAGTGGTTGCATTGCAACTGCAATAGAAGTGAAGACAAGGGACACCCCCGTCTCATGCCACGTTGGAGCTCAAAGTAGGTGGCCAGATTATTGTTAGTGCGCACAGCAGCCATCGGAAATGTATATAAGAGTCTGATCCATGATGTGAACTTATGGCCAAATCCAAACCTCTCCAGTGTGTTGAAAAGATAGCTCCACTCCACCCAGCCGAATGCCTTTCCAGCATCAAGTGAGAGCACTACCTCTGGCATGCCGGGTTGAGAGGGGCTGTAAAGGATATTCAAAAGGCTTCTAATGTTAATGTTTCCAGGTAGATGAAGCTCGTTAGCCTGTCGGGCAGTTCATCTAGGAGAAGGCAAACGCTGATTTAAAACCTCCGCTGCCTTGCGGGTATACTCGTGTACGGGAAAGGCTTTGGGAAGAAACCCTGAGGAAAATCTGCATCCGTCTCCATTGCCAGTCGTCTCGGACGAGAGAGTGGAGTTGATGATGCGCAACTCTTCCTCACTTTAATCATCGTGCAAGTCATCAGTCATCCATCACAGGATGACTAGATGGTCCTTGTTGCTGCGACGGATGAATAACAATGTTAAAGAAAGAATAATGATTCTTAATAAAACCTGTTTGGTCAGGTGATATGATGGAGGGAAGAACCTCCTCCAAGCGGCGTACCAGAACTTTAGCAAGGATTTTAGCATCGGTGTTTACAAGAGAAATTGGGTGGAATGAGCTGCATTCAAGAGGGCTTTTCTCTTTCTTGAGGATTAAGGAAATAACTGCCTGGCACATGGCTGGAGGAAGAGATTTTAGTGAAAGTGATTCCTCAAAGACTGACAGTAATAAAGAGGAGAGTTGGTCTGAGAATTTTCTGAAGAAGTCCATTGGGTAACCGTCCGGTCCTGGAGATTTATCGCTTTGCATAGACCTGATTGCTAATGCTATCTCCACAGCTGAGAGATCCTCCTCTAACCCAACAGCCATCTCAAGGTGAATAGAAGGGACACGCAGGGTCTTAAAAAAAATCTTCCAGTGCGGCAGGGCTTACAGATGGGTCGGAGGTGTATACTGACTGAAAGAAAGTTTGAAAGCAGAAGTTTATTTTTAGGCTATCTGTGTGTTTTGAGCCTTTCTCATCAATAATTGCAGGAATGGCTTGATTGGCAGTTCTTGGTCGCAACTGATGAGCGAGTATCCGTCCAGCTTGTTCCCCATGTTCATAGCACCCGTGTTGCCCACTGCTCCTAGCTACACAGCTAGGATGGATTAAATGCAGAGTGTAATTTCCCCACGGGGATCAATGAAGTATCTCAAATCTCAAATGAGGTATTCAGCCTGCCACGTTGAGAGGAGATCAAACTCAGCCTGTGATGATATAAGATTTGTTTTCATTGTGTCTGCAGAGGGCAGATGACTATATCACCTATCTAACTCCAGTATCTCATCCGTCAGCTCTTTGAGGCGTGCAGTGTTTATTTTTTCTGATTCACACAATATGAGATAATATCTGAAACCTGTAAGAAGCAACAACATAACAGCAAGTGAAAGGTAAAACAGACGCCTAGCAGATTGAGTCCGATACATGAACAAGTCTGATATACCCCCCCCGACAACAAAGTGAACACAGTACCCCTCCAAAACAAATCCACACATTCAGTGTTTGTATGGAGAACTCTATAGAGCGAACCGCTCAAGCTCCCGCCAAGCCTCCTATATGACAACAACTTATATAGTGCATTATGATATATCATAAACTTTGCTGTATAATAAAATAAGATATAACACGTAATAATGACAAAAATAGTGACAATATGTTTCAGCACATATTATCCTGTAAAAGTTCGCCTTGAAATGTAAAAGAGCAACATGGGCCATGATGAGGGTAACCAATACAAATGAATGAAAGAGAGAGGAAAGGAAGCCTTAACAGCACTAGAAAACAGTCTCCCGGGCAAACCAACCAGTTTCAGCTCCCCGCCCCTTGTAGTATAAACAAATAAGTTATTGCCTCATTGGAGTAGGCTTTAGCTTGAGATGGTGTATAAACACATAAAGCTCTGTCGCACATTCACACTCCAGCCTTCGCTGTCAGGCCGATGCCTCCTAACAACTACATGAACTATAATTAAAGTGGTAGTATTGGCCAACAAGTCATAAATTTAAACAAAAATCGCCCCTTTAAAGTTGGCCTTAAAGTGCAACAACACATTATGAGCCCATACATAACTGGGGATAACCAACATGTCAAGAGACAAAATAAAAGAGAGAGGAGCATTCATAGAAGTGAGAAAAAGGTCTAGTCAAGCGACCTTCACCTCCCCACTTCTTATGAATAGAAACAGATTATTTGTGCCTTGGGGCGAGCTTTAAACTGGAATAACACATAAGCAACATAAAGGTCAGCCTCTCACACTCCAGCCTCTGTTGTAGGGATGATGTACTTCCTAATGTAGCCCATCGCTTTATCTGTGTCTGTCAATTGATTCTCTCCTCCTTTGTACGTGATGTGGAGACCGGCTGGAAACAGTATGCCATACCGTACGCCTTGACAGTTACGGAGCAGCTTCCTAATGTCCGTTAACGCAGCCATGGCCTTGGCGATGCTAGTGTAGCCTGGAAAAATAGCCATTGCCTCACCGCTGAATCAAAGTGGAGCTCGAGCGCACGCACGGCTCAGCACCTCAACACAATCTTGATAGTAGTGTAGTTGAGCTACGATAGGATGTGGTTTCCCATCCGGCCTTCCTGGAGCCAGGCTTCTACGTGAGCAGTCTACAAGCACGTCTTTATCCAGCTGTAGTGCTTCTCTCAGCAGCTTCGAGACCGAGGCAGTGGAGCTTGATTCATTCGTCTTGGCTACCCCCAGTATCCTGATGTTGCATCTCCTCATTCTTCCCTCCATGTCTTCACATTTTTCTCTAAGCCCTACCACCTCCGCTTTCAACTCAGTTACTGATGTCTGCAGAGCTGCCACCTCATCTGACCACGTTGATAGCCCACCTTCCACCTCCCTGGTTGTACCTTTCATTTGGTCGATCTCAGAACAGATCGCCACCATATTATTCGTTATTTCCAGTTTTACTGCTTGAAGCTCACTTTTAAGAGAATTAAAGTCTTTGGCAAGTGCATTTTTCAGTTCAGATTTCATCACCACCAAGATGTCCGCTTTTAGCGAGAGAAGGCTCTCCGGTTTCAGGGCTTCAGCGTCCATGTTTGGGCCTTCTGGCAGAGGTGGGGTCGTTTGCGCCAGGTTGCCGGTGGAGCATGAGTTCGAGGTGGCGTAGGGCCTAGTCCCAGATGGTCCACTGTATATATTTGCGCAGATTTGTTGCCATCGACCTAGATGCACACTGTCGTCTGACTTTTGAAATACTTTTGGGTCAGATTTCAGAATGTTTTATAATGGAAAGCGCTTATCAATTTTAAATAAAACAGGTTTGGTGAGAGCTCAAACTAAACATGTCCTACTCCACTCCTAGCTCAGCAGCACACACCCCTGGGTAGGAGTAATTCTGAAGGAAGAGTATGTCAAGAGTGTGCTGGAGGTGAAGAGAGTGTCAGACAGAGTGATTAGTATGAAGCGGGAAAGTGAACGTGTATTGCTGAATGTTATCAGCGCATATGCCCCACAAGTTGGGTGTGAGATGGAAGAGAGAAGAATTCTGGAGTGAGTTGGATGATGTGGTGGAGAGTGCACCTAAGGAGGAGAGAGTGGTGTGATGGAGCAGACTTCAATGGGCATGCTGGTGAAGGGAACAGACGTGACGAAGAGGTGGTGGGTAGGTATGGTGTCAAGGAGAGAAATGTGGAAGGACACATGGTGGTGGATTTTCCAAAAACGATGGAAATGGCTGTGGTGAATACATATTTCAAGAAGAGGGGGGAACACAGGGTGATGTACAAGAGTGGAGGAAAGTGCACACAGGTGGACTATATCTTATGTAGAAGGTGTGATCTGAAAGAGATTGAATACTGCAAGGTGGTGACAGGGGAGAACGTAGCTAGGCCGCATCGGATGGTGGTCTGTAGGATGACTTTGGAGACCAAGAAGAGACACAGAGTGAAGGCAGAACCAAGGTTCAAATGGTGGAAGTTGAAGAAGGAATACAGTTGTGTGGAGTTCAGGGAGGAGTTAAGAAAGATACTAGGTGGTAGTGAAGAGTTGCCAGATGGCTGGGCAACCACTGCAGAAATAGTGAGGGAGACAGCTAGGAAGGTACTTGGTGTGTCATTTGGACAGGGGAAGGAAGACAAGGAGACTTGGTGGTGGAATGAGGAAGTACAGCAAAGTACACAGAGGAAGAGGTTGGTGGATAGTCAGATAGTGGGATAGTCAGAGAGATGAAGAAAGTAGACAGGAGTACAAGCAGATGCAGCGTAAAGAGGTGGCAAAGGCATCGAAAAAGGCGTATGATGAGTTGTATGAGAGGTTAGACACTAAGGAAGGAGAAAAGGACTTGTACGGATTGGCTAAACGGAGGGACCGAGCTGGGAAGGATGTGCAGCAGCTTAGGGTGATCAAGGATAGAGATGGAAATGTGCTGACAAGTGAGGAGAGTCTGCTGAGAAGGTGGAAGGAGTACTTTGAGGGGCTGATGAATGAAGAAAATGACAGAGAGAGAGAGAGAAGGTTGGATGATGTGGGGATAGTGAACCAGGAAGTGCAGTGGATTAGCAAGGAGGAAGTGAGGGCAGCTATGAAGAGGATGAAGAGTGGAAAGGCAGTTGGTCCATATGACATACCTGTGGAGGCATGGAGGTGTTTAGGAGAGATGGCAGTGGGGTTTTTAACTAGATTGTTTAACACAATCTTGGAAAGTGAGAGGATGCCTGAGGAGTGGAGAAGAAGCATACTGGTACCGATTTTCAAGAACAAGGGTGATGTGCACAACTGTAGCAACTACAGAGGTATAAAGTTAATCAACACAACATGAAGATTTGGGAAAGAGTAATAGAAGCTAGGTTAAGAGGAGAGGTGACGAGTAGCGATCAGGCAGGAGTCTCCATGGACGATGATGTTCGCAGATGACATTGTGATCTGTAGTGAGAGTAGGGTGCAGGTGGAGGAGAGCCTGGAGAGGTGGAGGTATGCACTGGAGAGAAGAGGAATGAAAGTAAGTAGGAGCAAGATGGAATACCTATGCGTGAATGAGAAGGAGGACAGTGGAATGGTCAGGATTCAAGGAGTAGAGGTGACGAAGGCATATGAGTTTAAATACTTGGGGTCAACTGTCCAAAGTAACGGGGGACTGCAGAAAAGAGGTGAAGAAGAGAGTGCAGGCAGGGTGGAGTGGGTGGAGAAGAGTGTCAGGAGTGATTTGTGACAGAAGGGTACCAGCAAGAGTTAAAGGGAAGGTTTACAAGATGGTTGTGAGACCAGCTATGTTATATGGTTTGGAGACAGTGGCACTGATGAAAAGACAGGAGGCAGAGCTGGAGGTGGCAGAGATGAAGATGATAAGATTTTCATTGGGAGTGATGAAGAAGGACAGGATTAGGAACGATTATATTAGAGGGACAGCTCAGGTTGGACAGTTTGGAGACAAAGCAAGAGAGGCAAGATTGAGATGGTTAGGACATGTGTGGAGAAGAGATAATGGGTAGGTTGAATGAAGGCTAGAGTGAACAAAGGCAAACGCGACTTTTTCAAGCCAAGACTTCGTCAAGCACGGACTGCTCTTTTTAGATCCAGTCAGTCATATGTATTTTGTGTACCTACTATAGACTATGTGTTTCCTTCGCATTCCTGTCCTTTCCTCTTCCCGGGTCTGGCATAGACGTTGGGTCACTCCTAGGCGCTGTGACCCTACCAATCTCATCTATCCCACTCTCTCCACTCATGTGGAGCAAGTGGTGACAGGAGGGCTCTGGAATTGCTAGTTTGCGGTGCCGAAAGCTGAGTTTATCTCAGGCTACGCATCCTTGCTCTCCCTCAACTTTCTTGCTCTAACTGAGACCTGGATCATGCCAGAAAACACTACCACACCCGCAGCTCTGTCTGATGTGTACTCTTTTTCTCACACTCCCAGAGCTGGGAGGCGGGGTGGTGGTACTGGTCGGCTGATCTCCCTGAAATGGAAATACTCTCTTGTTTCCATTCCACAATTTTCTCCGCCCTCTTTTGAATTTCATGCTGTTACTGTCTCTTATCCAGTCAAACTCACCATCTTGGTTGTGTACCGCCCACCAGGCCCCCTTGGTGAGTTTCTGGAGGAGCTTGACACACTTGTCTTGCACTTCCCTGTTGATGACTCTGCACTTATCCTTCACGGTGACTTCAACATCCACACTAACAAGCTAGATCCTCTTCTTTCTTTCCTCTCCTCCTTTGACCTTCATCTCTCACCCTCTTCTCCTACCCACAAGGCCAGCAACCTGCTGGACCTTATCTTTACTAGACACTGTCCTATTTCCAATCTCTCTGTTACTTCCCTCCAGCTCTCTGACCACTATTTCATGTCCTACTCTCTCTCCCTCTCTTCACCCCCCTCAGCCCCTTCCCCTACCCACATGGTTTCCACCCATAGACACCTCTGCTCTCTCTCCTCCACTGATCTCTCTTCCTCTGTTCCTCTATCCTCCCTACACCTGAATCTTTCTATCTCCTACCTCCTGACACTGCTACTGATCTTCTTCTCTCTACCCTCTCCTCTTCTCTGGACAATCTCTGTCCCCTCACCTCCAGGCCTGCACGCCCAACTCCACCTGTCCCTTAGCTGACCGACTCAGTACGTACTGACAGATGGAGCCTGAGAGTGGCAGAGTGCAAATGGGGAAAAGGCAAACTCCCAGAGGACCTTCTCAACTTCCAATCTCTTCTTTCCACTTCCTCCCCCTCCCTTTCTGCTGCTAAGGCTGCCTTCTATCACTCTAAAATCCAATCCTCTGCCTCTAATCGTAAGAAACTCTTTGAAACCTTCTCTACACTTCTTCAACCCCCACCTCCTCCTCCCTGATGACTTTGCTAACTTCTTTGACAAGAAGGTAAATGACATCAGATCCTCTTTTTCACACCACCCGGTTAGTGCTGCTTTCACTATCCCACCTAGCTCCCCTCTCCCCCGACGAGGTTCTAAACCTCATCATATCCAGTCGCCCCACCACATGCTCCCTTGACCCCATCCCCTCCCTTCTTTTTCAGTCTATAGCACCTGAACTCCTTCCCTATCTAACCCACGTCATCAACACTTCCCTCCAGGCAGGATGCTTTCCATCTGCCTTCAAGACTGCTAGAGTCACCCCCCTTCTCAAGAAACCCCTCTGATGTCAAAAACTACAGACCAGTTTCCCTCCTACCCTTTCTATCCAAAACTTTCGAAGTGCTGTCTTCAACTAACTTTCTTTGTACATCCATCAGAACAACCTTCTGGACCCCAACCAGTCTGGGTTCAGGGTGGGTCACTCGACAGAGACAGCCCTCCTTGCAGTGACAGAATCGCTGCACTCTGCGAGAGCAAACTCTCTCTCCTCAGTCCTGATACTCCTGGACCTGTCAGCTGCGTTCGACACAGTGAACCACCAGATCCTCCTCTCTACCCTCGAGGGGCTGGGTGTCACAGGCTCTGCACTCTCAATGTTTGCATCCTACCTGACGGGTCGCTCCTACCAGCTGACATGGATGGGATCTGTGTCGGAGCCTCGCAGACTGACTACAGGCGTTCCACAGGGTTCGGTTCTGGGTCCTCTCCTTTTCTCCCTGTACACAACGTCCCTGGGTTCTGTTATTTGCTCGCATGACTTCTCTTACCATTGTTATGCCGATGACACCCAGCTGATCTTGTCCTTTCCTCCCTCTGACACACAAGTAGAGACATGCATTGCTGCATACTTGACTGACATCCCGGAGTGGATGGCGACACACCACCTGAAGCTCAACCGGACAAAACAGAGCTGATGTTCCTCCCGGGGAAAGGTTGCCCGCACCGAGACCTGGCCATCACCATTGACAACACCGTGTGGATGCCAATTCGGACTGTGAGGAATCTGGGTGTGACCCTGGATGACCAACTGTCGTTGGCTGAAAACGTTGCATTGGTTGCTCGCTCCTGCAGGTTTCTCCTCTATAACATCAGGAGGATTCACCCATTCCTCACCAACGAGATGGCACAGGTGCTCAGCCAGGCTCTGGTCATCTCCCGGCTGGACTACGGCAACTCCCTCCTTGCTGGCGCCCCGGCGTCGGCCATCAGACCTCTGGAGCTTGTTCAGAAAGCTACAAGTCATCTGGTGTTCAACCGCCCCAAGTTCTCCCACACAACTCCCCTTTTCATGTCCCTACACTGGCTCCCAGTAGCTGCTCGCATCCAGTTTAAGACTCTGGTGCTAGCCTACAGGGCAGTGAAAGGAACAGCTCCTTCCTATCTCCAGGACATGGTCAAGCCCTGCACCCCCACCCGACCACTTCGCTCTGCTGCCTCGGGACGCCTGCTTGCCCCGTTGCTCAGAGGCCCCTGCTGCCGATCGACCCGGCCACAGCTCTTTTCTGTCCTGACCCCACAGTGGTGGAATGAACACCCCACTGATGTCAGGACAGCGGAGTCGCTGCCCATCTTTTGGTGCAGGTTGAAAACTCACCTCTTTAAGAACTACTACCCTGTTTGTTCTTAGCACTTATTCTATTCACTCATTAAAAAAAAACTCTCTTTGTTGCACTTTTACTTTAGCACTGGTTTTGCTCTTAGATGCTTGTTTAGATGCACTTATGACTTCTGATGACTAGTAGTTCTCCTGATTTCCTACGTTAAATGATGCACTTATTGTAAGTCGCTTTGGATAAAAGCGTCGGCTAAATGACTGTAATGTTGTAGTAGTAGTAGAATGTAGTCACAATATGAAAAGCAATACACAATCTCATGTTTACCTCTAGTAGATCACAAAAATCCGAACCCTTTGGATAACTGTTTGTCAACCACTAAGTTAGGAACATATTTTGCTCTCGAACAATCTGCACTGTTCACTTGACAGTGACCATTCGCTTTCTGCCATTCTCCAAAGCACCAAACCTAACGGCTTACAGCCAACCCCCACCCCTCTACCTGAGAATGGAATTTGGGTTGGCTATCATTTCAGAACATGCCAATTAGAACAAAGGAAAACATAGATTGACATAATGTGGCTAATCAAGTCAGGCTGTTAGACTGACTACACGTGCATGTTCTGTACATGCTCATTTGCATAAACTCGAACCTTTTAACTGTAAAGATTATGACTTCTCTATTTCATCCTTCCCTATATATTTTAACATATTTAAACATTATGAACTTCATTTTTAAAACTATTTATATGCTAGATGAATTTTAACCAAATGTATATGAATTTTAGGCGTCTAACTGAATTTTAGCCAGGGCTACAACTACATATGATATACTATATTGTATGCTTATTTTATAATTATAACATTAACAATAATAATTTTTAGCCAGGATACAGCAGCTGTATGTGTATTAAAAATTGTACATTTGTATTGCACATCTGGTTTACAGAGGTAGTGCACAAGTTATGAGTCAGTAGCGATCAGACTGGCCCTTCCCCTTGTGTTACCCTGTCAGCTGTTTGTTTGTGCTGTTGTTGTGTGCTGTAGTAATACAGTATATAGATAGGGTGTTATATGCTGGAGCATGGTGCACACATGTTTACATATTTTATTCATATTTCTTATTCTTATTTAATCTTTTATTTCTATTTTCTTGTTATCTTGTATCTTGTTAGTTTTTCTTTACAAGAGCATGGGTTTCTGTAATAGGACCCAATTTCCCCTCGGGGATGAATAAAGTATTCTGACTATACACAAACACAAAATAAATTATCATAATTATGCAGATGACTCACAACTGTACATATCCCTATCTCCTGATGACCTAGCTCCCATACAGCTGTACATATCCCTATCTCCTGATGACCTAGCTCCCATACAACTGTACATATCCCTATCTCCTGATGACCTAGATCCCATACAACTGTACATATCCCTATCTCCTGATGACCTAGATCCCATACAGCTGTACATATCCCTATCTCCTGATGACCTAGCTCCCATACAATTGTACATATCCCTATCTCCTGATGACCTAGCTCCCATACAATTGTACATATCCCTATCTCCTGATGACCTAGATCCCATACAACTGTACATATTCCTATCTCCTGATGACCTAGATCCCATACAACTGTACATATCCCTATCTCCTGATGACCTAGCTCCCATACAACTGTACATATCCCTATCTCCTGATGACCTAGATCCCATACAACTGTACATATCCCTATCTCCTGATGACCTAGATCCCATACAGCTGTACATATCTCTATCTCCTGATGACCTAGATCCCATACAACCTTACATATCCCTATCTCCTGATGACCTAGATCCCATACAACTGTACATATCCCTATCGCCTGATGACCTAGATCCCATACAACTGTACATATCCCTATCTCCTGATGACCTAGCTCCCATACAACTGTATATATCACAATCGCCTGATGATCTAGCTCCTATACATTTCCTCTCATTCATGATATTAATCTATGGATGTCAGAGAACTTTTTACAACTGAACAAAGACGAGACAGAAATACTTATTGTTGGTGCAAAGACTAAGAGACAGAGATTTGCCACTCATCTCAGCTCTTTGTCTCTGGAGAGTAAAGGTGAAGCTAGAAATCTGGGTGTAATCATAGACAGTGACCTAAAGTTTAAGAGCCACATAAATCATCTCACAAGATCAGCCTTCTACCATCTTAAAAACATTTCAAAACTAAGGGGCTTTCTATCAATATCAGACTGTGAGAAATTAATCCATGCATTTATTACAAGTAGACTAGACTACTGCAATGGACTATTCACCGGCCTCCCAAAATCAGTTGTGTGCCACCTACAGTTAATTCAAAATGCAACGGCATGTGTTCTCACCAGAACTAAAAAGTATGAGCACATTACACCTGTTCTTACATCTCTGCATTGGCTCCCCGTCAAAACTAGAATCTATTTTAAATTGTATACAAAGATCTAAATGGTCTTGCAACATGCTATATATAAAAGACATGTTACTTCCTTATAAACCAGCAAGAACTCTCAGGTCCAATGGCAGCGGTCTTTTAACCATCCCTCGTGCTAGGTCCAGAGCAGGGGAAGCTGCATTTTCTATTCACGCCCCAAGTAGATGGAACGCCCTGCCTGAGGACCTGAGAGAGGCCCCCACACTGGACACCCTGCCTGAGGACCTGAGAGAGGCCCCCACACCGGACACATTTAAAAGCAGTTGAAAACCTTACTTTTTAAAATAGCCTATGGCTAAGTGTGTGTGTGTGTGTGTTTTGTATATGTTGATATTGTATATTCTACTTCGATTCCTGAATAACTGCACCAACGCCTGTTCATATGCATATTTATTTTCTACATTTGCAATTTCAAGATTGTGTTGTGATTCTATTTTCACTTTAAGTAAAGCACTTTGTGTTGTCCTGTGTATGAAACATGCTGTATAAATAAAGTTTGACTTGACTTGATGACATGGACATGGAGGTCATTACAGACAGGGATCCCAGCCTGCAGATATGCTCCTGTTCTCATGTCAGCTGCTGGATATACATAGAGCAATGTTCTTTGCTTGTCTGGCTGCTACCAAGTAATCAGATTACTCATTACTCTGGCTGTACAAGCCAACACCGTACAGATCAAAATAACAAATCACCAGTCTAAAAACTGACCAGCTGACACTACTAACTTTATAAGGACTTGAAACACAATCTCAGTTCTGGATTTATACATGAACTGTGTATCACAGAAGCTGTGTTATAGATATGTATATTATAGAAACAGGATACCCAGTGAGAAGATCTCCCAAAGCAGAACTCCGTAAGACCAGACGTCGCTCTGTGTGGTGTAAACACACTCAAAGATACTCTCTGGAGCCATCCACTTGACTGGCAGAAAACTCTGAAACCACAGGCACACACATTTTTTATCTTGTGTATCGATAAATAGTCACCCGTACAAAAAAAAATGGAGTCCCAGAAAGGTGAATCAGGTCATCTGGACACAACGTTTAGTGGGAGAAACGTTCCATCATCATCATCTGAGTGACCTCTTCAGTCTCACCTGACTGCAGGTGCCCCACCCCTATAAACAATACAGTGACTGCAGGTGTCCCCACCCTTATAAACAATACAGTGACTGCGGGTGTCCCCACCCTTATAAACAATACAGTGACTGCAGGTACCCCACCCCTATAAACAATACAGTGACCGCAGGTGTCCCCACCCTTATAAACAATACAGTGACTGCAGGTGTCCCCACCCTTATAAACAATACAGTGACTGCAGGTACCCCACCCTTACAAACAATAAAGTGACTGCGGGTACCCCATCCTTATAAACAATACAGTGACTGCAGGTGTCCCCACCCTTATAAACAATACAGTGACTGCGGGTACCCCATCCTTATAAACAATAGTGACTGCAGGTGTCCCCATCCTTACAAACAATACAGTGACTGCGGGTACCCCATCCTTGTAAACAATAGTGACTGCAGGTGTCCCCACCCTTACAAACAATACAGTGACTGCAGGTGTCCCCACCCTTATAAACAATACAGTGACTGCAGGTACCCCACCCTTATAAACAATACAGTCGCAAAACGACTGAAACTGACTATCGGTTTCATATGCCAATATGGTGTGACCATTAACTAGAGTTACAGTGGTGGTCATGTGTACTAGTCACACAGGATTGGGGAATAGTTGCAATCACAGCATTGTAAGCTGGTGATAGATGTACGCTTAGCCCCCCCTCCCCTCGATTCAGGAATGGTTGATCCGTCTTCACACAGATGGTCTCTTTGACTCCCTGTTCAAACCAGTGTTCCTCCCTATAAAGGATGAGCACATCACCGCTTCCGGTGTGGGAAGATGGCAGCCCAAATTCACAATTGCAACGTCCTCACCCAGTACCGTGTTGGAATATGGAGGTGTGAACTTACGTTTGCGGCAGCCTCACCCAGTACCATCCATGCAGTTTAATTGTCCACGTCTAACTTTGTTTTGTATTCGTTTGATGGCTGGGAGAGCTGGCACTGGATCGGCTGGGAGAGCTTGGTCTGCTGTGTCCTGTGGGCCCAGGGACCAAGGCCCTGACTAGAGCTGTGCCTGAAGAGGTAACACCGAGGGCGGTCTGACAGGACGCGGAAGCGGGGCAGGCTAAGCTAACTGCTAGCCCATGCAGACCGGCAGTTCCGATAACATCGAGGGCGGTCTGGTGGAGGCCTCGCCTAGCATTGACTATGTTTTAGTGTCATCGTGTGGAGTGCGGGGAGGTGTGTCAAAGGTGTCTGGCTGGTAGAGATGGCGTTGGATCAGCTGGGGGAGCTTGTTCTGCTGTTTTTGGTGGGCTAGGGACCAAAGAAGAAACACTGAGGGCGGTCTGACAGGATGCGGAAGTGGGGCAGGCTAAGCTAACTGCTAGCTGGTGTTCGCTGTCTGGACAGTGGAATTTTTGGACTGTGTTGCACTGAGTGGACTGTGTTGTTGACTGTTTATATTTTGTTTTTGTTTTTTTGCTTTGTTCTCTGTTTTTGTATGTTTCTGGTGGTGTCGATTTTGGGAAATTTGGGATGTGTGTTTTTGTCTTTTGTGTCACACTGCTGTGGGCTGGGGGAAACTGAATTGCGTCTCTTTTGTGTATGCAGGTACATGAAAGAAATGACAATAAATTGTTCCTGATTCCTGATCCTTATCCCTGAAAGAGTGGCCACTGGCCTGTAGATGGTGTAGACTGTGGAGTCCTGGTCTGTAGATGGTGTAGACTGTGGAATCCTGGTCTGTAGATGGTTTAGACTGTGGAGTCCTGGTCTGTAGATGGTGTAGACTGTGGAATCCTGGTCTGTAGATGGTGTAGACTGTGGAGTCCTGGCCTGTAGATGGTGTAGACTGTGGAGTCCTGGCCTGTAGATGGTGTAGACTGTGGAGTCCTGGTCTGTAGATGGTGTAGACTGTGGAGTCCTGGCCCATAGATGGTGTAGACTGTGGAGTCCTGGCCTGACGTGTTGGCTCTCCTGTGTTGTGTCATCCTCTTGGCCAGCGTCAGTTTGGTTTCCCCAAAGTACAAGTCACGGCAACCCTCCTGGTACTTAACAGCTACACTATATTGCTCTGTTTGTGCTGGGGACAAGGTCCTTGGGGTGGGCCAACTTCTGGTGCAGCATGTTTTGGGGTTTGAAAGCAACTGAGATGCGGTGTTTGGAAAATACGGGTCTCAACTGTTGTGGAAATCCCACCACATACGGAATCACCACTGGTTAACACTTAGACAGCTGTTGTCCTTCTCCTTTCTTCGATCGGCTGGTGCACTGTTTGGGGTCTTCCTGGCTTTGACAAACACCCAGTTGGGACAACCACACTTAACCAGGGCCTGTTTAATGTGGGATTTCTCCCCTTCCCTGGCCGCTGTGTCATCTGTCGCCATTTTACAAAGCTGTGATTACAACATTCCCCGGTCATCTGTGAATAGTACACATAGCCACTGTAACTCTAGTTACTGGTCACACCATATCTGCATATGAAACTGATTGTTGGTTTGAGTTGTTATGCCACTGTATTGTTTATAAGGGTGGGGGTACCTGTACATGACCTTTGAGTTTGTTATTTTATTACACAGGCATTGACGGTTATTCTGTAATGTTTTCCGATGACATTGTGATCTGTTGTGAGAGTAGGGTGCAGGTTGAGGAGAGCCTGAAGAGGCAGCGTTATGCACTGGAGAGAAGAGGAACGAAAGTCAGTAGGAGCAAGACGGAGTACATGTGAAAAAGAGGGAGGACAGTGGAATGGTGAGGAAGGAGTGGAGGTGACGAAGGCATATGAGTTTAATTACTTGGGGTCAACTGTCCAAAGTAACAGGGAGTGCAGGAGAGAGCGCAGGCAGGGTGGAGTGGGTGGAGAAGAGTGTCAGGAGTGATTTGTGACAGAAGGGTACCAGCAAGACTTAAAGGGAAGGTTTACAAGATGGTAGTGAGACCAGCTATGTTATATGGTTTGGAGATAGTGGTGCTGATGAAAAGACAGGAGGTGGAGCTGGAGGTGGCAGAGGTGAAGATGATAGGATTTTCATTGGGAGTGATGAAGAAGGACAGGATTAGGAAGGAGTATATTAGAGGGACAGCTCAGGTTGGACGGTTTGGAGACAAAGCAAGAGAGACAAGATTGAGATTGTTTGGACATGTGTGGAGGAGAGATGCTGGGTATATTGGGAGAAGGATGCTGAATATGGAGCTGCCAGGGAAGAGGAGAAAATGAAGGCCAAAGAGGAGGTTTATGGATGTGGTGAGGGAGGACATGTAGGTGGCTGGTGTGACAGAGGAAGATGCAGAAGACAGGAAAAGATGGAAACGGATGATCCGCTGTGGCGCCCCCTAACGGGAGCAGCTGAAAATAATAGTAGTAGTAGATTGAAGGTTGTTCTGCTGTTGCTTTCAGTGTAACAGAGTCCAAAGCGGAGCGATGAATAATGAATACTGGATCCAAATAGGTAATCTAAGTGACTCACGTTTCCCTTGGCGATGTAGTTTTGGTCCTTGGTGATGTCCCGCGCCAGCCTGAAGTCACAGATCTTCACTAATTTCCCGTCGGAGACCAGAACATTCCGCGCAGCCAAATCCCTGTGGACACACTGCAAAGAAAAGTGCTTTTTCCACCTCATCCAGATACAGGCTGGATCGCATGGATTCACAACAGTCCCATGACTTCCTTTGCATTTACACTTGCAGTTTGTCTTTGCACTGTGTCAGCATTATGATCAGATTCCAGAAAACGGGTGAGTAGGATGGTGGAAAGTGTCCACTGTGTGTGGACACTTTCCACCATCCAAAACTTCACCTTTGTTACAAGACTGGGATGCCCTTCCCATAGCCCAGAGGTCTAGAAGTAGTAGAAGTAGAGGTCTAGACATAGTTCTAGAGGTCACAAAAAAATCTGTTCAAGAAACTGATAAAAAAGTCTTCATTATACCAGGGAAGAAGTTTTCCAAATAAGGCTGCAGTGGTTTACGAATTTGTTTCATATTCATTCAGTAAAAAGCATCAGTTTGCAGAACATGACACATCTTTAATGGATGGCAGAGTCCTTTAGGAAGTGTGTGTGTGTGTGTGTGTGTGTGTGTGTGTGTGTGTGTGTGTGTGTGTGTGTGTGTGTGTGTGTGAATAAACTTCCGATGTGTTTTGCGTCTCGTGATTGTTTTGTTGTAGTGTTGTTATTCTATGTTAAGTCACTGAGAGAGCCATGAAACCGGAGTCGCATTCCATGTATGTGCAAACTTATATGGCCAATAAACATGATTCTGATTCTGATGTGCATGTACATTTTCGACTAGAGTACAGTTTTCTTCGACTGGAGTACATCTTCTAGAGTACATATTTCTTCTAGAGTACATGTTTCTTCTTGAGACTAAAGTACACATTTCTTCGACTTCTAGAGTACATATTTCTTGAGACTAGGGTACATATTTCTTGAGACTAGAGAACATATTTCCTGGGACTAGAGTACATATTTATTTGGCTTCTAGAGCACATATTTCTTGAGACTAGAGTACATATTTCTTGGGACTAGAGTACATATTTCTTTGACTTCTAGAGTACATATTTCTTTAGACTAGACTACATATTTCTTTGACTAGATTACATCTTTACAGCTTTGACTAGAGTTCGACTACATCTTCGACTAGACTAGAGTATGGGTCTCTAGGTGATTTCAGTTTGTGTCTGTATCGGTCTATGGGAAATGGGTAAAAAACTCAGAAAATCTAAAGGGAGTGCTGTTGAGGAAGCAAAGAGATCTGTGCTTAACAAAGAATACGGCAAAATGTCAAACTAACGGACACATCTCATAATAACTTCAGCTGTACATGTGGTCACATGATGAAACCACTCCAACATGCTAGCTAGCTTCATGTGGTTCTGGATCAGACTCTCAGGTAAATGCATCTGGTGTTTCATTCTAACAAGTAGAAACAAATGGTTGTTATTATCAGTAGACTCAGAACCAGTTAAATTTATTGGCCAAGTGTGCTTATGCAAACAAAGAATTTGAATCCGGTTTACCGTAACTTCTAGTACTTTCATAAGCTCTAGTACTTTCATATATCACACAAAAAAAGGGCAAAAAAGGGATAAAAAAGAAATAAAAAGGAGTACTAAATGCAATACTGGAGGTGAGTGTGTATGCATCACTACACAGAGTGTTGTTATGGCTGAATAATGCACAACAACACTAGGTGAGTCTATGGGAGGTTGGTTTGACACTGGAGCAATAACCAGAGGAACATTCACTGATTCTTGATTTCTGTTTTCTTTCGTCTGTCCACTACAGTGTAAAAAAACAAAAAACATTTCAGACACATTTTGTTGTCCGGTGTTGTGCAGGTACATCTCAAAAAATTTGAATATTGTGGAAAAGTATATTATTTTCCGTAATTTTATTCAAAAAGTGAAACTTTCATATATTCTAGATTCATTACACATAAAGTGAAATATGTCAGGCCTTTTTTGTTCTAATCTTGATGATTACGGCTTACAGCTCAAGAAAATCACAAATCCAGTGTCTCAAAATATTTGAATATTAAGTAAGACCAATCAAGAAAAGGCTTTATAATACAGAAATGTCAACCTTCTGAAAAGTATGTTCATTTATGCACTCAATACTTGGTCGGGGCTCCTTTTGCATGAATTACTGCATCCATGCGGCGTGGCATGGAGGCAATCAGCCTGTGGCCCTGCTGAGGTGTTATGGAAGCCCAGGTTGCTTTGATAGCGGCCTTCAGCTCGTCTGCATTGTTGGGTCTGGTGTCTCTCATCTTCCTCTTGACAATACCGCATAGATTGTCTATGGGGTTCAGGTCAGGTGAGTTAGCTTGGCCAATCAAGCACAGTAATACCATGGTAGTTTTGGCACTGTGGGCAGGTGCCAAGTCCTGCTGGAAAATGAAATCAGCATCTCCATAAAGCTTGTCAGCAGACAGAAGCATGAAGTGCTCTAAAATCTCCTGGTATATGGCTGCTTTGACTCTGGGCTTGATGAAACACAGTGGACCAACACCAGCAGATGACATGGCACCCCAAGTCATCACTGACTGTGGAAACGTCACACTGGACTTCAAGCAGCTTGGATTCTGTGCCTCTCCACTCTTCCCCCAGACTCCGGGACCTTGATTTACAAATGAAATGCAACATTTACTTTCATCTGAAAAGAGGACTTTGGACCACTGACCAACGGCCCAGTTCTTTTTCTCCTTAGCCCAGGTAGGATGCTTCTGACGTTGTCTCTGGTTCAGGAGTGGCTTGACACTAGGAATGCCACACTTGTAGCCCAGTTCCTGGGCACGTCTGTGCATGGTGGCTCTTGATGCACTGACTCCAGCCTCAGTCCACTCCTTGTGAAGCTCCCCCAAGTTCTTGAATTGGCCTTGCTTGACAATCCTCTCAAGGCTGCGGTCATCCCTGTGGCTTGTGCACCTTTTCCTACCACACTTTTCCCTTCCAGTCAACTTTCCATGGCTATGCTTTGATACAGCACTCTGCAAACAGCAAGCCCTTTCAGCAACGACCTTCTGTGGCTTATGGGGTGTTGTCAAGAGGAAGATGAGAGACACCAGACCCAACAATGCAGATGAGCTGAAGGCCGCTATCAAAGCAACCTGGGCTTCCATAACACCTCAGCAGGGCCACAGGCTGACTGCCTCCATGCCACGCCGCATTGATGCAGTAATTCGTGCAAAAGGAGCCCCGACCAAGTATTGAGTGCATAAATGAACATACTTTTCAGAAGGTTGACATTTCTGTATTATAAGTCGTTTTTTTTATTGATCTTATGTAATATTCTAATATTTTGAGATACTGGATTTTTGATTTTCATGAGCTGTAAGCTGTAATCATCAAGACTAAAACAAAAAAAGGGCTTGACATATTTCACTTTATGTATAACGAATCTAGAATATATGTAAGTTTCACTTTTTGAATTAAATTACGGAAAATAATGAACTTTACCACAATATTCTAATTTTTTGAGACGCACCTGTATAACAGCAACAAAACCTTGACAATTCCTAAACACTGTTGAATGAGCTGGGTACATCAGCACATTAATAATGAGAGGAGAGAAGTGAAAAGAGGAAAGAGGAAGAAGAAAATCCAACAAAATCAAACAGAACCAAATCATACTAAACCTAGCAGGAGTAAACCAAACACAAGAGAACAGAACCAAACCAAGCCAAACCAAAGAAAGTTAAATGCAACAAAACAGGGCTGAACTGAACAGAACAGAACTGAACTGAACAGGGCTGAACAAAACAGAACTGAACTGAACAAAACAGAACTGAACTGAACAGGGCTGAATTGAATCGGGCTGAGGGCTACTTACATTTTTGGAGGACAGGAAAGCCATTCCCTGAGCGACCTGGTGGGAAAAACAGAGGAGGTCCTGGAGGCTGAGGAGAGGAGATTCACTGAGGGAGAGAGTAGACTCCTCTTGGCCCAGACCTGAGAAGAGGAGAGGAGATGATAGCTCAGATTAAAGGACAATTCAATTTTTACCATCTGGGTACTTTTCATAATATCAGTTGTGATATTTTTGTAGTAGTATCAGTAGAGTTGATAGTTTTAGCCGGTAGTATCAGCGTGAGTTGATATTTTTAGCTGGTAGTATCAGTAGAGTTGATAGTTTTAGCCAGCAGTATCATTGTGAGTTGATAGTTTTGGTTGGTAGTGTCAGTAGAGTTGATAGTTTTAGCCGGCAGTATCAGTGTGAGTTGATAGTTTTAGTTGGTAGTATCAGTAGAGTTGATAGTTTTAGCCAGCAGTATCAGTGTGAGTGATAGTTTTAAGCCGGTAATATCAGTGTGAATTGATATTTTTAGCCGGTAGTATTAGTAGAGTTCATAGTTTTAGCTGGTAGTATCAGTGTGAATTGATAGTTTTAAGCTGGTAGTATCAGTAGAGTTGATAGTTTTAGCTGGTAGTATCAGTAGAGTTGATAGTTTTAGTTGGTAGTATCAGTGTGAGTTGATAGTTTTAGCCAGCAGTATCAGTGTGAGTGATAGTTTTAGCCGGTAGTATCAGTGTGAATTGATATTTTTAGCCGGTAGTATCAGTAGAGTTGATAGTTTTGGCTGGTAGTATCAGTAGAGTTGATAGTTTTAGCTGGTACTATCAGTAGAGTTGATAGTTTTAGTGGGTAGTATCAGTAGAGTTGATAGTTTTAGCCAGTCGTATCACTGTGAGTTGATAGTTTTAGCTGGCAGTATCAGTAGAGTTGCTAGTTTTAGCTGGTAGTATCAGTGTGAGTGATAGTTTTAGCTGGTAGTATCAGTAGAGTTGATAGTTTTAGCTGGTAGTATCAGTAGATTGATAGTACCAGTATTGGTTGGTAGCATTAGTTGAGTTGATAGTTTTAGCTGCTAGTATCAGTGTGAGTTGATAGTTTAAGCTGGTAGTATCAGTAGAGTTGATAGTTTTAGCTGCTAGTATCAGTAGAGTTGATAGTTTTAGCCGGTAGTATCAGTGTGAATTGATAGTTTTAAGCTGGTAGTATCAGTAGGGTTGATAGTTTTAGTTGGTAGTATCAGTGTGAGTTGATAGTTTTAGCTGGTAGTATCAGTAGAGTTGATAGGTTTAGCCGGTAGTATCAGTAGAGTTGATAGGTTTAGCCGGTAGTATCAGTAGAGTTGATAGTTTTGGCTGGTAGTATCAGTAGAGTTGATAGGTTTAGCCGGTAGTATCAGTAGAGTTGATAGGTTTAGCCGGTAGTATCAGTAGAGTTGATAGTTTTGGCTGGTAGTATCAGTAGAGTTGATAGGTTTAGCCGGTAGTATCAGTAGAGTTGATAGTTTTGGCTGGTAGTATCAGCGTGAATTGATATTTTTAGCCGGTAGTATCAGTAGAGTTGCTAGTTTTAGCTGGTAGTATCAGTGTGAATTGATAGTTTTAAGCTGGTAGTATCAGTAGGGTTGATAGTTTTAGTTGGTAGTATCAGTGTGAGTTGATAGTTTTAGCTGGTAGTATCAGTGTGAGTTGATAGTTTTAGCCAGCAGTATCAGTGTGAGTGATAGTTTTAGCCGGTAGTATCAGTAGAGTTGATAGTTTTGGCTGGTAGTATCAGTGTGAATTGATATTTTTAGCCGGTAGTATCAGTAGAGTTGCTAGTTTTAGCTGGTAGTATCAGTGTGAATTGATAGTTTTAAGCTGGTAGTATCAGTAGAGTTGATAGTTTTAGCTGGTAGTATCAGTAGAGTTGATAGTTTTAGTTGGTAGTATCAGTAGAGTTGATAGTTTTAAGCTGGTAGTATCAGTAGAGTTGATAGTTTTAGCTGGTAGTATCAGTAGAGTTGATAGTTTTAGCTGGTAGTATCAGTGTGAATTGATAGTTTTAAGCTGGTAGTATCAGTAGAGTTGATAGTTTTAGCTGGTAGTATCAGTAGAGTTGATAGTTTTAGTTGGTAGTATCACTGTGAGTTGATAGTTTTAGTTGGTAGTATCAGTAGAGTTGATAGTTTTAGCTGCTAGTATCAGTGTGAATTGATATTTTTAGCCGGTAGTATCAGTAGAGTTGATAGTTTTAGCTGCTAGTATCAGTGTGAATTGATATTTTTAGCCGGTAGTATCAGTAGAGTTGATAGTTTTAGCCGGTAGTATCAGTAGAGTTGATAGTTTTAGCTGCTAGTATCAGTGTGAATTGATATTTTTAGCCGGTAGTATCAGTAGAGTTGATAGTTTTAGCTGCTAGTATCAGTGTGAATTGATATTTTTAGCCGGTAGTATCAGTAGAGTTGATAGTTTTAGCCGGTAGTATCAGTGTGAGTGATAGTTTTAGCTGGTAGTATCAGTGTGAGTTGATAGTTTAAACTGGTACTATCAGTAGAGTTGATATTTTTAGCTGGTAGTATCAGTGTGAGTTGATAGTTTAAGCTGGTAGTATCAGCAGAGTTTAACGTTTTAGCTGGTACTATTAGTAGATTGATAGTACCAGTATTGGTTGGTAGTATCAGTAGAGTTGATAGTTTTAGCTGCTAGTATCAGTATAGTTGATAGTTTTAGCTGGTAGTATCAGTATAGTTGATAGTTTTAGCTGGTAGTATCAGTAGAGTTGATAGTTTTAGCTGGTAGTATCAGTAGAGTTGATAGTATTCATACAACTATCAGTTGATATTGTTTATATGAGTATTGGTCTTAGCAGTAGTTTTAATACCTGGCTGTATCTGAAGCGACTCATACACCGCAGGTTCGATCTCCGTATATTTGATTTGATCTCCAAGTTCCTGCATGGTGACATACTGCACACACTCCTCCTTATTCATGTCCATGTACCCCCCATCAGTGTCACTGCTGAGTAGAAAAACAAACAGAGATTCAACAGAGAGAGACCGAGACAGAGACATAGAGAAAGACAGAGAGACAGAGACAGAGAAACAGAGAGCAAGAGAGACAGAGACATAGAAAGACAGAGACAGAGAGAGACACAGAGAAACAGAGCAAGAGAGACAGAGACAGAGAAAGACAGAGGGAGACAGAGAGAGAGACAGAGACAGAGACAGAGAGAGAAACAGAGCAAGAGAGACAGAGACAGAGAAAGACAGAGGGAGACAGAGAGAGAGACAGAGACAGAGAAACAGAGCAAGAGAGACAGAGAAAGACAGAGGGAGACAGAGAGAGAGACAGAGACAGAGGGAGACAGAGAGAGAGAGACAGAGAAACAGAGCAAGAGAGACAGAGACAGAGAAAGACAGAGAAAGACAGAGGGAGACAGAGAGAGAGACAGAGACAGAGAGAGAAACAGAGCAAGAGAGACAGACACAGAGAAAGACAGAGGGAGACAGAGAGAGAGACAGAGACAGAGAGAGAGACAGAGAAACAGAGCAAGAGAGACAGAGACAGACAGAGGGAGACAGAGAGAGAGACAGAGACAGAGAAACAGAGCAAGAGAGACAGAGACAGAGAAAGACAGAGGGAGACAGAGAGAGAGACAGAGACAGAGGGAGACAGAGAGAGAGACAGAGAGAGAGAGACAGAGAAACAGAGCAAGAGAGACAGAGACAGAGAAAGACAGAGGGAGACAGAGCAAGAGAGACAGAGACAGAGAACGACAGAGGGAGACAGAGAGAGAGAGAGAGACAGAGACAGAGAGAGAGACAGAGAAACACAGCAAGAGAGACAGAGACAGAGAAAGACAGAGGGAGACAGAGCAAGAGAGACAGAGACAGAGAAAGACAGAGGGAGACAGAGAGAGACAGAGACAGAGAGAGAGACAGAGAAACAGAGCAAGAGAGACAGAGACAGAGAAAGACAGAGGGAGACAGAGAGAGAGACAGAGAGAGAGAGACACACAGAGCTTCACACTTAACAGGGAGAGAGACAGAGAGAGAGACAGAGACAGAGAGAGAGACAGAGAAACAGAGCAAGAGTGACAGAGAAAGACAGAGAAAGACAGAGACAGAGAAAGACACACACAGAGCTTCACACTTAACAGGGAGAGAGACAGAGAGATAAAGCCTCAACACATGTATGTACACACAAAGAATCTAAAAATCTTTATCATAATTAACAAACCATTTCACAAACTCACATTACAGTTTTCACATAAAAACACAAGATTCTTAAGTCAGTTAATTAGTCTGGGTGCGTAAGATGGCGTCGTTGGGCTTCCGACGTACGAGTACTTGCACAAGGACTTCCGGTCTGGTTTGTTGAGAGCAGAGATGGCTTTGAATACAGAATACACTTTGTCATTTGTACATACATACAATGAAATCCCTCTCTGTGTTTAACCCATGCTAGCTGTGTAGCCAGGAGCAGTGGGCAGCCACCGTGCGGCGCCTGGGGGAGGCTTTACCCTTGGTTTACCCATTCCGGGGTGTACTGACCGCTGGGTAGACTGTGCTCGGGGGTTTGAATTCAGTCACCTTCTCCTAGCCTTTGCCTAAAGACGCATCAACCCACAAGGCAGCAGGTGGATTTGAATTCAGAGTTCCCTTCTCCTAGCCCAGTGTGTTGGCTGGACTGGGCACCATGGCAAGTACCAAACAGGCGTGCAGGAGGACCAGGTCTATCAGTAGGGACGTCGTCCTTAGCCAAAGGGCCCTTGCTGAGGTAAGGCGCTGCCCCTCTACAGCTTACGGTTGCAGTTTAGCGTCTTACCCAGGACAAATGGCTTTGTTTTACACTCGCTGTTTGCAGGACCTCCCTAACATCACGGTCAACATGTACATCGCATCATAAGTGCTTCCTCGGTAGCTCAGACCAGCAAAAAGGAAAAGGGGTTTAACATGTATATGTCGAGCTACATCGACAACTACGAGGGTGAATAATGGCATCATTAGAACTACGGCTCACAGGTAGCAAACCTTAGGACACAAGCCATAATACATGACATGGTAGTTTCACACTGTACCTTCTGTACAGTTGTTAAAGTATAGCCCAGTACTTACTGCAGTCTACTACCTGTGGGTGTGTGTGAGAGAGGCATGGGGGGGGGGGACTGAACAGGTGAGTTAATTTGGCAGGAGCGATTAAATGAAATGTTACAAATCAGACACACCTGGTGGAAAACCGAATGTCCTCATCGGAACCTGTAGCTGGACGGTCTCTAGTTGTTTCTGGAGCACTTCTATTTGTTTCCTCATTGACTTGTTTTGGGTCAAGGCATCGCGCAGTAGTCCTGCTCTTGCAGGCAGCTGCTGCCATCCAGCTCGTTATCAGAGGAGTCCAGAGCTGGCAGAGGGGCGCCAGCAGGACGCTCCCGGTGCTCCCACACACCTACCCTGGGTGCGGGTTTGGAGTATCATTCCACGCAAAGTGTGTTGGGACAGCTCCTTTCTTGAGCCCCCTTAACACACCTGTTGATGGCACAGTGAAATCACCCGATTCAACATGCCCACTACACACTTTTGTACTCTTGGTGATGGTAAATGCATCCCTCCAAACCTTCACTGGCCACTTGGCTCTTTCCTCGCAGTTACTAGGAAATGAATGGAAATTTAGAAGATCATTATAGCACGCCGAATTTGCACACTGTGGCACACAACAGTCTCATGGAGCCCGAGTCACGGCATTGATACTTGAACGCCCATTTTTGCCCTGTTTTATTCATTGATTTTTGGAGGAAATTAAGATTTGGACGGATAAGTTAGCAGCTAACTAATGATTTAGTAGGACGTAAGCATCCGGCTGTACCGGAAGTTCTTATGCAAACAGACACACCAGGAAGTTCCGCAGCGCGACATTAATGCAGCCAAGCATATTCCAATTTCCCACTCTCATTAATGACGCACAGAACCCTTCATCCCTCCATACTGCCTTAAAAAGGATCGTTCTTCAACAACCAACTTCTAAAAGAAATTTCCACCTTCAGCCGTACTACTACTGCTACTACCACTACTTTCGGCTGCTCCCGTTAGGGGGCGCCACAGCGGATCATCCGTTTCCATCTCTTCCTGTCCTCTGCATCTTCCTCTGTCACACCAGCCACCTGCATGTCCTCCCTCACCACCTCCATAAACCTCCTCTTTGGCCTTCCTCTTCTCCTCTTCCCTGGCAGCTCCATATTAAGCATCCTTCTCCCAATATACTCAGCATCTCTCCTCCACACATGTCCAAACCATCTCCATCTTGTCTCTCTTGCTTTGTCTCCAAACCGTCCAACCTGAGCTGTCCCTCTAATATACTCGTTCCTAATCCTGTCCTTCTTCATCAATCCCAGTGAAAATCTTGTCATCTTCATCTCTGCCACCTCCAGCTCCACCTCCTGTCTTTTCATCAGTGCCACTGTCTCCAAACCATACAACATAGCTGGTCTCACTACCATCTTGTAAACCTTCCCTTTAACTCTTGCTGGTACCCTTCTGTCACACATCACTCCTGACACTCTTCTCCACCCACTCCACCCTGCCTGCACTCTCTTCTTCACCTCTCTTCTCCACTCCCCGTTACTTTGGACAGTTGACCTCAAGTATTTAAACTCACACACCTTCGTCACCTCCACTCCTTGCATCCTCACCATTCCACTGTCCTCCCTCTCATTCACGCATAGGTATTCCGTCTTGCTCCTACTGATGTTCATTCATCTTCTCTCCAGTGCATACCTCCACCTCTCCAGGCTCTCCTCAACCTGCACCCTACTCTCACTACAGATCATAGCTGCCCTCACTTCCTCCTTGCTAATCCACTGAACTTCTTGATTCACTATCCCTACATCATCCAACCTTCTCTCTCTCTCATTGTCTTCTTTCATCAGCCCCTCAAAGTACTCCTTCCACCTTCTCAGCACACTCTCCTCACTTGTCAGCACATTTCCATCTCTATCCTTGATAGCCCTAACTTGCTGCACATCCTTCCCAGCACGGTCCCTCTGTCTAGCCAATCGGTACAAGTCCTTTTCTCCTTCTTTAGTGTCTAACCTGTCACGCAACTCACCATACGCCTTTTCCTTTGCCTTGGCCACCTCTCTCTTCGCTTTACGCTGCATCTCCTTGTACTCCTTGTACTTCAGCTGAACTACTACTAGTCCTCATAAAACAACCTCTGGCTCAGCTGACCCTACTTCACCAAACCTTATTCATCTTTCCTGTCTTCTAAATTGCACCTTTGCTTGACCAAAAAGAAATTAAGCTGACAAGCCCTTCTTTTGTTAGCTACTGTATAAACGGGCCCCACTATACACAGAGTAGAGATCAGGGTGATCTCTGTGGAGTCAATAGAGTGGAATGGAAGAACACCAGATAAAAATCTTCATACCACAGCTGTAGTTTTATTGAGGACAGACGTTGGGATACAGTTCATGGTTTCAGCCTGAAAAGGGGATTATTACAAAACTTGGTGACGATAGTTCACACGAGCGTCTACCCAATACTACAATAAAACCAGTCCTGTTAACATTTTGAGCGTTTCGTCGCAAACTTGTGTAAATCGTGAATTCTTTTTAAAACATTGCGAAACCGGTATGGCAGGGAGCAGCATAGCGCAGAAGACGTGGGAGCTGACTAACAGCATGCAGGGAGTTCAGAGCATAGATGACATTTACAAATGTGACAAAAAGCGGCAGCTAGAAATCCCCTTTGCAAAGCCATGGATGAAGGACCACCACTAATTTCAAGTACTGCAAGATTTCAGCTCTAGTGCGGTTGAAGATGGTGATGCATGCCAGATCTGTAGGTAACTTGGAGGTGATGGGTCTCATGCTGGGGAAGGTGGACAGTGAAACCATGATCATTATGGACAGTTTTGCCTTTCCTGTGGAGGGCACAGAGACCCGAGTCAATGCTCAGGCTGCAGCATACAAAGACATGGCTGCCTACATTAAAAATGCTAAACAGGTTGGTCGGCTAGAGAACGCTATTGGCTGGTACCACAGTCACCCAGGCTATGTATGCTGGCTCTCAGGCACAGATGTCAGCATTCAGATGCTCAACCGACAATTTCAGGAACCTTTTGTGGCTGTTGTGATCGACCTCACTCGAACAATATCTGCAGGGAAAGTCAACCTCGGCGCCTTCCAAACCCATCCAAAGGGTTACAAACCCCCAGATGAAGGACCCTCAGAATATCAGAAAATCCCCTTGAACGAGACTGAAGACTTTGGCGTACACTGTAAACAGTATTATGCCTTGGATTTACCTACTTCAAGTCATCCCTTGATAGAAAGCTACTGGAGCTCCTTTGGAATAAATATTGGGTCAACACAACAAGCTCCTCAAGTCTTCTCAAAAACTCTGACTATGCTATGGGCCAGATCTTCGACCTGTCTGAGAAGCTGGAACAGTCTGAGGCCCAGCTGGGTAGAGGCAGCTTCATGCTCGGCCTGGACACACAACAGGAAGTCTGAGGACAAACTGACCAAAGCAACACAAGACAGCTGCAAAACAACCATAGAGGCAATTCATGGGCTGATGTCTCAGGTCATCAAGGACAAACTCTTCAATTTATTCAACATATCTTCCACCTAAAACTGATCTAGGAGCCTTTTTGAGTTCCATCCATCCATCCATCCATTATTCAAACAACTTTTTGAGTTCCCTTTTGCAATTTTTTTTTCTTGTGTGCTGTTGCCATTCTGTTATATGTTTAGCTCCTGAGGGTAGCAATATCAGTCAATTCACTTAGGGCTGCGTTTCTTTATTATTTTTTTTTCTGCTTCTGTCAAGCATATTGGGATTGTACACATAATAAATATGACAACAACAAAAAAAAACACAATAAAACTTGAGCGCCCCTGTTACGGAAGTGTTATATCACAAAATGGACACCTAGGCAGCGATCATTATATCCCCCACCCCTTAAAACGAGGGCCAACCTTGGGCCTCACTAGACAGCAGAGGGACTCAAATTTAGTGTTTTGATGAAAATAAAAGACTTCCACAGCTCAAAGCTCAAAACCAGTATCCTCATGTCCAACACTCTGCAGGTACATATACAGCTGATGGCTTTTCCCTCTTTGTTAGAGCGAACACAAAGACCTGTGACAAAACCTTCAAAGAACACAGAGCACAGTGAAAATGCTGAAATTGCTCACACTTTAAACGACTTGGTCGACTACGTACCAGACCAAAATAAAACAAACCACTCTTGGTTAGATGAAACCCCCTGTGTGAAAACAGGTCCTTAATGGGAACGAAACAAAAGACAGAGAACCGCAGTAAAAACCGAAAGAAAAGGCCTTCAACTCACAAATCAAACTTCTGAGCAAAATGGGGGCGAGACCAGTGATTAGAGGGCCAGTTAGAGGTCACTCTAGGTGTGTGTCTTGGCCTAAATGAGTATTGGGAGGAGTGAGCGTGAGTCGGTGAGGTCAACGGCCTACGGTCCTCCAGATTCATCTCCACTTGTGAGACGCCAAGGCTCGCCGACTGTTCCAGCACTGCCGGGGGCTCCTCACTTTCCCCAACCGGAGGGCCAATGTCTTCCCCATTGCCAAAGAGGAAGTCGAACCTGTATTCCTCCTCCTCATCGACTCACCACAGTCAGTCTCCGCTGCTGTCAGAGAAGGATTTTGTGAAGATCGTGTATCACCTCCCCATGTGAAGAAGGGTAGGGAGTTGGACACATGATAAACGAATTGTCTGAGACCCTAGACAACTTGTAATTCAAGTCCAACATCACTTGATCAATCCTGTAGGGACCCTTGTACAAGGAGGCCAATTTGGCAGTGAAACTGGCGGATGCATCAGAGCATGGATGATTTCTCAGCCGAACCAAGTCTCCAATCTCGAATGTCACCTGTCTTCTTTTCTTGTCATTGTGACATTCCTGCGTTTCATGAGAGCAGACAGCTCAGACTTGTTGACTTCCACAGTCTCTGGAGCAGGTTCCATCTCAGGTTGCATCCACAGGTCCAGTGGCATGTTGAGATCCCTGCCATAAAGGAGGAAGGCAGGTGAATCACCCATGCTCTGATGAGGAGCTGTTTCCAGTGCAAAGGAGATAATTGAAAGGTGACGTTCCCACTTCGTGTGTCCCAACATAAGCTCTGCCTGCGGTCTTTATCATCTGATTCACTCTTTCAGTTTGGTTGGATTGCGGGTGGTAGGCTGTAGTCAGCCTGTGGGCAGTCCCCAACACCACCATGACTGACTCGAACATGTTGCTGATGAACTGGATACCCCTATCCGACAACAGGTGTTTTGGTGTGCCATGTCTGGCGAAGACCTCAGAAAGGAACGTAACAGCAGCCACATGAGCAGGCGCTTCACACACTGGGCAGAGCTCAACCCACTTAGTGAAATAGTCAACGAAGACTAGAATGTATTCGTTGCGCCATGAAGACCTTGGAAGGGGCTTTGCAAAGTCAACTCCCATGAACTCCCAAGGGAAAGAGGCCACCACTGGTGGTAGGAATCCTCCAGGCTTACAGTTTGACAGCTTGCTGAACTGACATGTCGTACAAGTCAGCACGTATCTCTTAACATCACCTCTCATGCCAGGCCAGTACACCCGTTTTTGGAGGCGGCCCTGGGTCTTTGTGATCCCAAGATGACCTGCCATAGGGTGATTATGAAAGTATTCCACCAGGTTGCCACGGAGTGAGGTGGGCACATACAGACAGAGATCCTTACAGGGATGTAGGTGATATGAGGATCTCTTGTCTCTGAAGTAGACAAAGCCATCCTGAAGACAGAATTCAGGTGAATCAACACAGGAGCCACTGTCCAGCAGACCATGTAATGAACTGATGGTTGTGTCAGCGGCCTGTAGTGTACACAACTGCTCCTTGTCCCCTTTTTCACCAAAAAAGCCAAAGAAAAATCAAAAGATGAACGAAGTGAGGTTATAGGTGGCGTGTGTTAGAGAGGTGAAGTTATAGGGGGCGTGTCTTAACAGGGAAGTTAAAGGTGTGTGTCTTACGGAAGTGAAGTTATAGTTGTCTGTTTCACAGAAGTAAGGGTATGGGGGTGTGTCATAGAGAGGTGAGGTGATGGGGGGTGTCTTAAAGGTTTGAGTGCTGAGATGTTTCTGACCTCTTGTCTTGCGGCGATGTGTTGCTCTGCAGGAAGGTGTGTTTGTTGTGCTGCAGGTAGCCAACCAGGTCGCCATGACAACAGAATTCTGTAATCAGCAAAACTGGGCCTGGATGATAGGGGGATGGAGAGGGAAAATTATAATCTGTATGTTTAAAAGTAAGATAACGTTACACACACACACACACACAGATATTAAAACAGGACCTGAACAAGTTTACAAGAAAGTGAGCAAAGTGAAATAATACCAAAACCTGTACAACATGACAGAAAAGAAAGAAAAGGGGAAACCACAGGAACAACTGCAGCATCTGATATCACAAACTGAAACATCAGCAAATCAAAGTAAGGTCTGAGAAGCTCCTTTTAATGATGAATATTAAATTAGCGCTTGCCACACAACATTAATAACAGAGAAAATGCCAAGGGTGGTTAAGACTACTTTCTTGTGTGTGTGTTAAGAGCTGGGTTAGGGTCCGCTTGCCCCGTGCTCCGTTCAGAGACCTGCTGCCCCCTGCAGGCTCTGTCAGAGCTTCCTGGTTGAGAAGTTACACAGTGGTCCGTTGTACATCCCATTAACGTAAGCATGGCCGTGTGCTTAGGCTAACAATGCGTACCTATTTGGCTAACATGGCGTGCAGTCATTTCCAGGGTTTCGCTGGCGCCGCACATAGTACAGTGGTTTAGCATAGGGTGGCTAGCTGGTGCTCGGCTTTCAGGGTGATCACACTATTGCACGAGGATTCATGGGTATCCTCAATGTTGCCGTTTTTTAACGGATAGGGAGATTTATCGTTGCTTATTATAGCTTGTGACACCCTCCAGTAAATCTGAGGACCCTCTAGGGGTCGCGGACCCCCTGTTGAAGATCTCTGGTCTACGCTGCACCAGTACAAGAGGTGTGGCGCTGCACCACATGACAGCCCGGCTCTCTTTAAGGCTGCCCTTCTTCCTTCCTTCCTTCCCCTCAGTAAGCAGTACCTGCACTCGGCACCAACCGCTAGTTAGAAACCCATCACAACAACCTGGGCTTTCCCATCACGCTGGACTAGATACCAGACAGACCGACTGCTTGCAGGGTTTCCAACAGACCTGAAGGACAAGTACGCAACTTAAGTAAACAGCGCCCTCTACTGTATACGGGCTTTTATACAGCAGCCCTCAACACGGAGCGCGTTTCAGTCCACATTGCTGACGACCCACCGTGACGTCATCAGCCCATCATGACATACGCTCATCACGACGTCATTAGCTCGTGATGACGTCATCAGCTCACAGTCATGTCTGGATTTAAGTGTGAAAGTAACTTGATTTCTCTGATTTGTGTGAATGGTGTGTCCTTGTGTTAAGGCAGAGAGAGGCAGAGCACAAGAGTGTCATTGTGTTGTGTTGTGTTGAAACACACATGACAATAAAGTTGAACTTCAACATGAAACCTGCATATGCATGAAGTCTTTTCATCATCACTTCAAGTTCTTGGTAACTGACCTGATGACCCACCACAAGCACGGCAGACCGGTTTCTCTGCCTCTCTTTATCATTTTCCATCCTTTAAAGGAGTAGTAAATGTAAGGAGCGCACAAACACACACACACACACACACACACACACACACACCTCCCTGGGTGCAGGCTCCCAGCAGATTGACGATGTTGATGTGAGGTCCAAGGTGACTGAGGACCTTTAGCTCCGACATCAGAGACCGGCCCTCGCTGACGCTAGCTGTAGCTGCACACACACACACACACACACACACACACACACACATACATAATACACACCACACAATAACACAAATCCAACACACAGACATGGAGACAAATATTTGTAAACAAGAAGTGAAACAAATAATGTTAATATTGTTAAAAATGGAAAGTGGGAGACACGGAGAGGGGAGACAGGAAGGTAGACAGACAGAAATGTAGAGAAAAAAAGCGAGAGAGAAAGGTGGACAGAGAGAGACAGAGACTCAGAGCTAGACAGGTAAGACAGACAGCTTCTCACATTTTAACATTTTCACAGCCACCTTGGTGGAGGAGTGGGGGGGCTGCAGACCATAGACCGTGGCCTCCACCACTCGTCCAAATGCCCCACTCCCCACTGTGTTGCCTGAGGGAGAGAGAGACAGACAGAGACAGAGACAGAGAGACAGACAGAGAGAGACTTTCAACAACAGTTTGATAAAAATGACAACAAAATTACAACACAAAGAGCAACATGGTCAGTAACACTAGACTGACAGAATGTAAATCATCTCAGGACACTCCCCAAGATCTCAGGACACTCCTCAAGACCTCAGGACACTCCCCAAAGATCTCAGGACACTCCTCAAGACCTCAGGACACTCCTCAAGACCTCAGGACACTCTCCAAGACCTCAGGACACTCCCCAAGACCTCAGGACACTCCTCAAAACCTCAGGACACTCCCCAAGACCTCAGGACACTCCCCAAGACCTCAGGACACTCCTCAAGACCCCAGGACACTCTCCAAGACCTCAGGACACTCCCCAAGACCTCAGGACACTCCTCAAGATCTCAGGACACTCCCCAAGGTCTCAGGACACTCCCGAAGACCTCAGGACACTCCCCAAGATCAGCTCACCATCCACAACACAGCAAAGCACATCTTTACTACACCACACACTGCCAACACTTCCCACATCCTCCACCCATTTAAAGGAGCACAAATCTACTTTCAAATGAGCTCTTAACATTTTTATAAACACAAAGACAGCAGCATCATCATCCTCATCATTATCCTCAGCTTCCGCCATCCTGTTTCTTCTGCTCAGGTACACGGCCATCTTTGCACTCCCCAGAACGACATTAAGAAGCTGCATGTGGCCTTGTTTTTCTGAGAGTTCCTGTAGCCCAGAATGAACATGGGTTTGGAAAAGACCTCCCCAAACAACCCAAAACCTTTTCCAGTAATGTAAACAGTGGCAGCAGTCAACAACATTCCATGAAGCAATGAAAGACACTTTCACCATTAGAGCAAAATGGACGCTCATGGCTAACCTCAGAATTGATACAGAGACAAAAGCATTAACAGCCACGACACCATGTAAAACCCTCCACTGCAGGTCTGCAGCTCTTTTGACCAATGGTGGTTTGCACAGCGCTCTCCACTCAGGACCAACACTGTCCCTCGGACCTAGGTGAGCCCGCCATGGGGTGTCAGGTTTACCATTCAATTTGTCCCTGTGCAGAACTTTAGTGTACATTTTGTACACTGACCTTCCATTTGGACCCCGAAAAGAAAACACAGAGGGAATCTCACGTTTTAAAAGAGGTCCTGTACAGTCCTTCAAATCTGGGGAAATGTTCATTGAAGGGAAAACATCCTTCTCGTCAGGTCTAACAGAACCATTATAATGCCGGACCAACAGCATCCGCTCACCACTTGTGAGAGCTTCTCTCCTTTTGGTAAGCAGCAGAGTGATGACGCGAGTTGATCTCAGCTCTAAGCGGGAGGCGAGAGGATCTGGATTGTCCAAGTCTGGGCCTGCAAGCTGAACCACATGTCCCAGAGTCACCATGTTCAACACACAGAACCGCCTCAGCAGAGTTGGCCTCACTTGACAGACTGCACTGAAACGGAAGCCATGTATGATTGGTTCCTGGAGCAGCCAAAACAAAGAGCTGTGTTGTTTTAGTCTCTCTTTGTTTAACAAGTTCCACACCTTGAACAGCCCACAGTAGAAGTCAGGTAGGTCCTTGATGTTAAGCTGTTTCAAGTCCATCAAAACCAAAGATCTGTCCAGTCCCAGGCCACCTAGCTGGCTCAGAATGGTACAAGCCAGCAACCTCCACACTAACTCAACAGGACCATACAGAAACCTTTGCAGGAACAGGAAATGGAAGGTAGCCCCCCCCTGCTGCTCAGGTGGATCAGGCCCTGCCCTCCTTCAACCCTCGGCAGGTACAGCATACACTCAGGCACCCAGTGCAGTTTGTCCCAGAAGAAGTCGACAAGAGGAGCTTGGATCTTGGACAGCAGGCCTGGTGGGGGGGTCAACAATTGACAGGCGATGCCATAACATTGATGATATCAAGTTGTTGATGATCAGGACTCGACCTCTGTAGGACATCTCGGTTATGATCCCCTTCAACTTTGCCAACCGGCCTTTGACCTTTTCAAGAACATTTTCCCAGTTTTTTAAGAACAACGGACTGATCACCCAGAAACACTCCTAGATATTCCAGCCTCCCCACCTTCCAAGTCAACCCCCCAGGCAAATGGAGCTTTTTCTCCAGTACAACCCCAACACTGACAGCCTCGCTTTTGATCCAGTTAACTTTGGCCGAAGATATTAAGCCAAACTGGACAATGTCCCTCTCCAACATGCCAATAGCCTGCTGTCTGTTCACCACAATTACTAGATCATCCGCATAGGCTGACAGTTTTAAGGGTGCACTGCAACCTGGGATAGTTATACCCCGAAGGTCAGATCTGAGTTTGTGTAACAATGGCTCAAATGCTAGGGAGTATAACATGCCCGAGAGGGCGCAGCCTTGTTTAATCTCCCTTTGCATTTGAAAAGGAGCACTCAAACCACCATTAATTTTCAGCACACTCTGAATGTCACAATACAGAACCTTAAGTTTGCTAATAAAGCCAGGACCAAAACCAAAGGCCCTCAATGTGAGCCACAGATATTCATGCTCAACACGATCAAAGGCTTTTTCTTGGTCAATGGATGTGATGCCGGCGTTGAGGCCAAACAGCTTACAGATCTCTAAAAAGTCTCAAATCAGAATGATGTTATCTGAAATCAACCTGCCAGGTACACAGTAGGTCTGGTCACAATGAATCACCTGTCCCATCACTTTACTCAGTCTGGTTGCTAACACTTTTGAGAGGAGCTTATAATCAGTGCAAAGCAGTGACACAGGCTTCCAGTTTGTAATGGACTGTGGGTCACCTTTCTTGGGCAACAAGGTGAGAACCGCCCGCCTGCAGCTCAATGGCAGACGCCGTCTGGCGAGACTGTCACTTAGCACCGCCAGCAGATCCGCCCCGATCACTGACCAGAAAGATTTGTAAAAGCCAACAGGTAGACCATCAATACCAGGAGCTTTCCCACTCTACATTGCTCTGCCGGTCCACCTGAGGGAGATCGGTATAAAAACTCTGAGCCACTGCCTGCTCCTCTCTATGCTCACAGCTAAACAGGTTACTGTAGAAACTGACAGCACACTTGCGAATCGCAGTATGGTCAGTCAGCGCCTGCCCAGTGTCAGATCTTAGGCTGTGAATGAACTGCTTCTGTCCATTCTTACGCTCCAGGCCAAAGAAAAAGTGTGACGGGACATCCATCTGACCAAAGCGCCCTGAGCTGAAACACCCAGCAGGTTGGTCAAACGAGACTTTTTTGCTGCGAGTGCCTCAGTATGGTGTTGGTCCCCTGTGGCCTCAGCCGAGCCCTGGAGTTCCTCTACTTCAGACTCCAGAGCTTTCACTGAAGTCATTAAGGTTTGCGTGACATTCTGAGTGTAATGTTGACACAGTTGTCTTATTTGGACTTTTCCAATATCCCACCACAGTTGTACAGACAAGAAATCTGATATTGTACTCTGGTGGTTTCTCTAAAAACAGACAAAAGCGTCCTTGAAGTTTCTATCCTCCAGTAAGGCTGTGTTAGAATGCTAATAGGCAGTATTGGGTTTTACACATTTTATAAAGACAGAAACCATTACTAGTGAGTGGTCAGAAAAACCAACAAGGCTACAACTTTTGAATACATTAAACTGATGTTTCAAGCAATAGAAACGATCAAGCCTGGCCATAGACATCAAGTTATCCTTAACATGTGTCCAGGTGTATTGTCTCTGTTTGTCATGAAACCCTCTCCACACATCACACAGTTCATGAGCCTCAATAAGACAAACCAGACGACTGCGAGAGGCAGCATGAGGCTCTGCATGGTTCCTGTCCAACCTGCTGTCCTCAGTACAACTGAAATCTCCACCAATGAATAAATAGTCCTCACTGGTACAATTCTCAATAACCTCATCTAAAACATCCAGGAAGACTAACCTCTCCACTCCCACAACTGGAGCGTAAACATTAATAAACACCATTTTTACCTGTTCATACACTGCTGTTAATTTTAACAGGCGGCCTTTAATAACTTCCTCAGACTCGACAGACTGAGGAATAAAATTCCTGGAGAAAATAATACCAACTCCACCACTGTTACTGTTTTGTGACTTAAAAAGGTCTCACCAGTCCATTCTGTCCTCCAGTCAGCCTCATTATCAGTGGTACTGTGTGTCTCTTGTACAAAAAGTACATGTAACTTTTTAAGGGCACACAGCTTGAAAAGAGAGGCCTTTTTCCCATCACCCCGTGCTCCATTTAAATGTAAGCTTCCCATTCTTATGTCTGCCATAATACAGAAAAGAGGTTGCACAACAGAAACAAGTAGACAGAGAAAGAATATATTGAAAAACTAATTCATCATTCCCTAACTGCTTTCTGGCCTTTTGAACTATTTTTTTCAAACGAAAAGTTTCCTGTTCAGTGAAAGCTTCCTCCCCCAGACCACCAGGACTTCTCAGAAAAATCTTCACTGAATCAAGGAAGAGTTGCACATCAGGAAACACTTGGTCAACTTTTACATTTCCGGCCCCCTTAGTGTCCTGCAAGAACTTCTTAATACTCACTAGAGAGTCTCCAGTCTGTTTCTGAGTCCCCGTCTGCGAGACAGCCAGAGACTCCACATCACTGGCTTCATCACCTTCACTCTCATCCGACTGCAGACACCTACTCTGACGAGAAACCTTTGTCGCTATACTAGAAGGCGGAGACACCTCCTCAGGTTTCCTCTTCTTATCCTTGACCTTAGAAGGGCCTTCCTTTACCAACATCAGACATTCCTCCTCCAGAGAACATTCTGCTTCATTAGTTTCAGTCTGTGCGTCCATCACATCACAGGTAGTAGTATCTGTGGGACACTTTCCAACAACCTCTACAACAGTATTGTCCTGTGTAGGGCTCGGATCAGCAGCACCTGAACCCACAGCCCCTGAACTCGCCGATCCCGGATCGTCAGCAACTGAGCCAGCAGTCTCTGGGTTAGCCGAACCAGGAACAGCAGCACCTGAACCAGCAGTCTCTGGGTTAGCCGAACCAGGAACAGCAGCACCTGAACCAGCAGTCTCTGGGTTAGCCGAACCAGGAACAGCAGCACCTGAACCAGCAGTCTCTGGGTTAGCCGAACCAGGAACAGCAGCACCTGAACCAGCAGTCTCTGGGTTAGCCGAACAAGGAACAGCAGCACCTGAACCAGCAGCCAGAAACTCGGCTTCCCTCTGGTTTCCTCCCTGCTGCGTTTCTTCCTGCTTTGAGCTTGGTGCTGCAGTCCCAGTCTGCTCGGGGCCCTGTGCTGCAGTCTCACCCTCATCTGGCTCAGCAGTTGATTTCTCTGGACAGGAACGTATGAGATGACCCTCCATGCTGCAGCCAAGGCATTTCATTGTCTCTGATGATACATACACATCATAGTCAAAACCATCAACTCTGAACTTCAAGATCAGATTTAGCTCCGCTTTGTTCCTCAGAACATAAAGACCTGCTGCCTTCTGAAGGTAACAGCATGTTTTAAAAGTGGAGACTCGCAGCTCAGATTGATCAGTTTTATAGGGGACATTAACTTTCCGTGTCTCGCCAGTTCTCTCCGCAGCATGTCGCTGCTAATGAACGGAGGGACTTTGGACAAAATGACCTTTTTGGTTGGATTGACCAGCGGCACCACCTGAACAAAGGTGTCCTAGATTACCACGCCTTGCTCCACATCCACGTTGACCTTGTCAATACTGTCGAGAAACACAACGACTCCACTATTCATCCTAGATGCGGACTTTACACCGTCATAACCAACGACTTTTGCGATTGTTAACCTCAATCTTCCACCGAGCACTTGAAGTTCAGACAGAGTTTAACTCCATGTCGGCGTGTGAGCTCTGTTTCAGTTCATGAATCTTTATTAGAAAGGACTCACAAGAACAGCGCACAGCATTATGGGTCTCAGATAAGGTAACAGACCACTAGGTGTTGCTAAGTGCTCAATATCAACATCCATAACAAGCTCCTCCAGCCCCACGCCGCCGACTCCGCGAGTCTGCAGGACTCACAGCCGGGCCAGCCGAACCCACTCCACTACCAAAACACACCACCACCACCACAACAAACCTGTCAAAATACAAACCCCCAAAAAACACCAAACAATGACAAATAGAAAAGATAGAAAACGCCAAGAGGCGCACTCACTCACACTTCCGCTCCGCTTCGCTCTGAGAGAGACAGAGAGAGTTTCAGTCTTTTGCAAACTGCTTTGGCAATGGCATATTTTCTGTTCGTGCCAATAGAGCTATTTGAATTTGACACAGAGACAGCGAGACAGACATACAGACAGACAGACAGACAGACAGACAGACAGAGAGACAGACAGACAGACAGACAGACAGATAGATAGAAATGTTTGATTTTCAAAAGCATATTTATTTAGTTTACATTAGAAACACACATATAGTATGTGTACATTTATTCCATGTATAGCTTAAATAGATATCTATACCTGTGGAACAAATCAACACACTTAAATAGATATCTATACCTGTGTAACAAATCAACACATTTAAATAGATATCTATACCTGTGTAACAAATCAACACATTTAAATAGATATCTATAGCTGTGTAACAAATCAACACATTTAAATAGATATCTATACCTGTGTAACAAATTAACACATTTAAATAGATATCTATACCTGTGGAACAAATCAACACATTTTAAAGACCTTTTCCTCCTGGTTAAAGGATTTAATGTCATTTCTCCCATTAGAGAAGTTGACGTTTTCTTTAAGAGGCTCAACTGCTAAGTTCTACAAAAGATGGCGGCCTGTTATCTCATGTGTAAATTCTCTTACCTCTCTGGACCCCAGCTGATTATCAATGAACGCATTCCTTGGGGTGGGCTTCTCGAGCATCCTTTTTATAGCACTGACCTCCCTACTGTGTTGTATTTCATTTTATCAACTCCCTGTATGTGTGTGTGTGTGTGTGTGTACACATGTGTCTTATTTATTCAGTTCTCTGTGTGCATTATTTTTTTTCTTCTTCCCTGTTTTCTTTAAGAGTTTGGGATGGGTGGGGGGTTGGAACAAGGTGTTGTTGTCGTTCTCTGTTCTAACACACCCCCCAAAAAAAAAATAGGGAAAATGTTGTGAAACACTGATCTGTTCTTTGTGTCTAACACACACACACACACACATCTATATACATATATATATATATATATATATATATATATATATATATATATATATATATATATATATATATATATATATATATATATAAAACACTGGTTTCCAATAAAACAAAAGAAGACCATTTCCTCCTGGAACAAAGGAAAAACTCCCACTGCTACAGCACCGTTGATGAATGAAAGTGAAACACATAAAAGGAAAGACTTCCACCCTGTTCTGTCCATCCTGTTTTCCTGTTCAGAATATAAATGCGTATCTAAACAACCTACAAGGACCACATGCACATGGACCATCCGGACCTCATATAACCAAAGTGAGAGCTGTGTCCGCATTCTTGGCACAAAGTCAAACATGTTTTCGGTGGGTGTCGGACTCCACCAAGGTTGTCCCTTGTCTCCGATCCTGTTTGTGATATGCATGGACAGGACCTCAAGGTGCAGCCAAGGTGAGCAGTGTGTCTGTTTTGGGAACCTCAGGATTGCATCTCTGCTCTTCACAGATGGTGTGGTTTTGTTGGCTTCACCCAGTGCACACTGGGGCGGTTTGCAGCTGAGTGTGAAATGGCTGGGATGAGAGTCAGCACCTCAAAGTGTGAGGCCATGGTTCTCACCAGAAAAGGGTGGATTGCTCCCTCCGGGTTGGGGATGAGTTGCTGCCCCAAGTGAAGGAGTTCAAGTATCTCGGGTCTTGTTCACGAGTGAGGGTAGGATGGAGCGGGAGATTGACAGGTGGATTGGTGCAGCATCAGCAGTAATGTGGACGTTATACCAGACCGTTGTGGTGAAGAGGGAGCTGAGCCGGAAGACAAAGCTCTCAATTTACCAGTCAATCTTCCTTTCAACTCTCACCTATGGTCATGAGCTTTGGGTGGTGACCGAAAGCGTGAGATCGCGGATATAAGCGGTTGAAATGAGTTTCCTCCATAAGGTGTCTGGGCTCAGCCTTAGAGATAGAGTGAGGAGCTCGGACATCCGGAGGGAGCTCGGAGTAGAGCCGCTGCTCCTTCGCATTGAAAGGAGCCAGTTGAGATGGTTCGGACATCTGGTTAGGATGCCTCCTGGGTGCCTTCCTTTGGAGGTTTACCGGGCACGGCCAACCTGGAGGAGACCCCGGAGTAGACCCAGAACTCGCTGGAGGGACTACATGTCCAATCTGGCCTGGGAACACCTTGGGTCCCCCAGGAGGAGCTGGAGGGTGTTGCTGGGGAGAGGGACATCTGGAGTGGCCTACTTAGCTTGCTGCCACCACGACCCGACCCTGGAGAAGCGGCTGATGATGAGATGAGATGAGATGAGATGAGATGAGATGAGATGAGATGAGATTTCCTTCTCCCACTCTGACGTGTGTCTTTCCTTGTCTCTTCTCTCATTTATGTGAATGGTATGACGTGAGTTTCCCCTGTGTGCATGTGTAGTCTGTCCGCCTGTCAGGGGTACATGGTGATGGTGGTTATGTGGCTCAGGTCTCAGGCTGGTGCAGTGGTGTCTGGACACTGCTTGGCATCCTCCTCATCATATTCTTCATATATTTTATATTTCCATTATAACTATGTTATCCTCTTTCAGTGTTGTAGTGTGTAAATTGTAGAAACACAACATCATTACACATTGTGCATCTTGGGAGAGAGATGCTCCTCTGCTGTTCTCCCTGAGTTTTCTTCCTGTCTTTACTCCCTGTTACTACTACTACTTTCGGCTGCTCCCATTAGGGGGCGTCACAGCAAATCATCAGTCTCCATTTCTTCCTGTCTTCTGCATCTTCCTCTGTCACACCAGCCACCTGCATGTCCTCCCTCACCACCTCCATAAACCTCCTCTTTGGCCTTCCTCTTCTCCTCTTCCCTGGCAGCTCCATATTCAGCATCCTTCTCCCAGTATACCCAGCATCTCTCCTCCACACATGTCCACACCATCTCCATCTTGTCTCTCTTGCTTTGTCTCCAAACCGTCCAACCTGAGCTGTCCCTCTAATATACTCGTTCCTAATCCTGTCCTTCTTCATCACTCCCAATGAAAATCTTATCATCTTCACCTCTGCCACCTCCAGCTCCACCTCCTGTCTTTTCATCAGTGCCACTGTCTCCAAACCATACAACATAGCTGGTCTCACTACCATCTTGTAAACCTTCCCTTTAACTCTTGCTGGTACCCTTCTGACACACATCACTCCTGACACTCTTCTCCACCCACTCCACCCTGGCCTGCACCCTCTTCTTCACCTCTCTTCTCCACTCCCCGTTACTTTGAACAGTTGACCCCAAGTATTTAAACTCATATGCCTTCGTCACCTCCACTCCTTGCATCCTCACCATTCCACTGTCCTCCCTCTCCTTCATGCATAGGTATTCCGTCTTGCTCCTACTGACTTTCATTCCTCTTCTCTCCAGTGCATACCTCCACCTCTCCAGGCTCTCCTCCACCTGCACCCTACTCTCGCTACAGATCACAATGTCATCTGCAAACATCATCGTCCATGGAGACTCCTGCCTGATCTTGTCCGTCAACCTGTCCATCACCACTGCAAACAAGAAAGGGCTAAGAGCCGATCCTTGATGTAATCCCACCTCCACCTTGACCCCATCTGTCATTCCAACCACACACCTCACCACTGTCACACTTCCCTCATACATATCCTGCACCACTCCTACATACTTCTCTGCAACTCCTGACTTCCTCATACAATACCACACCTCCTCTCTCGGCACCCTGTCGTATGCTTTCTCTAAATATACAAAGACACAATGCACCTCCTTCTGGCCCTTTAACTCCCTGTTAAAGGCTTTCTTTTTTAGGGAGTTGTTCCTTATTCAATGTGAGGGTCTAAGGACAGGATGTTGTGTTGCTGTAGAGCCCCCCCGAGGCAAATTTGTTATTTGTGATGTTGGTCTATACAAACAAAATTGACTTGACTACAGCTACACCCTTTTATATCCTTTATACATGGACACCGCCATCATCCTCCTCTGCACCTACACCCCTTTAAAACCTTTTCTTACATATCAGGAGACACAGACTGACTGGAAAAAAATGTAATTACTATTTATGGAAAACATTAGGGTGGGGTAATGGATAGATGAGGGTGGGGTTATGGATAGATGAGTGTGGGGTAATGGATAGATGAGGGTGGGGTAATGGATAGATGAGGGTGGGGTAATGGATAGATGAGGGTGGGGTTATGGTTAGATGAGGGTGGGGTAATGGATAGATGAGGGTGGGGTAATGGATAGATGAGGGTGGGGTTATGGTTAGATGAGGGTAGGATTATGCACAGAAGAGGGTGGGGTTATGGTTAGATGAGGGTGGGATTATGGTTAGATGAGGGTGGGGTTATGGTTAGATGAGGGTGGGATTATGGATAGATGAGGGTGGGATTATGGTTAGATGAGGGTGGGATTATGGTTAGATGAGGGTGGGATTATGGTTAGATGAGGGTGGGATTATGGATAGATGAGGGTGGGATTATGGATAGATGAGGGTGGGGTTATGCATAGATGAGGGTGGGGTTATATGGGTTGGTACGGGCGAGGTTTGGAACAGGGCCTTACCTAATACCACATTGTCTCGCTGGACCTCCCAGGCTGAGTTGTAGGGCAGTTGGGTGGGGTCTACGTAGGTGTACTGCTGTCCATCAGGACTTACTGACTCAATCACCTTCCAGCGAAACTCATAACGAGGCTTCTGCATCACAACCACACACAAAGCACACAGGCAGAGACACGGAACAATTTAACAGAACCTTTTGAAACGTGTCCACTATTTGCAGATGAGCAGCAATGATTACCATCAATACTACCACTAATACTTGTTCTACCACCAACACTACTACTACTACTAGTACTACTACTAATAACGATAATGACCATAATAATAATAATAATGATTATGATGATAATAATAACAACAATAATAACAATAATAGTAATAGCTGACCTTCCTACAAATGAGGATGAGGATGATGAGGAAGATGACAGCAAGGACAATAAGAACAAGGACTGCAGCCAACACGGCGACCTGAGAGAACAGAGCTGGGGACAGAGACACATACATACTTTTTACTACACAAAACTTCACATCATTATACAGTGCTACTACGCATGACACACACACACACACACGTATATATAAATATAACCACATATAACTGCACAATACATTATTTTACATTACTACTAGAGGTGCATGATTCAGGAAATCTCACGATTTGATTCCGATTCTTGGGGTCATGGTTCGATTCAAAACCGATTTGCAAAAAAAAGTTGCTGAGTTTCTGACACATGAAGGTCAAGGAAGTTATCATCGCACCAGTCAACCAAGGCAGTTAGGGCAGTCACTCGTTCTAAAGCTCTACAGCCACTTCTCAGTATCTGCTTCCAGAAGCCAGGAACTGTCTGCATTTTTTGCCTTGGTTGACACTGAGTGGCGTGGAATTCTGCATCGTGTTCACACGCGATGGCTGTCTCTTCATCCAGCTGCTGACCGTCTCCTGCAGAGCTGGCCAGCTCTCAGCTCATACTTCAGGTCCCTTGGGGAGACCTGTCCTGTGGCACTGAAGAGGATTTTTGAGGACGGAGAAAAAACTGGAGCTGCTGAGATTTATCTGTGCTTTTTCCACAGTGTGGGGTGTGTCTTTGACGTTAGAAAGCTGGAGGAAACAACGCTCTGCATCACAGATGTTTACGAGGAGGTGGGAAAATTCAAAGTGAAGATGCTTCAGCGGAAACAAGACAGCTTTTCTGATACCAGATCAAGCAGCTGATGGACAAACACGTGTCAGCACAAAGACCAGAGCAGCAAAAGGACTTTCTGAAGTCCTATGACTCTGTCATTACATAGACTGACAAGTGGATTGATTTCTCATCAGAAAATGTAAGGATGGAACTGAAACCAATCGGCCTACACGAGGAGCTCTCCTTCACTGACCCAGAGCAGGTGGTGTGGCTGCCCTCGAAATGACAGAGACAGTCAGTATGGACCAACTCTATGAAGAGCTTTGTGCTCGCAGGGAGGAAGTGCAAAAAGCCCGACAGGAGACCACAAAATCTACCAATGAGAAGTGGGTGGCAGTTTTCCAAAACATAGGGAAGCCCAACTTTATCAACACGTTCAGGACTGTCTCGTTTGTCTTCAGTGTGCCAGGCTCAAATGCCTTTGTAGAGAGGATTTTCTCTCTGATGACCATTAACTGGTCAGACTCAAGAAACAGATGCAGCACAGAGCTGATCAAAAATGAACTTCAAATATCTGCGAACTGTGACTTGTCATCTAAGGACTTTTCTCTGGCTGCACAAAAGGACGAAAGGCTGCTTGAACCGGTCAAGAGCAGCAAAAAATACCCACGGAAAAAAGTAGACTTGGTGAGCAGAGGCATGCCCCTCCTTCCCTCTTTTGCATTTAAATGTTGTTGTTTGTTTTGTTTTTTGTGAGGCTCCAAGTTGTGATTTCCAACTTATATCTAGTTTTAGTGAACAAGACTATGAAGCATTCATTCCCCACCACTGTTTGTGTACACAGAGGGTGCACCTTCACCTTCTGTGAGTCTCTGCTGTTTAATTCCTCTGCAAAACTACAGCATACAGAAGCTATTGTTCATTCTAGTTTGTCACTTGTAGGATTAACAGGAAGGGGATAACGTTTTCTAACCTACTCACAAGTGTTTTGACTTAGACTAATAGTAAAGGTAATGGTTCAAATAAAGGACTATGTTAAAGGTACCTGCTGTAAATGAACAAACTGTTATGAAACCTACCGTATGTTGCCAGGGCATGAGAGTTGTGTACTGATCTTTAATTTGACTGTAAGAGATTAGCCACCATTATGACAAATGGCTTAAAACAACACACTGTATATTCACACAACCTCATACCCACTCCGCCGTGGCGCGCCACCTTTTGTCCCTTATTTGGTAGTGAAAAAGTTGGCAACCCTTGTGAAACCTCTGAATGCAGAGACTGTAGACGTCTTCGCCCAGTGCATGCCCCCAACAAGACAAGGAGCAAACTCCTTATCCAGCGACAGTGTGTACAGAAGATGCGGACGCCAGTGCTGGAGTGAATTCACGGTCTCTGTTCTCGTAGGCACCACTGCTTCGGTGCTCTGTGCACGTCAGCCATGTTAGCGGTAGCTTCCCGGTTCCTGCTTGGCAGTAGAGATCATCTACAGTGTGACTCACAAGAGTATGCATGCGCCGGACTCCCACTCTGATGATCTTCTAAATCAAGAGCGTAAGTTCGTTAAACGCTGCCACCACGCCAGTATAAGGCGAGGACACTCGCAAAGCCACAGACACGACTCGGTAGGTGCATAGATGATTTACTGAATGACATCAAGGTAACTGAGAGACGTACACAACCGAGTAACCTGGAAGTACACAATACATGACTGGCACTGACACATTACTGGTAACTTTCTAAACCCATACTAGTTGAACACGGGTGGACTTACAGTTGGAGACCAGCCGTATGTCCCAGGCCCGCCATCCTCTGGGGTTTCGTGTCTCGCAACGGATGGTGGAGATCGAACCAAGACTCTGCAGGGTCAGCAGGCTGTGGACCTGGAAATGTTCCCGCAGTTTAAACCCGGTCTTTACCTTTTAATTCTGTTCAACTTCATCTCAGTTAATTTGATATTGACATCGATTTTATTTGGAACATGTTAAAATAACCAAATAAAATATGTAGGCAGGAATAAAAGAACAAACGGAAATAACAGTGAACATATTTTGCAAACTCTCTGTAACAACACAAGTAATAACTAGTCCATGTTGGAAAAGGGCGTAGGATGAAGTAAAGAACTTTTCTGGTCCTACTGCTTTCTTATACTTTATCAATAAATCAAACCAAACCAAAACCACCTGCTGCCTTGTAGGTTGATGCCTGTTTAGGCAAAGGCTAGGAGAAGGTAACTCTGAATTCAAATCCCCGGGCACAGTCTACCCAGCTGTCAGTACCCGGAAAAGGTAAACCAAGAGTAAACCATTCCCTGGGTTCTGCATGGTGGCTGCCCACTGCTCCTAGCTACACAACTAGGATGGGTTAAACACAGAGTGAATTTCATTGTACGTATATACAAATGACAAATAAAGTGTATTCTGTATTCTATTCACTGGTGTGCCTTTTGTTGGTCCACATCTGCATCTTTCATTCTTTTTGGGTACTTCCCGTGCATTGCTTTGTCCTCCCAGGTTTTTTGCAGTTGCTGCTGGCCATGGCGTTTTGCCTTCTGCTTCACTCGTTTGGTATAGATGGTAGTTGCCTCATTTTCTGTTGGTGGGGTTTCTGGGACATCAAGCTCTTTCTTGAATTGTGCAGCTTCTTTATTGATGGACTACATCTTATGTTTTACTATTCAGAGGAATGGGTCATCTGTTTTTGTCAGGTATGCTTCCAGCCCAATAGTGGTAGTCTTGAAGGTAGTCTTATTATTATTATTATTATTATTATTGACAGAAACGTTTTATCACTCATCTAAGTGACCTCTTCAGTCTCAACTGACTGCAGGTATCCCCACCCTCATAAACAATACAGTGACTCCAAGTGTCCCCAACCTTATAACCAATACAGTGACTGCAGGTACCCCCACCCTTATAAACAATACAGTGACTGCAGGTGTCCCCACCCTTATAAACAATACAGTGACTGCAGGTGTCCCCACCCTTATAAACAATACAGTGACTGCAGGTGTCCCCACCCTTATAAACAATACAGTGACTGCAGGTGTCCCCACCCTTATAAACAATACAGTGACTGCAGGTGTCCCCACCCTTATAAACAATACAGTGACTGCAGGTGTCCCCACCCTTATAAACAATACAGTGACTGCAAGTGTCCCCACCCTTATAAACAATACAGTGACTGCAGGTGTCCCCACCCTTATAAACAATACAGTGACTGCAGGTGTCCCCACCCTTATAAACAATACAGTGACTACAGGTACCCCCACCCTTATAAACAATACACTGACTGCAGGTGTCCAAAACCCTTATAAACAATACAGTGACTGCAGGTGTCCCCACCCTTATAAACAATACAGTGACTGCAGGTACCCCCACCCTTATAACCAATACATTACAAACCAACAGTGGCATAACGACCGAAACCAATGATCAGTTTCATATGCAAATATGGGCGTTACCATTAACTAGCGTTACAATGGCCATGTGTACTATTCACAGAGGATTTGGAGAACAGATGCAGTCGGCATTTAAAATGTTATATACTGCCGAATAAACTTACGGAACCGGCAAGGAGAACAAAGTGGCTGCAGGCTATGAGGCGGCAGGCTATGTCATGACCTGTATGGATCCTACATCTCGACATGTGCATGTGTGTGGTTCATAACAGGTCACGTTGCTTTACCCAAGTGTTCTGTTACTTCAGAAGTGGCATGAATGTTGGGTTAGTTTTGTTGTGGGTGTTGTGTTGCGGGGCAGGACCCCGCCCCCTCTTTCCGCTGGTGTTGGATGAGGAGGCAGCAAACCTGTGTTTAATTTCCTCAGTGAGGGAAGGGGTATATTGGGGCTTTCTTTGTTGACCACGAGAGAGAGGGACAGAGAGAATGGCTGCTGACCTCTGAACCCAGGGCTTTACTCGCATCACGTGTTACAACAACTAAAAGCACTGTTAGCCTCGCAGTTCTTTCCAGTTAAAAACGTACTGCGTTGGCCGTCTTGCTGCAGGCTTAAAGAATGAAGACGAGGCTCACCCGGACTACGTACCATCGTTGTTCCCCTGCACCGAAACCCAGGTCCGATGAGGCTTTTCAGTAACCCTCCAGGGTGGCTTCACATCGCAGCGAAATGAATAAATAAATGTCGCACCCTGACCTTTTGTGACGTAATACCGCCCCCACAAACCCACTGGTAAAGAGTGTGAGCCTCCAGGGACCTGCTGTAGTTCTGCAGGTGGCAGTGCGAGTAGATCCCTGTGTGATAGAGCACATGGCCAAAACACAGGCTAACAGCACTGAGGAACGTCGCTGCTACAGTCCAAGCTGTGCATGGAATTCACTCGTTTCGTCTTAACATGCTAAGACATGCTAGTCTTTTATAGCGTAGCGTTAATGAACGTAGGACACCAATATACAAACCGTAGCATGACCGTAGGATACTGATATTACAGTCAGTTTGCGTAATCATATCTAAGGTTATAGCGAAGTGTCTCCTACCTGGAGACTCAACCAGATAACAAAACCTGTCAGGAAACGACACCTCTGGCTGTTCAGTTGGGTCGTTTGTCCAGTCATGTGTACTGTATGGACAATCCCACCCAATACCACTCAGGTTTTCTATATGTCGTGCTCTGTCGAGCGGCAGCAGTGACTCTACATAAGCCATGATGGGTTTAAATACCGCGCTTTTCCAGTCAGGGGGTAAGGACTGTTTTTCCCCACGCCGACTCCACCCACGCCACGCCACCAACTATGACTAGACACTGACGGTATCTATAGTTGCAATCACAGCATTGTAAGATGCTAACAGAACAGCTAACACAGAACACACAGCAGAGCTAACATGTCAGGCCAGGACTCCACAGTCCACACCATCTACAGGCCAGGATTCCACAGTCCACACCGTCTACAGGCCAGGACTCCACAGTCCACACCATCTACAGGCCAGGACTACACAGTCCACACCGTCTACAGGCCAGGACCACACAGTCCACACCATCTACAGACCAGGACCACACAGTCCACACCATCTACAGGCCAGGACTACACAGTCCACACCGTCTATAGACCAGGACTCCACAGTCTACAGGCCAGGACTACACAGTCCACACAATCTACAGGCCAGGACTCCACAGTCCACACCGTCTACAGGCCAGGACTACACAGTCCACACTGTCTACAGGCCAGTGGCCACTCTTTCAAGGATGAGGATGTGCACATCCTTGATAGGGAGGAATGCTGGTGTGAACGGGGAGTCAAAGAGGCCATCTATGTTAAGAGGGAACGACCATCCCTGAACTGAGGGGCGGGGGGCTAAGAGTACATTCCTTTTCACAGTTTAATCAAACTATCCCTCCTGGGTTTGTGTACACCTGCAAATCCCATAATACAGCAGGAGGAGTGGTGTCGCAATACTTTACAGTGAAAAGTGGAAAGTGTCTTCCATAACTGTGCCTGTGCATATTTCATTCGAGTCCACTGTCCTACAAATCAATGGGCCGCATCCTACCATACTAGCCACTGTTTATTGACCACTGAAGCCCAACAATGATTTGTTAAACAAACTTTATTTTTCTAACCTTCTTATGTTCTTTGTCCCCTAACGTAATATTGCTGCTGGGTGATTTTAATATACACTTGGACAATGTCCAGAATACTCTCACAAGGGGTTTCACATCATGCCTGGACAGTTTTGGATTACAGCAATATATTGACTTTCCTACGCACTCCAAAGGACACACACTTGATGTGATTTGCTTCTCTGGTGTAACTCCTCTTAATTGCAATGCATGTGATTTGTCGATTTCCAACCACAAGTTAGTGTCTTGCCATGTTAACTTAACAGTATCCAAAACAAATTTGTCACGCTCCATCTCGTTCCGTAACATTAAGAATATTGATTTATCTGCTCTCACTAGTGAAACTGATAACCCCCCAGCAAACACAATGTATCCACCCCAGACAAACTGGTCTCTAATTACGATAGCCTTTATAGTCTTTTAAACGATCTTGCGCATATAAAAACCTGGTCTGTTTCCTTTACCCACTCTGCCCCTTGGTTTACACCTGTACTACGCCAGCTTAAAGCTAAAGGCCGTCGCCTGGAACACCGTTACGCCAAAACTGGCCTTGTTATTCATAAAGACATGTGTAACGACCACATACTTCATTATAAGGAGGCTCTGTCCACAGCTAAATCATCTTATTACGCAAACATAATTAGATCAGGTGAAGGGAACACTAGAACCCTGTTTTCCATGGTAAACAATATTTTATGGCCACGAGACACTCTTGCACCTCACCTGCATTCAGTTGTTCAATGTAATGCTTCCATGACCTTTTCTAATGCCAAAATTGAAAATGTTCATCAGCAGTTGACCTCGTCAAACAATACTCCATACAGTTCACTTTATTCACCCTTCTATGTTCCCCTCTCTTCTTCATTATCTAGTTTTAAACTCCCAACTGCTGCAGAAATATCTGGTCTTATTCGCAAATCCAAATCATCTACCTGTCAGTTAGACCCCCTTCCTACTCATTTAGTAAAAGCTTGTCTACCCTCTCTATCCTCTTTAATAACTGATATCATACATTCCTCCCTTACCTCTGGTCTTGTTCCCTCATCTCTCAAACAGCTGCAATAACTCCAATACTCAAGAAAGCTGGCGCAGACCACAACATTTTGAATAATTTTCGCTCAATCTCAAATTTACCATTTCTTTCTAAAACCCTTGAAAGAACAGTTGCATCTCAGGTACACGCTTACTTGACTAACAATCTGCTTGAACAATTCTAGTCTGGTTTTCACTCCATGCACAGTAGAGACAATCTTGGTGAAAATTACTAATGATCTTTTATGGCAGCTGACCCTGGGCTCGTAACCATACTTGTCCTCCTTGATCTGAGTGCAGCCTTTGATACCATCTCACATAACATCCTCCTAGAGAGATTAGCTTCCATTGGAATAACTGGCACCCCCCTTGACTGGTTTAGATCATATCTCTCTGGCTGCATTCAGTTTGTCCAACTTAAAAATTTGAGATCACAGTCCTTTCCAGTTACTACCAGTGTTCCCCAGGGCTCTATATTGGGACCCCTCCATTTTATTATTTACCTATTACCTCTTGGCCACATTTTCAGTAAAACTGGCATTCAATTTCACTGCTACGCAGCTAACACCCAGCTCTATCTATCCACCAAGCCTACCTCCACTCTTCTGCCCACTTCCCTTTCTGACTGCTTACTAGAAATTAAATCATTGTTTTCATACCACTTCCTCAAACTTAATAGTGATAAAATCAAGGCCCTCCTAGTAGGTACTAAACCTACTTTAGCATTTCTCTGGTTTTGGTTTTTCTCTGACTACTGACAATTTTATAGTTCCTCCATCACCTCAGGCTAAGAGTCTAGGTGGCATCTTGGACAGCACACTATCTTCTGAAGCTCACATTGTAATGGAAAAATACAACTTATACAGGCTCTGCTGTAACCTTGGTACTGAGACAAACAAGCAGCAGCAAAACAAGGTTATGACTTTTGCTATTTTAATTTTGCTTGGAACTTCAGCAGATTGAAAGGACATGTTATATATGTTATATATTAACTATTGTCATATCAATATCATTCCAGTTAGTATACTTTTTTGTTCTTGCATTTGTGTACAATGTCCACGATTTCCTTCTCTTCTACCACTCTAAGAAAAATGGAACTTGGATTTCTGTCCCCATATTCACTATCATTCCCCTCTGTGACTATTTGTGTGTTATTGATTTTTTTCTGCCAGTTTTGGTCCAGTATTTACAAAGAATCTGTTGAAGCCATTGACCACGTCTTCCATGTTATTTATAGTCTTATCATTATCTGTAAAGTATTGTGGGCAGCTTGGGCTTCTAGATCCATTTCTAATCATACCGTTCAACACATTCCATTTACCTTTGGTGTTGCTTTTATTGGTCTCTAATTCTTTATTGTAGTAATCCTTCTTGCATACCTCATAATGTTACTTAGGTTGTTTTTATATTTTTTTGATTTCTGCTTCAATGGTTCTGTGCTTTATGAATTCTTTATAGAGCTTGTTTTTTATGACAAATGTTATGTAGTCCCTTTGTGATCCATGGACTATCTTTATATTTCTGTTTTCTGTTGAATTGTTCTATTGGGCAACTTTTATCATATAAGGGTTAAATATGTTTAGGAATTAATCGTAAGCTTTTTCAGTGTCTTTTTCTTTGTATACTATATTCCAGTTATGTGTTAGTAATTCATTTTTTGAAAGCATTCATGCATTCCTCTGTTCTTACTCTTATGTATTTAATGTTGTTGGGAACTTTGTTCTTCCTAAAATTAAAGCCATCGACAGTAAAAACTGATAGATGGTCACTGATGTCATTTATTAAAAGCCCGTTCTCTGTGTTGTCTTCTATAATGTGTGTGAATATATTGTCTATTGAGGTGGCACAGTGTGGTGTGGTTCTGCTAGGTCTAGTGATTTTAGGATATAAACCCAAAGTACATATATATTTGGTGTTAATGAACTCTGTCTTTTTGTGCTTATTAGGATTTAACAGGTTTATATTGAAATCCCCATATGACCATGTTCTTTTGGTGTTGATTGTGAATATGTTTCTTCTATCCAGTCCATAAATATATTAATACTAGAAGAACCACGCTACAATGTAGCGGTTTGGTTATCCACCCGTCCAAATCTCCCTCCTCTTCATCCTGCCAGCTAACCGCCTTCCCCCTGCCCCTAACCCCCCCCACCACTCCAACTCCCTCCCCCAAATGCTCAGAATCATCTGAAATGCCGAGAAAAGTGGTTTACCCCCCACTACTCCAACTCCCTCCCCCCAAATGCTCAGAATCATCTGAAATGCCGAGAAAAGTGGTTTTTAGCCATTTTTAGAAAATGCATATTTTGCATAATGATGCATAATGATCATAATTATATTTTAATTTTCTGCTATTTTTCTGGTCCTCTCTGGAACAATACCTACCACCTCCAAAAAGAATTAGGATCATAAGTGCTTTAGTTTTCGGTCCCGCTATCTACACTAACACCACACACACACACACATTACGAAAATATATGAGTAGATTTGATCCTGGTGATCTGTATATACAATTTATGATTACATTCTTCTTTTTTTCCATACAGATTTCAATTGTGATACATTCCAGCACACCATCCACAACTGTTGACATAACTTCTACCACCTTGTAATGAGGCTGTTGCTCACATACAGAGCACCCCCCTCCATTTTTGTTCCTCCTGTTCTTATAAGACAATCTGTATCCAGCTAACTCAAAGTCAACATCTGTCTCAGGGTAATCCATGTTTCAGATACAGATGTTATGTTGAATGGATTCTAGAAGTGACTTAGATCTTCTCTGGCGTTTAGGAAGTTGGCATACAGGCTTCTGCTGTCAATGTGGATAACTGAAATGTTCTGATCTGAGTTGACCATCATGTTAAACTGGTCATCAGTGTAGTATAGACAGTTGTTGTTGAAGAAATTATTTTCTGGGTCGGTATCCGTTTCCAGATCCTGTAATTTGTGTTCGGAATATCTGAACGTCTTTAATTCCTTGTTGTCATGTTGTCTAATCCTTGCTGTTAGCTGATCATCACGGTCTCCAGCTGGAGATGAAGACTACTGTCTGGTCTGCTCATGTTGCGTAGAATGTTTTACTTTGGTGTGTTGAGCTCTGTTGTGTTGTTTAGTACTCACTGACATTTTTTTCAAGATGCTTCTCATCTCTGATGACCAGCACTTTTGCCTCCTCTGGGGATCCTTGTAGCTTTATGAACATTTTACAGTTTGCAGTCCACGTATCGTTCCCGTTTTTTTTATATATAGATGTCGAGCTTTTCTGGCAACGTCCGCATTTCTTTTTGTCAGACACTCGATTAAAAAAGTGTTTGTGCTTTTTAACAGTCTTCTTTGCTTTTGTAGTGCCAACTTGTGTTTTATTTTTTGCAAATGTGATTTTTATGGCCGGTTCATCCTTACTGTAGCTCATTTGACTAAATGATTGTACCGTTTGTCCACTACGAGCCGCCGTACCTCTAGGTGTGCGCGCGTGTCTATTGATGTGCTCTGTGATCTATTCGTTGGTCCTTACCTGGCAGACTAAACAGGATTACCGGTCTCATGTGAACACGCTGTCTGGTGTTAATAACCCAGCGGTTTGGGTACAAGGCAGTGTGGTCATTGACTCTCTCACACACACAGCAGAACAAATACCTGCGTGGGGTCAGAGGACAGCACGGACGTCTCGCCAGTGAGGAACGTGTTTTCCGTCGGACCTGCTGCCTCACTGGGGGCTAACTGACTAGCCTGTGCTAACTAGCCAGAGACACACTGGTTGCTGGACTGTATGGCGGATGGATTTCGCAGACCCGACCATGTTGTTTTTACACCTCTGGGATGTCACGGCAGACACGCACAGCCATTCCAGTGTGTACCAAACTACTGGAACCGGTTCCGAAGGACACCCAGCAAGTCAGCGGCCAGCTCCTCAACAAAAGGCTCACTCTAAAACACCAGTACGACAAGTCAAGTCTCCCACTACAGCCCTTAACAGTGGGACAGGTGGTTCGTATGCAGACCCCCAAAGGATACGACCAACTTGGGACTGTAAAGGAGCACGCTCTTACGCCTTCCAGTCCCACAGGAAGACATACAGGAGGAATTGCCGCCACATCCTTCCTGTTGCAGAGCTGCCACAGTTCCATGCAGAGGACCCAGACTTGGAGAACATCAGCCCCTCTACAGTAAACAGTGTACCCCTAACACCACATACACCAGAGCCAAACACCATTCAGTCACAACACACGTCCCCTCCCCGGCCAACACACACAGCACACTTACCCACTGAGAACAGTAACGCGCACTAGGCAACACGTTCAGGCTGTATCTGCAGACCAAACCCCAAATATATGCAGTGAAAAGGAAGTGATGGAAAAAACCTTTCCTGTGTATAACATGGTTCATGTGATTGTTACCAATGTGCAGTTATGTTATGTAATGTTTACACTTGCCCAGTGTTATTGTGTTTTATATAAGAGATGTGAACTAAAGGAAAGGGATGTAGATCATTTGACTAAACGATTGTACTGTTTGTCCACCACGAGCCACCGTACCTCTAGATGTGCGTGTCTATTGATGTGCTCTGTGATCTACTAGTTCGTCCTTACCAGGCAGACTAAGCAAGATTACCGGTCTCACGTGAACACGCTATTTGGTGTTAATAAACCAACGGTTTTGGTACAAGTCAGTGTGATCACTGACTCACACACACAACAGGACAAATATCTACACTTATTGTCTTTCCTAGGGAGAGGGTGGCATGCTTCCATGTTGTTGTCTATCACAATTCCCTTGTCTTGCAGGAAAGTTGGTCCCTTCCTGTTCGTTGGGTTCTCCGCCGTATAGATCTGGTCTCAGGACCGTGGCATACTGCCGCTTAACCTCCAACCCACAGACAGTATTGTCGTTCATCCTCGTATATTGTACCAAGTCGTGTGTGCGGTCCTGTAGAAGGTCAGTTTTATCCCCCCTCTCCGTGCTCAGCTCCCTTAGGGCTTTAAGCCCGCTCAACATGTCCTCACCAAGGCTTTGTTTGCCCTCTTGGTCTTGGAGCGACTGTTTTAGCTGATCAATGTTTTGATGTTCGTCAATTTCTTGTTGTTCACCGATCGTTTTCACAGCAGATGAAAACTTATCACTTAATGCTTTTAACTGTTCCTGTAACTGTGCCTAACGATGCCTTTACTCATGTCGTTGCCGTTACCCACACCGTTTCTCTGCGCATGTTGCCGGCCTTGCTGCAGTAGGACAACAGCACAGCCACACCTTAGCTGTGCTGTAAGCTGTTGTTAGCTGTTGTTAGCGGTTAGCTGCTGTTAGCTGTTGTTAGCGGTTAGCTGTTGTTAGCTGTTAGCTGTTGTTAGCGGTTAGCTGTTGCTGACTTGACCCGGCCAACGTATATTTGCACTTCTCAATCGATACAATCAATGATCGGGTAAAAATCCATAACATAGACAAGCCAGATATTAATCCAAAAGTCTCACGGAGTCGGTAAAAATGCTCAAAATGTAAAAAAAAAAGAAAAAAGTAGCGAGAGCCTCAAACAAACAAACTGCCGCTGGCAACGGGAACCGGAAGTCTCCTTTAACCTTTAAGGCCCTTAATAACCTAGCTCCTTCATATCTTTCTGGACTCCTTCATATCAACACGCCCTCCTGCACTCTCAGATCTTCTTCTGCTTTCCAACTCACTACACCATCGGCCCGCTTCACTAGCATGGAGTCTAGAGCCTTCAGTCATTCTGCCCCCCCACCTTGACTACCATGGAGTCTACAGCCTTCAGTCATTCTGCCCCCCACCTTGACTACCATGGAGTCTACAGCCTTCAGTCATTCTGCCCCCCACCTTGACTACCATGGAGTCTACAGCCTTCAGTCATTCTGCCCCCTCCCGCCCCACCTATGGAACTCTCTCCCACAAGACATTCACAACACTGACTCTCTTTCAACCTTCAAATCCACCTCAAAACGCACCTTTTCAAACTGGCATATTCAGTCTGATCCACGCTTCACTGAGTTTTGTGCAGATGCTGATTTATACTTATCTGTTGTGTTCACTTTTTATCATCTACCCTGCTTTGTTTTGATGGTATGCTGTCTGATACAGTGCTGCCGGTTTTTACTGTGTTCTGTAAGGTGTCTTTGAGTGCTCTGAAAGGCGCCCACAAGTAAAATACATTATTATTATTATTATTATATCTGTCACTATCTTACAATGCTGTGATTGCAAACATTCCCCAGTCCTGTGTGAATAGTACACACGTAAATAGTACACATGTGAATAGTACATATGGCCATAGTAACTCCAGTTAATGGTCACACCCATATCTGCATATGAAGCTGGTGTATGGTTTGGGTCATTATGCCACTGTGTTGTTTATAAGGGTGAGGACACCTGCAGTCACTGTATTGTTTATAAGGGTGGGGGTACCAGCAGCCACTGTATTGTTTATAAGGGTGGGGACACCAGCAGCCACTGTATTGTTTATAAGGGTGGGGACACCTGCAGCCACTGTATTGTTTATAAGGGTGGGGGTACCAGCAGTCACCGTATTGGTTATAAGGGTGGGGGTAACTGCAGCCACTGTATTGTTTATAAGGGTGGGGGACACCTGCAGCCACTGTATTGTTTATAAGGGTGGGGACACCTGCAGCCACTGTATTGTTTATAAGGGTGGGGGTACCAGCAGTCACCGTATTGGTTATAAGGGTGGGGGTAACTGCAGCCACTGTATTGTTTATAAGGGTGGGGACACCTGCAGTCACTGTATTGTTAATAAGGGTTGGGACACCTGCAGTCACTGTATTGTTTATAAGGGTGGGGACACCTGCAGTCACTGTATTGTTTATAAGGGTGGGGACAGTGCTACACGTGTCAGTGAAGACGTGTCACCGTGACTTCAGCGCTACACGTGTCTGTGGTTGTCTGCACTAGAAGGATTCTGGTTCCCACAGGATTAAAACAGGAAGCTGAATCTGAGTTCATCTTAAAGGGACTGTTTGAAACTTTGAAGTCTATTCTTATTTTCTACCCAGTAATGCTGCTGGATGCAGGTCCAGACAACCTAGTCCACCACCCTGTAATACTGCTGGATGCAGGTCCAGACAACCTAGTCCACCACCCAGTAATGCTGCTGGACGCAGGTCCAGACAACCTAGTCCTTCACCCAATAATGCTGCTGGATGCAGGTCCAGACAACCTAGTCCACCACCCAGTAATGCTGCTGGATGCAGGTCCAGACAATCTAGTTAACCACCCAGTAATGCTGCTGGATGCGGGTCCAGACAACCTAGTCCTTCACCCAATAATGCTGCTGGATGCGGGTCCAGACAACCTAGTCCACCACCCAGTAAAATAAGAGATGTAAGAATACAAAAACTTTACCATTGTGAAGAACCACATGGGTGCAGTATGTAAATTCTGAAGGACCACGTGGGTCCAGTATGTAATACCGATGCGGCATTATGCTGGTTTTAGGCTAACCGTGAAGTTTCTTTTTAGATGGATGAGAATCCTCCAGCTGTGTGTGTTGATCTGTGTGAGGCTGTGTTTGTGTCTGTGATGTGTGTCCAGTATGAAGGACAGGGTGGTGGTGAGTTGAAAACAGGGACAGACCTCAGACTGTGTTGTGTGTCCAGTATGAAGGACAGGGTGGAGGTGAGTAGAATACAGGGACAGACCTCAGACTGTGTTGTGTGTCCAGTATGAAGGACAGGGTGGAGGCGAGTAGAATACACGGACAGACCTCAGACTGTGATGTGTGTCCAGTATGAAGGACAGGAGGATGGCGAGTAGCAAACAGGGACAGACCTCAGACTGTGTTGTGTGTCCAGTATGAAGGACAGGGTGGTGGTGAGTAGAAAACAGGGACAGACCTCAGACTGTGATGTGTGTCCAGTATGAAGGACAGGGTGGTGGTGAGTAGAAAACAGGGACAGACCTCAGACTGTGATGTGTGTCCAGTATGAAGGACAGGGTGGAGGTGAGTAGAATACAGGGACAGACCTCGGACTGTGATGTGTGTCCAGTATGAAGGACAGGGTGGTGGCGAGTAGCAAACAGGGACAGACCTCAGACTGTGTTGTGTGTCCAGTATGAAGGACAGGGTGGAGGTGAGTTGAAAACAGGGACAGACCTCAGACTGTGTTGTGTGTCCAGTATGAAGGACAGGGTGGAGGTGAGTAGAAAACAGGGACAGACCTCAGACTGTGTTGTGTGTCCAGTATGAAGGACAGGGTGGTGGTGTGTCCAGTATGAAGGACAGGGTGGTGGTGAGTTGAAAACAGGGACAGACCTCAGACTGTGTTGTGTGTCCAGTATGAAGGACAGGGTGGAGGTGAGTAGAAAACAGGGACAGACCTCAGACTGTGTTGTGTGTCCAGTATGAAGGACAGGGTGGTGGTGTGTCCAGTATGAAGGACAGGGTGGTGGTGAGTAGAAAACAGGGACAGACCTCAGACTGTGATGTGTGTCCAGTATGAAGGACAGGGTGGTGGTGTGTCCAGTATGAAGGACAGGGTGGTGGTGTGTCCAGTATGAAGGACAGGGTGGAGGTGAGTAGAAAACAGGGACAGACCTCAGACTGTGTTGTGTGTCCAGTATGAAGGACAGGGTGGAGGTGAGTAGAGAACAGGGACAGACCTCCGACACCTCACTCTGGCTGTGACTTAGTGCAGGTCGTCCCATCTGCGTACCTGAGCGAGTCCTCCATCTTCTACATAGCTGATGTTCTGCTGCACCGTCACACCGTCCACCCCAGGCCACAAGCTCTGCCAGGCCACCGTCTGGTTGCTGCACCTGAGCAACACACACCACAACACACCAGCACCGTCACACCACAACACACCAGCACCGTCACAGCACAACACACCAGCACCGTCACACCGCAACACACCAGCACCGTCACACCGCAACACACCAGCACCATCACACCACAACACACCAGCACCGTCACACCACAACACACCAGCACCGTCACAGCACAACACACCAGCACCATCACAGCACAACACACCAGCACCGTCACAGCACAACACACCAGCACCGTCACAGCACAACACACCAGCACCATCACACCACAACACACCAGCACCGTCACAGCACAACACACCAGCACCGTCACAGCACAACACACCAGCACCGTCACAGCACAACACACCAGCACCGTCACAGCACAACACACCAGCACCATCACACCACAACACACCAGCACCATCACAGCACAACACACCAGCACCGTCACACCACAACACACCAGCACCGTCACAGCACAACACACCAGCACCGTCACAGCACAACACACCAGCACCGTCACACCACAAAATACCAGCACCGTCACACCACAACACACCAGCACACCACAACACACCAGCACCGTCACACCACAACACACCAGCACCGTCACAGCACAACACACCAGCACCGTCACAGCACAACACACCAGCACCGTCACACCACAACACACCAGCACACCACAACACACCAGCACCGTCACACCACAACACACCAGCACACCACAACACACCAGCACCGTCACAGCACAACACACCAGCACCGTCACAGCACAACACACCAGCACCGTCACAGCACAACACACCAGCACCGTCACACCACAACACACCAGCACCGTCACACCACAACACACCAGCACCGTCACACCACAACACACCAGCACCGTCACACCACAAAATACCAGCACCGTCACACCACAACACACCAGCACCGTCACACCACAACACACCAGCACCGGCACACCACAAAATACCAGCACCGTCACACCACAACACACCAGCACCGTCACAGTACAACACACCAGCACCGGCACACCACAACACACCAGCACCGTCACACCACATCAGCAACATGACCCACAACACACCAGCACCGTCACACCACATCAGCAACATGACCCACAACACACCAGCACCGTCACACCACAACACACCAGCACCGGCACACCACAACACACCAGCACCGTCACACCACAACACACCAGCACCGTCACACCACAACACACCAGCACCGTCACACCACAACACACCAGCACCGTCACACCACAACACACCAGCACCGTCACACCACATCAGCAACATGACCCACAACATACCAGCACCGTCACACCACAACACACCAGCACCGTCACACCACATCAGCAACATGACCCACAACACACCAGCACCGTCACACCACAACACACCAGCACCGTCACACCACAACACACCAGCACCGTCACACCACATCAGCAACATGACCCACAACATACCAGCACCGTCATAGCACAACACACCAGCAACATGACCCGCAACACACCGGCACCGTTACACCACAACACACCAGCAACATGACCCACAACACATCAGCACCGTCACACCAGCAACATGACCCACAACACACCAGCACCATCACACCACAACACACCAGCAACATGACCCACAACAACCAGCAACATGACCCACAACACACCAGCAACATGACCCACAACACACCAGCACCATCACACCACAACACACCAGCAACATGACCCACAACACACCAGCAACATGACCCACAACACATCAGCACCATCACACCACAACACACCAGCAACATGACCCACAACACAACAGCAACATTACAACACAACACACCAGCAACATGACCCACAACACACCAGCAACATGACCCACAACACACCAGCAACATGACCCACAACACACAAGCAACATGAACATGACCCCAAACACACCAGCACCATCACACCACAACACACCAGCAAGATGACCCACAACACACCAGCAACATGACCCACAACACAACAGCAACATTACAACACAACACAACAGCAACATTACAACACAACACACCAGCAACATGACCCACAACACACCAGCAACATGACCCACAACACACCAGCAACATGAACATGACCCCAAACACACCAGCACCATCACACCACAACACACCAGCAACATGAGCCACAACACACCAGCACCGTCACACCACAACACACCAGCAACATGACCCACAACACACCAGCAACATTACACCACAACACACCAGCAACAAACACCAACAGCACACTAGCAACACACCAGGAACATGACACCACAACACACACCAACAACACACCAGCAACACACCACCAACAGCACACTAGCAACACACCAGGAACATGACACAACACACCAGCAACTTGACACCACAAAACACCAGCAACACACACCAACAACAAACCAGCAACATGAGCCTGATGTGCTTTAATTCATGCGCACATGCTCTGTGTGTGTGTGTGTGTGTGTGTGTATAGGTGTGTATATGAGTGTGTGTGAGTGTGTGTGTATATGAGTGTGTGTGTGTGTATGTGTGTGTACCTGTGGGTGGGTGGGTGTGTGTGTGTGTACCTGTGTGTACTGTGACAGCTGTACCAGTGGATGGAGGGTGGAGGGGCTCCCTCAGACACACACAGCACCACGCGTCCTTCCGATAAGTCTGAGAGCTGAGTGATTTTCGGAGGAACTAGAAACCCACACACACACACACACACACACACACATATATATAGTGTAAGGTGGTGTGGTAATGAAAGGAGGAGAGGTGGTGTAAGGTGGTGTGGTAATGACAGGAGGAGAGGTGGTGTAAGGTGGTGTGGTAATGACAGGAGGAGAGGTGGTGTAAGGTGGTGTGGTAATGACAGGAGGAGAGGTGGTGTAAGGTGGTGTGGTAATGACAGGAGGAGAGGTGGTGTAAGGTGGTGTGGTAATGACAGGAGGAGAGGTGGTGTAAGGTGGTGTGGTAATGACAGGAGGAAAGGTGGTGTAAGGTGGTGTGGTAATGACAGGAGGAAAGGTGGTGTAAGGTGGTGTGGTAATGACAGGAGGGGAGGTGGTGTAAGGTGGTGTGGTAATGAAAGGAGGGGAGGTGGTGTGGTAATGAAATGAGGAGAGGTGGTGTAAGGTGGTGTGGTAATGAAAGGAGGGAAGGTGGTGTAAGGTGGAGTGGTAATGACAGGAGGAGAGGTGGTGTAAGGTGGTGTGGTAATGACAGGAGGAGAAGTGGTGTGGTAATGACAGGAGGAGAGGTGGTGTAAGGTGAAGTGGTAATGACAGGAGGAGAGATGGTGTAAGGTGGTGCGGTAATGACAGGAGGAGAGGTGGTGTGGTAATGACAGGAGGAGAGGTGGTGTAAGGTGGTGTGGTAATGACAGGAGGAGAGGTGGTGTGGTAATGACAGGAGGGGAGGTGGTGTAAGGTGGTGTGGTAATGACAGGAGGGGAGGTGGTGTAAGGTGGTGTGGTAATGACAGGAGGAGAGGTGGTGTAAGGTGGTGTGGTAATGACAGGAGGAGAGGTGGTGTAAGGTGGTGTGGTAATGACAGGAGGAGAGGTGGTGTAAGGTGGTGTGGTAATGACAGGAGGAGAGGTGGTGTAAGGTGGTGTGGTAATGACAGGAGGAGAGGTGGTGTAAGGTGGTGTGGTAATGACAGGAGGAAAGGTGGTGTAAGGTGGTGTGGTAATGACAGGAGGAGAGGTGGTGTAAGGTGGTGTGGTAATGACAGGAGGGGAGGTGGTGTAAGGTGGTGTGGTAATGAAAGGAGGGGAGGTGGTGTGGTAATGAAATGAGGAGAGGTGGTGTAAGGTGGTGTGGTAATGAAAGGAGGGAAGGTGGTGTAAGGTGGAGTGGTAATGACAGGAGGAGAGGTGGTGTAAGGTGGTGTGGTAATGACAGGAGGAGAAGTGGTGTGGTAATGACAGGAGGAGAGGTGGTGTAAGGTGAAGTGGTAATGACAGGAGGAGAGATGGTGTAAGGTGGTGCGGTAATGACAGGAGGAGAGGTGGTGTGGTAATGACAGGAGGAGAGGTGGTGTAAGGTGGTGTGGTAATGACAGGAGGAGAGGTGGTGTGGTAATGACAGGAGGGGAGGTGGTGTAAGGTGGTGTGGTAATGACAGGAGGGGAGGTGGTGTAAGGTGGTGTGGTAATGACAGGAGGCGAGGTGGTGTAAGGTGGTGTGGTAATGACAGGAGGGGAGGTGGTGTAAGGTGGTGTGGTAATGACAGGAGGCGAGGTGGTGTAAGGTGGTGTGGTAATGACAGGAGGGGAGGTGGTGTAAGGTGGTGTGGTAACGAGGGAATATTCTCTGCTGTAAACTTTTATCAGTAGGTGCCAAAGAAAGAAACAAGGGAACTGGATTACTGACAGACAGACAGACCACCAGAACTGGATTACTGACAGACAGACAGACCACCAGAACTGGATTACTGACAGACAGACAGAAGGACAGACCACCAGAACTGGATTACTGACAGAAGGACAGACCACCAGAACTGGATTACTGACAGACAGACAGAAGGACAGACCACCAGAACTGGATTACTGACAGACAGACAGAAGGACAGACCACCAGAACTGGATTACTGACAGACAGACAGAAGGACAGACCACCAGAACTGGATTACTGACAGACAGACAGAAGGACAGACCACCAGTAATAAACTGTTGTCTACGTGCTGTTAGGAGGTTGCTCTGACCTGTGACCTCCAGGTCGAAGGTCATCTCTTGGACGTCATCCTCGTTCCAAGCTGTTACTGCGTAACTGCCTCTATGTTTCAGCTGCACTCGACCCAGCCTCAGTGTGCTCGTGTACCTAAATCAATCATCAATATATCAATCAATCAATATACCAATAAATATACCAATCAATCAATCAATCCATCAATATACTACCAATTAACCAACCAACCAATAACAATCAATCAACAATATATCCACCAATCAATGTATCAATCAATTAATAAACCAATCAATCAATTAACAATATAACAATACATCAATCATTCAATCAAAATAACGGCATGCCTGTTGTGTCATCTGTCATCTGTCAATCTCTTCATCGGCTCTTACCTGCTGTGGGTCAAGTGTGTGGTGGTGACTAGGCTTGTTTCCATGGTAACAGTGCTGTTGTCATGGCTCCAGGTGATGTTTGGCGGTGGGTGGGCGTTGATGTCCACGCTGAGCTCCACCGTGTGATGCAGGGGACAGGAGACATCCGTCTGTCCTTCTGCTTCCACACGGACAAAGCCACGCTCTGCAGTCAAACAAACCGCCTGCTTTACTGTTTAACCAGTCCAGCCGGAATCCACAGCCTGCTGCTGCGGGCTCCGGTCCATGTTTTACACACAGCCAGAACCACCACTCCACAACAGGACATATGACAACACGGTGTGGCTGTGTGTCCTTACCCAGGACTGTTATCCATGTTTTACACACAACCAGAACCACCACTCCACATCAGGACATATGACAACACGGTGTGGCTGTGTGTCCTTACCCAGGACTGTTATCCATGTTTTACACACAACCAGAACCACCACTCCACATCAGGACATATGACAACACGGTGTGGCTGTGTGTCCTTACCCAGGACTGTTATCCATGTTTTACACACAACCAGAACCACCACTCCACATCAGGACATGTCATGTTCTGTGTGTCCTTACCCAGGACTGTTATCCATGTTTTACACACAGCCAGAACCACCACTCCACAACAGGACATGTCATGTTCTGTGTGTCCTTACCCAGGACTGTTATCCATGTTTTACACACAGCCAGAACCACCACTCCACATCAGGACATGTCATGTTCTGTGTGTCCTTACCCAGGACTGTTATCCATGTTTTACACACAGCCAGAACCACCACTCCACATCAGGACATGTCATGTTCTGTGTGTCCTTACCCAGGACTGTTATCCATGTTTTACACACAGCCAGAACCACCACTCCACATCAGGACATGTCATGTTCTGTGTGTCCTTACCCAGGACTGTTATCCATGTTTTACACACAGCCAGAACCACCACTCCACATCAGGACATGTCATGTTCTGTGTGTCCTTACCCAGGACTGTTATCCATGTTTTACACACAGCCAGAACCACCACTCCACATCAGGACATATGACAACACGGTGTGGCTGTGTGTCCTTACCCAGGACTGTTATCCATGTTTTACACACAACCAGAACCACCACTCCACATCAGGACATGTCATGTTCTGTGTGTCCTTACCCAGGACTGTTATCCATGTTTTACACACAGCCAGAACCACCACTCCACAACAGGACATGTCATGTTCTGTGTGTCCTTACCCAGGACTGTTATCCATGTTTTACACACAGCCAGAACCACCACTCCACATCAGGACATGTCATGTTCTGTGTGTCCTTACCCAGGACTGTTATCCATGTTTTACACACAGCCAGAACCACCACTCCACATCAGGACATGTCATGTTCTGTGTGTCCTTACCCAGGACTGTTATCCATGTTTTACACACAGCCAGAACCACCACTCCACATCAGGACATGTCATGTTCTGTGTGTCCTTACCCAGGACTGTTATCCATGTTTTACACACAGCCAGAACCACCACTCCACATCAGGACATGTCATGTTCTGTGTGTCCTTACCCAGGACTGTTATCCATGTTTTACACACAGCCAGAACCACCACTCCACATCAGGACATATGACAACACGGTGTGGCTGTGTGTCCTTACCCAGGACTGTTATCCATGTTTTACACACAACCAGAACCACCACTCCACAACAGGACATGTCATGTTCTGTGTGTCCTTACCCAGGACTGTTATCCATGTTTTACACACAACCAGAACCACCACTCCACATCAGGACATATGACAACACGGTGTGGCTGTGTGTCCTTACCCAGGACTGTTATCCATGTTTTACACACAACCAGAACCACCACTCCACATCAGGACATATGACAACACGGTGTGGCTGTGTGTCCTTACCCAGGACTGTTATCCATGTTTTACACACAGCCAGAACCACCACTCCACATCAGGACATGTCATGTTCTGTGTGTCCTTACCCAGGACTGTTATCCATGTTTTACACACAACCAGAACCACCACTCCACATCAGGACATATGACAACACGGTGTGGCTGTGTGTCCTTACCCAGGACTGTTATCCATGTTTTACACACAACCAGAACCACCACTCCACATCAGGACATGTCATGTTCTGTGTGTCCTTACCCAGGACTGTTATCCATGTTTTACACACAACCAGAACCACCACTCCACATCAGGACATATGACAACACGGTGTGGCTGTGTGTCCTTACCCAGGACTGTTATCCATGTTTTACACACAACCAGAACCACCACTCCACATCAGGACATATGACAACACGGTGTGGCTGTGTGTCCTTACCCAGGACTGTTATCCATGTTTTACACACAGCCAGAACCACCACTCCACATCAGGACATATGACAACACGGTGTGGCTGTGTGTCCTTACCCAGGACTGTTATCCATGTTTTACACACAACCAGAACCACCACTCCACAACAGGACATGTCATGTTCTGTGTGTCCTTACCCAGGACTGTTATCCATGTTTTACACACAACCAGAACCACCACTCCACATCAGGACATATGACAACACGGTGTGGCTGTGTGTCCTTACCCAGGACTGTTATAGTGACGTTTTCCTGCACAGTACTGCCCTGCACCGTGTCCTGGACTTCACACACATACACACCTGCAGAGAGGACACACTTCATGAATACACACTCTTATCACACATACACACCTGCAGAGAGGACACACTGCATGAACACACACTTATCAAACATACTCGTGTACACACACACACACACACACACACACACACACACACACACACACACACACACACACTAGTTACAGACCGGAGTCTGCCAGCGTTGCTGTGGGAATGGTGATGATGGATCGAATTTGACTGGGCAGGAATTCTGTCAGCGGCTCAAATTCCTAAACCAAGGAAATCATGGAAAACTTAGTAAAGCAAGAATCCACCCAATAAATAAATAAATAACTGGGGTTAGACAGATGAGAGCCAGACAGACAGATAGAGTTAGGTCTAGAGAGACCGACAGAAAGACAGACAGACAGACAGACAGACAGGTACCTGTTTGCGGGGGATGTCCCAGTTGAAGTAGACCATCTCAGCAGCTTGCACAGTGCAGTTGACTGTCAACGCTTCACCCTGACGCAACACAACACGTGAGGCTGTAATCTCCACCTCCATCACTTCAGGGACTGACACACACACACACACACACACACACACACACACACACACACACACACACACACACACACACACACACACACACACACAGATTAGATCAGATCACACTTAATCAGTCAGACTGCTCTGAAATTTGAACAAGTCATTCACACTGAGCAAATCATTCATACTTGACAAGTCATTCATACTGAACAAATCACTCATACTTAACAGGTCATTCTTAACAGGTCATTCATACTTAAGTCATGCATACTTAACAGGTCATTCTTACTTAACAGGTCATTCATACTGAGCAAATCATTCATACTGAACAAATCATTCATACTTGACAAGTCATTCATACTGAACAAATCATTCATACTTAACAGGTCATTCTTAACAGGTCATTCATACTTAAGTCATTCATACTTAACAGGTCATTCTTACTTAACAGGTCATTCTTAACAGGTCATTCATACTTAAGTCATTCATACTTAACAGGTCATTCTTAACAGGTCATTCTTAACAGGTCATTCATACTTAAGTCATTCATACTTAACAGGTCATTCTTACTTAACAGGTCATTCATACTGAGCAAATCATTCATACTGAACAAATCATTCATACTTGACAAGTCATTCATACTGAACAAATCATTCATACTTAACAGGTCATTCTTAACAGGTCATTCATACTTAAGTCATTCATACTTAACAGGTCATTCTTACTTAACAGGTCATTCATACTGAGCAAATCATTCATACTGAACAAATCATTCATACTTAACAGGTCATTCTTAACAGGTCATTCATACTTAAGTCATTCATACATAACAGGTCATTCTTACTTAACAGGTCATTCATACTGACCAAATCATTCATACTTAACAAGTCATTCTTAACAGGTTATTCACATTTAACAAGTCATTCATACTTAAAAGGTCATTATTACTTAACAAGTCATTCATACTGAACAGGTAATTCATACTTAACAAGTCATTCATACTGAGCAAATCATTCATACTTAATAAATAATTCATACTTAACAAGTCGTTCATACTGAACAAATAATTCATACTTAACAAGTCATTCATATTGAACAAATCATTCATACTTTACAGGTTATTCATACTGAACAAATAATTCATACTTAACAAGTCATTCATATTGAACAAATCATGCATACTGAACAAATCATTCATACTGAACAAGTCATTTGTACTGAACAAGTCATTCATACTTAAATAATTCATACTGAACAAATCAGTCACACTTAACAGTACAAACAGCTGCTGTTCACTGCCAACAACTCAGTGTCACAACACACACCAAGTCCAACTGCACAATCCTGCATCATCTGCACTACTGACACGGACACACTGACCTCTGACCTGATGTCAACCCTACATGTTTTAGACAGACAGACAGACGGATTGACAGACAGACAGACAGACAGACGGACGGATGGACGGATGGACGGACGGAGACACAGACAGACAGGATTCGGTTCTGGGTCCTCTCCTGTTCTCCCTGTACACGACATCCCTGGGTTGTGTTATTTGCTCGCGTAACTTCTCTTACCATTGTTATGCCGATGACACCCAGCTGATCTTGTCCTTCCCTCCCTCTGACACACAAGTAGAGACACACATTGCTGTGTGCTTGACTGACATCTCGGAGTGGTGGCGACACACCACCTGAAGCTCAATCTGGACAAGACAGAGCTGATGTTCCTCCCAGGGAAAGGTTGCCCACACCGAGACCTGCCCATCACCATGACAACACCGTGGTGACGCCCACTCGGACTGTGACGAATCTGGGTGTGATCCTGGACGACCACCTGTTGTTTGCTGCAAACGTTGCATCGGTTGCTCACTCCTGCAGATTTCTCCTCTATAACATCAGGAGGATTCGCCCATTCCTCACCGACGAGATGGCACAGGTGCTCATCCAGGCTCTGGTCATCTCCCGGCTGGACTACGGCAACTCCCTCCTTGCTGGCGCCCCGGCGTCGGCTATTAGACCTCTGGAGCTTGTTCAGAAAGCTGCAGCTCGTCTGGTGTTCAACCGCCCTAAGTTCTCCCACACAACTCCCCTTCTCATGTCCCTACACTGGCTCCCAGGAGCTGCTCACATCCAGTTTAAAACTCTGGTGCTACGCTACAGGGCAGTGAAAGGAACAGCTCCTTCCTATCTCCAGGCCATGGTCAAGCCCTATACCCCCGCCCGACCACTTCGCTCTGCTGCCTCGGGACGCCTGGTTGCCCCGTCACTCAGAGGCCCCTGCTGTCGATCGACCCGGTCACAGCTCTTTTCTGTCCTGGCCCCACAGTGGTGGAATGAACTCCCCATTGATGTCAGGACAGCAGAGTCGCTGCCCATCTTTCGGCGCAGGTTGAAAACTCACCTCTTCAAGAACTACTACCCTGTTACTTGTTCTTAGCACTTATTGTATTCGCTCATTAAAAAAACAATTAAAAAATCTCTTTCTTGCACTTTTACTTTAGCACTGGTTTTGCTCTTAGATGCTTGTTTAGATGCACTTATGACCTCTGATGACTAGTAGTTCTCCTGATCTCCTACGTTAAATGATGCACTTATTGTAAGTCGCTTTGGATAAAAGCCTCGGCTAAATGACTGTAATGTCATGTATGTATGTTCTGCCTTGTGTGCTCACCCACAATGCTGAAGACGTAGAACACATGAGATTCTCTCTCCTCCTCTGGCCCACTGGCCAGGCAGATGTAAGACGTGTCCTTCAGAGGACCTGTAAACCCCCTGCTGGGCTGGTAGCTTGTCCCGTTAGCAGGCCTTCTGCTGGGCCGTTCATAGAGGGTCACGTTGAGCTTCGGATCTGACACCACACAGGGAATGGTGCCTTCCTCTCCCTCCTTCATCACAACACTAGGACCCATTGGAACGAACCATTCATCTGGACCTGGAGACACACTCACCACATCAAACCACACTGTAAGGTAAAGAAGAAGAACCATCAATACATTATCAACTTAAAAGGTAAAGAAGAGGAACCATCAATACATTATCAACTTAAAAGGTAAAGAAGAAGAACCATCAATACATTATCAACTTAAAAGGTAAAGAAGAAGAACCATCAATACATTATCAACTTAAAAGGTAAAGAAGAGGAACCATAAATACATTATCAACTTAAAAGGTAAAGAAGAGGAACCATAAATACATTATCAACTTAAAAGGTAAAGAAGAAGAATCATCAATACATTATCAACTTAAAAGGTAAAGAAGAGGAACCATCAATACGTCATCAACTTAAAAGATAAAGAAGAACCATCAATACATCATCAACTTAAAAGGTAAAGAAGAGGAACCATAAACACATTATCAACTTAAAAGGTAAAGAAGAAGAACCATCAATACATTATCAACTTAAAAGGTAAAGAAGAAGAATCATCAATACATTATCAACTTAAAAGATAAAGAAGAAGAACCATCAATACGTCATCAACTTAAAAGGTAAAGAAGAACCATTAATACATTATCAACTTAAAAGCTGGAGGAAGATTTAAAGCTACAATCCCAAACATTTACGCTGAAATATGTATAACTCTGGTGTATTTAAGACAATAGTTAGTCCACAGTCTTGCTCGGCAACCAGACTTTAACTGTTGGCATCAAGTCTGGTCCACACTGTTCTTCAGCCAGTTCAAGCGCATCTATGTGACCAGGAATGCTCTTTTTTTATATAAATTTATTTCTGATTTTTCCCTTTTTTCTCCCAATTTAGTGGCCAATTGATCCCCATTTTAATTCAAACACCCACCCTCGTATTGCATGCGTTCGCCAACTGCGTCTCTCCGGCCGGCAGTCTGGAAGGAAAGCGCCTCCCCACTTTCGTGACAAGGCGAATCCAAGCCGAACCACTGTTCCTCCGACACACACAGAGACGCATTCACATGACGAACACAAGCCGACTCCGCCCCCCTCCCGAAGACAGCGTTGCCAATGATTGCTGCTTCACCGAGTCCGGCCATAGTCGGATCTGACGAGACCGGGGCGCGAACCCCAGTCCCCAGTGGGACACTGCATCGACACCAAGCCGATGCTTAGACCGCTACGCCACCGCGGACTCAGGAATGCTCTTTTGACTGACATTCAAAATGACCGCTCACAGACCAACGATTTTATGCGACGTTTAGCAGCGGTTAATTCTGAAATGGCACTACCATAAAAGTAGCCCCACAGGAAACTTCTTCACAGACGACAACTCAGCGACCTCAAGGTGAGGTGGTGGCGTGAACTGCTCAAACTGCCTCAAACCAAGTATTCACTCGGGGTCCTAAACTCTGTTTGTTATTACTGTTGGAAGAGGTTCTTGGGTTTTGGTTGCTGCCCTGGTATTGCTGCAAGAAGTTTGTTTCCTGGTGGACTGATAAAAACCAATGCACCCGTGTCATCCAGAACTACGTGGACACTCTTGTGATACATGTGGACGGTTGGTGTCTGGTAGGACTTCACCATAAAAAATGACAGGGTGCATTGTGTTTACATCTTCATCATAACAGCCAGATGAGGAAGGAAGCAGGTTGTGTTGAGTTTGAGGAGGAAGTGAAGGTGTTGTGTCTAACCAGCAGATATGACATAACAAGCTGGTAGAAGACCTTTACCAACACATAGTACTACATCACCAGTAAAACATCAGTAAAACTCAGGTTCAACCAGATTTTATTGTTTGTTTCTGACACAACACTTCTGACCCTCATTCACTCTGAATGGAACTCAGACAACACTCGCCTCACCAACACCTACATAGGACACACACTGGTCCAGTAAGGAAACCTCACAAACAGTCCCACAATCCATACAAAAAGTCCAACTGACATTAAAATACAAATATTTTGTTACAACAATGCATATCTACTCTGCATCTGGCCTGACTTTTGTTTCCTTTGGGACAAAAATCATGACCCAAATTGAAAAAATGGGCATCTTCATTTTTTTGTTCTCGTGAGGGCACCCCCTATCTCAGTTTCTAGTTGCAGGCATGGATTTGGTCTTCTATTTATGTAGATGGAGAATAGCCAATCAACACATGCTGTTTTGAGCATGGGTTTTATTTCAGGGTCATTCCTCAGAACAGGGTCACTAGCCTCACCACAAAACAACCGAATGTGTACCTCACCAAGTTTAGCTAACGCTATCCTGCAGGGTCAAAGTTTACATGTTGTGCAGCTGGGTGCCATAACGGGGAGTCCCTGTAGGGTCCAAAGGTGAATGGTACAGGTTTTTAGAGAAGGGGTAAGATACTCAGGGAATGGGTAAGTTTTTTAAGAAATGTGAGAGGTTTAGGGAATGGGTGAGGATTTGAGGGAAGTGTGTCACATCAGAGTTTCCGGTGTGAAGTTGTAGCCTTCACTTTGCTCCATTGCGCTTCATCCACTGGACTCAGACACAAAATGGCCCCTGTTCTCACTGCCAGCAGGACAAAGGTAAGTACTTGAACTTTTTTGGACCTGACGTTAATCCTCACGCATCTAAAGGTCTGGCTCAAAGACCATGTATAGTAGTGGGGTGTGGTTTAGCCTCAGCTGAAGGCAGAGAGAGAGGAGGCCGTGAGTCGTAGAAGAGGAAACGCAATAGCAAGAGTGAGTGATGCGCATCCTCAGGTGTGTCAAACAACTAACATGTCCTTTCTATTCTGCAGTGAGGCTGGGTGCTGGACTGACACTGACACAAATGCATGGGAACACAAGCACACACGGAAAGGAGACAGAGAAGTTGACACCGCTCTCAGATACAGAGCGAGAGCGGCAAGGAGGCTTCAGCACCAGAGTGAACCAGGATTTGATGGCCTGTATCCACTAAAGCCTAACATATACCCCATTGCCTAAGGGGGTATATGTGACAGTTGGAACTGCCAGTTTGCATGGGCTAGCAGTTAGCTTATCCTGCCCTGCTTCCATGTCCTGTTGGACCGCCCTCTGTGTTTCCTCCTCGGGCACAGCTCCAGGCAGGGCCGTGGTCCCTGGGCCCACAGGATGCAGCAGACCAAGCTCTCCTAGCCAATCCAGCGCCAGCTCTCCCAGCTGTCACACGAAGACACAAACTTAGATGCACATGTAACCTGCACAACAGGGGAATGGGCCTATGCTTGCGCAGGGACCGTTTACAGTCTAATGTCTAAGTTCAGTGGAGATTGGTGTAGGTTTTTTTCTAGACCAGATTCTAGGACTCACCCCAAAGACAACACACACACTCGTGGGTATAGTTTACAATAAAAAAACAATTTATTTCAACAGTTCAAAGTCAAGTTATTTCAATATCAATACTAAATGAGATGTGTTATATATTATATATATATATATTTTACTCTATTATACTTTTTAAAAAGTTCTTCATAATATTCTATTTATTGTCTATATCTATCTATATTCTATTTTATATCCTTCTAATATATTACTGATGCAGCCATATTCTACATTAACAAATTAAACAAAATAATCCAAAATAAAGTATGAGTGCACTCAAAGAAAATAATAAAGACACAGACATAGACAAAGACACTGCATGGAGGGTACTGGGTAAGGCCGCGGCAGTGCCATATTCCCACACCAGTACTGGGTGAGGCTGTTGCTTATGTGAATTCGCACCGCCATCTTCCCACACCGGAGGCTGGAAAATAAATGTCATCTTGGGGAGAGTGATCTATGGCTGATGAGTCGGGGAAGCATTCAGATCAGCCCCGCGGGCAGCCGAAGGGGAGTGCAACAGCACCCTCAGGAGAGCCCAGTCATCTGCCTGCTGAGCAGCCAGCTCTTGCAGGGCTTGGGTTTGTTTTTGCTGCATAAAGGCCTAGCTCTCCTGGAGGTCAATGATTTGTTGGAGGAGTCACCCCAGTGGAGTGTCTTGTGGCTCCATCCGTCACCCATACGGGCCACAACTTGTGTTGTGTGCAGAATGGAGGACGGAAACAGTTTAAGCAGAACAGAGGTTTTATTTGATATAAAGTCTCTTGCACGCTCCCCACATAGCGATAATGCTGTGGCCCAGACCCGGCCCACATCGACACTTTCATCTGGCCCGTATACCGTGTGGAATGATGGCACTTGGGCGGTCCGCTCTCGTTTGCCAGATCTGGGCCAGAACCAAGCCATAGCAATGCCGCATGTGCCACATATTTGCCAGAGGTGGCCCATATCTGTTTTGTGATATTTGGGCCATACTCACCATTTACCACACGGGCCACTTCAGGCTCACATCCAGACCACATGTTGCCCAGAGCACCACATCTTTGCCAGAAAAGGCCCACATGTGATTTGGCATATTTGGGCCATATTTGCTGTTATACATGTGGGCCACTTCAGGCTCACATCCATGTTGTCAGGGCCAGAAGAAGGCCAGCAGTGCCGCATCACTGCCTGAAGTGGCCCAGATCTGGAAGCTGTCTGGGGAAGGGAGATGGACCAAACCGGCACTTAAGCAAGGGGGTATATGTTAGGCTTTAGTGGATACAGGCCATCAAATCCTGGTTCGGCCTGGGGCATTTGGTAGAGGCGTCAGTGGTGTAAATTCAGTGTGTGCATGGGGGTATTCACAAGCGTTGAGTGGCGGCCATCAAAATCAGATAGTGGGGGGAAAGCATAGCGGGCAGCCCCCCCGGTTAGTTCCCGCCTGTCGCAGCCCCTGTTATTAAGCCAAGATTGGTCAGGGTTTGATGACGTGGTTAGAGACAGTGGGGCCATGACAGCGACAGCCAGGGTGGTGTGAGTGGTGCATGGTGTTAAGCGGTGATGCAAGTTCACCCAGGTCGGGGGGGGGGGGGGGGGATAAACCATGGCTTCAACAGTCTGCCCAGTGGACTCCCCCCTATTGAGCAGACTCAGGATGACACTGGGCTTCACCTTTGACCGTGTGATGATGATCATCGGCCAACAGGTGCATCAAAGTTGAATCAGTTAGGGGCGTCTGGATGGCGTGGTGGTCTATTCCCTTCCCTACCAACACGGGGCTCTCCGGTTCGAATCCCCGTGTTACCTCCGGCTTGGTCAGGCGTCCCTACAGACACAATTGGTCATGTCTGCGGTGGAAACGGATGTGGGTATGTGTCCTGGTCACTGCACTAGCGCCTCCTCTGGTCGGTCAGGGCACCTGTTCAGGGGAGAGGGGAAACTGGGGGGAATAGCGTGATCCTCCCACGCGCTACATCCCCCTGGCGAAACTCCTCACTGTCAGGTAAAAAGAAGCGGCTGGTGACTCCACATGTATGGGAGGAGACGTGGTAGTCTGCAGCCCTCCCGGGATCAGCAGAGGGGGTGGAGCAGAGACCGGGACGGCTCGGGAAAAAGGGTAATTAGCCAAGTACCATCGGGGAGAAAAAGAAGGCTGAATCAGGTCATCTGGACACAACGTTTAGTGGGAGAAACGTTTCATCATCATCTGAGTGACCTCTTCAGTCTCACCTGACTGCAGGTGTCCCCACCCTTATACACAATACAGTGCCTGCAGGTGTCCCCACCCTTATACACAATACAGTGGCTGCAGGTGTCCCCACCCTTATACACAATACAGTGCCTGCAGGTGTCCCCACCCTTATACACAATACAGTGCCTGCAGGTGTCCCCACCCTTATACACAATACAGTGACTGCAGGTGTCCCCAGCCTTATACACAATACAGTGCCTGCAGGTGTCCCCACCCTTATACACAATACAGTGACTGCAGGTGTCCCCAGCCTTATACACAATACAGTGCCTGCAGGTGTCCCCACCCTTATACACAATACAGTGACTGCAGGTGTCCCCACCCTTATACACAATACAGTGGCTGCAGGTACCCCACCCTTATAAACAATACAGTGGCATAACGACCCAAACCAATGAGCGGGTTAATATGCAGATATGGGCGTGGCCTTTAACTAGAGTGACAGTGGCCATGTGTGGTGTTCACATGTGTAGTATTCACATGTGTGGTATTCACATGTGTGGTATTCACATGTGTAGTATTCACATGTGTGGTATTCACATGTGTGGTATTCACAGAGGGTTGGGGAATGTTACAATCACAGCATTGTAAGATGTCAACAGAAGAAGAGGGAACAACCATCCCTGAAACAGGGGGGGGGGGCCTAAGAGTACATCTGTCTGTCTGTCTGTCTGTCTATAGAAAGGAGTGACTTAAGAAAGCTACTAGGATGAGAAATCACAGCAGTGAGACAGCACTGTGATCAGACCAGAAGAGTGGATCACATAGTATCCTCATGGGGATCAACACTAGACCAGCTGTCAGGACATCAGTTACCACAGACGGCCAGTCATTAACGGTCAGCAAGTCATTAACGGTCAGCAAGTCATTAACCGTCAGCTAGTCATTAACAGTCAGCAAGTCATTAACCGTCAGCTAGTCATTAACAGTCAGCTAGTCATTAACAGTCAGCAAGTCATTAACCGTCAGCTAGTCATTAACCGTCAGCTAGTCATTAACAGTCAGCAAGTCATTAACCGTCAGCTAGTCATTAACAGTCAGCAAGTCATTAACCGTCAGCTAGTCATTAACAGTCAGCAAGTCATTAACCGTCAGCTAGTCATTAACCGTCAGCAAGTCATTAACCATCAGCAAGTCATTAACCATCAGCTAGTCATTAACAGTCAGCAAGTCATTAACCATCAGCTAGTCATTAACAGTCAGCAAGTCATTAACCGTCAGCTAGTCATTAACAGTCAGCAAGTCATTAATCATCAGCTAGTCATTAACAGTCAGCAAGTCATTAACCGTCAGCTAGTCATTAACCGTCAGCTAGTCATTAACAGTCAGCAAATCATTAACCGTCAGCTAGTCATTAACAGTCAGCAAGTCATTAACCATCAGCTAGTCATTAACAGTCAGCAAGTCATTAACCGTCAGCTAGTCATTAACAGTCAGCAAGTCATTAACAGTCAGCAAGTCATTAACCGTCAGCTAGTCATTAACCATCAGCAAGTCATTAACAGTGAGCAAGTCATTAACAGTCAGCAAGTCATTAACAGTCAGCAAGTCATTAACAGTCAGCTAGTCATTAACAGTCAGCAAGTCATTAACCGTCAGCTAGTCATTAACAGTCAGCAAGTCATTAATCATCAGCTAGTCATTAACAGTCAGCAAGTCATTAAGTCAGCTAGTCATTAACAGTCAGCAAGTCATTAACCGTCAGCTAGTCATTAACAGTCAGCAAGTCATTAACGATCAGCAAGCCATTAACCATCAGCTAGTCATTAACCGTCAGCAAGTCATTAACCATCAGCTAGTCATTAACAGTCAGCAAGTCATTAACGTCAGCAAGTCATTAACCATTAGCTCGTCGTTAACAGTCAGTAAGACATTAACGGTCAGCAAGTCATTAACATTAAGCAAGTCATTAACCGTCAGCTAGTCATTAACCGTCAGCAAGTCATTTACCGTCAGCTAGTCATTAACGTCAGCAAGTCATTAACCATTAGCTCGTCATTAACAGTCAGTAAGACATTAACAGTCAGCAAGTCATTAACGTCAGCAAGTCATTAACCATTAGCTCGTCATTAACAGTCAGTAAGACATTAACGGTCAGCAAGTCATTAACATTCAGCAAGTCATTAACCGTCAGCAAGTCATTAACAGTAAATCAGCTGTATGGCGCTCAGGTACCACAGTCGGTAAGCCATTAACTGTCAGCAAGTCATTAACAGTCAGCAAGTCATTAACAGTCAGTCATTAACAGTATATCAGCTGTCTGGAGATCAGGTACCACAGTCAGTAAGTCATTAACCGTCAGCAAGTCATTAACAGTCAGCAAGTTATTAACCATCAGCAAGTCATTAGCAGTCAGTCATTAACAGTAAACCAGCTGTCTGGAGATCAGGTACCACAGTCAGTAAGTCATTAACAGTCAGCAAGTCATTAACCATCAGCTAGTCATTAACAGTCAGCAAGTCATTAACCGTCAGTCATTAACACTAAACCAGCTGTAAGGACATCAGGTACCACAGTCAGCAAGTCATTAACCGTCAGCAAGTCATTAACCGTCAGCAAGTCATTAACCGTCAGCAAGTCATTAACAGTAAACCAGCTGTCTGGAGATCAGGTACCACAGTCAGTAAGTCATTAAAAGTCAGTAAGTCATTAACAGTCAGTAAGTCATTAACCGTCAGCAAGTCGTTAACAGTCAGTAAGTCATTAGCAGTAAATCAGCTGTCTGGAGATCAGGTACCACAGTCAGTAGGTCAAAGGTCAGAGCCCCAAACAATCCTGTGTCATCTGGAGGATTCTAGATGGAGCCTTGCTCAAAGGTAGCTGGTTTGGTAGTTCCTCACCTTGTCCAGGTATGAAGATGTCCACCGTCCTGCTCTGCTTAGATGAAGCCTCCTCACACACATAGCTGCCGGAGTTCCTCCAGGAGGCGCCATGGAGACGCAGGACGCTGCGGGTTCCCTGATTCTCCACTGAAACGCCCTCCAGCAGGAAATCCTGAGGAAGACGCCAGGTCACCTTGTCCCACCCCGAACACACCTGCAGGGAGGACACCGCACCCGTCTGTCTGTCACCGATCTACTGATCATCACTTTTTCTGTCTGTCTGTCTGTCTGTCTGGAGCCGCTAGTTGGCTCATGTTTTCTGAGAGTTGTTGTATTGAGCAGCATCTGGTCTTACTCTTACAGTTATACTTCACCTTTTCATGTACAAACCCCAATACCAATGAAGTTGGGACGTTGTGTAAAAGGTGAATAAAAACAGAACACAATGATTTACAAATCCTTTTCCACCTATATTCAGCTGAATACACTACAAAGACAAGATATTTAATGTTCAAACTGATAAACTTTATTTCTTTTTTGCAAATATTCCCTCATTGTGAATGTGATGCCTGCAAGTCAGCAGTACTCTGGTACTTATACACACACATGATGATGATGATGATGATGATGGTACTTATACTCAGTCAGCAGTAGTTGTGTGGTATGCTATTTATCAGGCAGTTAGCAGTACTTTGATGGACTCACGAGTGTGACGGAAGAGTTCTGGTTGAGGACCAATTCAGAGACAGAGGGAGTCAACTCCAGAGCAGCGCCCCCCTCTAGACACACCAGAAGAAGGCCTGACAGACAAATGCATGGACAAATGAGAGACAGCTCAGCAGAGGACAGACTCATTAATAGATAGACGAGAGACAGGTCAGCAGAGGACAGACTCATTAATAGATAGATGAGAGACAGGTCAGCAGATGACAGACTCATTAATGGATAGACGAGAGACAGATCAGCAGAGGACAGACTCATTAATGGATAGACGAGAGACAGACCAGCAGAGGACAGACTCATTAATAGATAGACGAGAGACAGATCAGCAGAGGACAGACTCATTAATAGATAGATGAGAGACAGATCAGCAGATGACAGACTCATTAATAGATAGACGAGAGAAAGGTCAGCAGAGGACAGACTCATTAATAGATAGACGAGAGACAGGTCAGCAGAGGACAGACTCATTAATCGATAGATGAGAGACAGATCAGCAGAGGACAGACTCATTAATAGATAGATGAGAGACAGGCCAGCAGAGGACACTCATTAATAGATATATGAGAGACAGGCCAGCAGAGGACAGACTTATTAATAGATAGATGAGAGACAGGCCAGCAGAGGACAGACTCATTAATAGATAGATGAGAGACAGGCCAGCAGAGGACAGACTCATTAATAGATAGACGAGAGACAGACCAGCAGAGGACAGACTCATTAATATATAGACGAGAGATAGATCAGCAGAGGACAGACTCATTAATAGATAGATGAGAGACAGGCCAGCAGAGGACAGACTCATTAATAGATAGATGAGAGACAGATCAGCAGAGGACAGACTCATTAATAGATAGATGAGAGACAGGCCAGCAGAGGACAGAGTCATTAATAGATATATGAGAGACAGGTCAGCAGAGGACAGACGTATTAATAGATAGATGAGAGACAGGCCAGCAGAGGACAGACTCATTAATAGATAGATGAGAGACAGGCCAGCAGAGGACAGACTCATTAATAGATAGATGAGAGACAGGCCAGCAGAGGACAGACTCATTAATAGATAGATGAGAGACAGATCAGCAGAGGACAGACTCATTAATAGATATATGAGAGACAGGTCAGCAGAGGACAGACTCATTAATAGATAGATGAGAGACAGGCCAGCAGAGGACAGACTCATTAATAGATAGATGAGAGACAGGCCAGCAGAGGACAGACTCATTAATAGATAGATGAGAGACAGGTCAGCAGAGGACAGAGTTATTAATAGATAGATGAGAGACAGGCCAGCAGAGGACAGACTCATTAATAGATAGATGAGAGACAGGCCAGCAGAGGACAGACTCATTAATAGATAGATGAGAGACAGGCCAGCAGAGGACAGACTCATTAATAGATAGATGAGAGACAGGCCAGCAGAGGACAGACTTATTAATAGATAGGACCCACCCAGAAGCAGCAGAGATGACGTCAGTCTCTGAAGACAGCTGGACGACATGATGTCCACCTCAGGCTCTACTGCCGTTTCTACTGAGTGAGAATGGAGACAGAGAGCAGCTTCATGTCATCTGGTTCTGCTGGAAGACAAGACACCATGTCTTCTGCACTTCATCCAACTGCTGCACAGCACAGCACAGCAGGCAGACACACACCACCACCACCACCACGGCACACCATCCGCTCCTGCAATGACTGTGTGTCTGTGTGTGTGTGCAAGTGTGTGTGTGTGTGTGCAAGTGTGTGTGCTTGTGTCTGTGTGTGTGTGCATGTGTGTGTGTGCAAGTGTGTGTGCTTGTGTCTGTGTGTGTGTGCATGTGTGTGTGTGTGTGTGCAAGTGTGTGTGCTTGTGTCTGTGTGTGTGCTTGTGTCTGTGGGTGTGTGCATGTGTGTGTGCATGTGTGTGTGTGCGTGCGTGCGTGCGTGCGTGTCTGTGTATGCGTGTGTCTCTGTGTGTGTGTGCATGTCTGCGTGTGTGTGCATGTGTCTGTGTGTGCGTGTGCGTGTGTCTGTGTCTGCGTGTGTCTGTGTCTGCATGCGTGTGTGTCTATGTGTCTGCGTGTGCATGCGTGTGTCTGCATGCGTGTGGGTGCATGCGTGTGCGTCTGTGTGTGTGAGTGTGTGAGTGTGTGTGTGTGTGTGTGCGAGTGTGTGTGTGTGTGTGTGTGAGGTAAGGGGGAGGGCTACTTTCCAGTAGACAAAGCCAAACGACCAATCAGAATGTGTATGATGGGCTCTCAGCCAATGAGAGCTGGGTGTCTCGGGGCAGCAGGCCCGTCAGCGTCCCGCTAACAGCAAACAGACACACAGTGTTTGCGTGTCGTGTCGTGTCGTGTCGTGTCGTGTCGTGTCGTGTCGTGTCGTGTCGTGTGGTGTTGTGTCTCAGCAGCAGTACGAGACGGGGTCTGAATCCCACGGAAACAAACACAAAACAAAGAAAACAGCTTTGGACATTTCCACTGAAGGACCCTCCAGCAACTCAAAGCATCTGTGTGTGTGGGTGTGGGTGTGTAGGTGTGGGTGTGTAGGTGTGGGTGTGTAGGTGTGTGGGTGGATGGGTGTGTGTGTGTGTGGGTGGATGGGTGAATGGGTGTTTGTGTGTGTGTGGGTGGGGGGGTGAGTGGGTGTTTGTGTGTGTGCGTGTGGGGACGGGTGGGGGTGTGTGTGGGGGGAGGTGAGTGGGTGTTTGTGTGTGGGGTGTGTGTGGGTGTGAATGGGTGTTTGTGTGTGTGTGGGGTGAGTGGGTGTGTGTGTGTGGGTGGGGGGGGGTGGGTGAGTGGGTGAGTGTGTGTGTGTGGGGTGGGGGTGGGTGAGTGTGTGTGTGTTGGGGATGTGGGTGTGAGTGGGTGTGTGTGTGTGGGTGGGGGGTGGGGGGGTATCTGCAGCGTTGGTCAAATGCCTGTGAGGCAGTGTGCAGTGTGAATACTGATACTATGTCCTACATGAGTGAGACTCAGCTACCGTTAGAGAGGTGTGTACCACATCACCATCATCATCAGGTGTGTACCACATCACCATCATCAGGTGTGTACCACATCACCATCATCAGGTGTGTACCACATCATCATCAGATGTGTACCACATCATCATCAGGTGTGTACCACATCACCATCATCAGGTGTGTACCACATCACCATCATCAGGTGTGTACCACATCATCATCAGATGTGTACCACATCATCATCAGGTGTGTACCACATCATCATCAGGTATGTACCACATCATCATCAGGTATGTACCACATCATCATCAGGTGTGTACCACATCATCAGGTGTGTACCACATCATCATCATCAGGTGTGTACCACATCATCATCATCAGGTGTGTACCACATCATCATCATCAGGTGTGTACCACATCATCATCATCAGGTGTGTACCACATCATCATCATCAGGTGTGTACCACATCATCATCAGGTGTGTACCACATCATCATCATCAGGTGTGTACCACATCATCATCAGATGTGTACCACATCATCATCAGGTGTGTACCACATCATCATCATCAGGTGTGTACCACATCACCATCATCAGGTGTGTACCACATCATCATCAGATGTGTACCACATCATCATCAGGTGTGTACCACATCATCATCAGGTGTGTACCACATCATCATCAGGTGTGTACCACATCATCAGGTGTGTACCACATCATCATCATCAGGTGTGTACCACATCATCATCATCAGGTGTGTACCACATCATCATCATCAGGTGTGTACCACATCACCATCATCAGGTGTGTACCACATCATCATCATCAGGTGTGTACCACATCACCATCATCAGGTGTGTACCACATCATCATCAGGTGTGTACCACATCATCATCATCAGGTGTGTACCACATCATCATCAGATGTGTACCACATCATCATCAGGTGTGTACCACATCATCATCAGGTATGTACCACATCATCAGGTGTGTACCACATCATCATCAGGTATGTACCACATCATCAGGTGTGTACCACATCATCATCAGGTGTGTACCACATCATCCTCAGGTGTGTACCACATCATCATCATCAGGTGTGTACCACATCATCATCAGATGTGTACCACATCATCATCAGGTGTGTACCACATCATCATCAGGTGTGTACCACATCATCATCAGGTGTGTACCACATCATCATCAGATGTGTACCACATCATCATCGGGTGTGTACCACATCATCATCAGGTATGTACCACATCATCAGGTGTGTACCACATCATCATCAGGTGTGTACCACATCATCATCAGGTATGTACCACATCATCAGGTGTGTACCACATCATCAGGGTGTGTACCACATCATGAGGTGTGTACCACATCATCATCAGGTGTGTACCACATCATCATCAGGTATGTACCACATCATCAGGTGTGTACCACATCATCAGGGTGTGTACCACATCATCAGGTGTGTACCACATCATCAGGGTGTGTACCACATCATGAGGTGTGTACCACATCATCATCAGGGTGTGTACCACATCATCATCAGGTGTGTACCACATCATCATCAGGTATGTACCACATCATCAGGTGTGTACCACATCATCAGGGTGTGTACCACATCATCAGGTGTGTACCACATCATCAGGGTGTGTACCACATCATGAGGTGTGTACCACATCATCAGGTGTGTACCACATCATCAGGTGTGTACCACATCATCAGCGTGTGTACAACATCATCAGGGCGGTACAACATCATCAGGTGTGTACCACATCATCAGGGTGTGTACAACATCATCAGGTGTGTACCACATCATCATGGTGTGTACAACATCATCATAGTGTGTACCACATCATCAGGTGTGTACCACATCATCATGGTGTGCACAACATCATCATGGTGTGTACCACATCATCAGGGTGTGTACAACATCATCAGGTGTGTACCACATCATCAGGGTGTGTACCACATCATCATCAGGTGTGTACCACATCATCAGGGTGTGTACAACATCATCAGGTGTGTACCACATCATCAGGGTGTGTACAATATCATCATCAGCTGTGTACCACATCATCATCAGGGTGTGTACCACATCATCAGATGTGTACCACATCATCAGGTATGTACCACATCATCATCAGGTGTGTACCACATCATCATCAGGTGTGTACCACATCATCATCAGGTGTGTACCACATCATCATAGTGTGTACCACATCATCAGGTGTGTACCACATCATCATGGTGTGTACCACATCATCAAGGTGTGTACAACATCATCAGGTGTGTACCACATCATCAGGGTGTGTACAACATCATCAGGTGTGTACCACATCATCATGGTGTGTACAACATCATCATAGTGTGTACCACATCATCAGGTGTGTACCACATCATCATGGTGTGTACAACATCATCAGGTGTGTACCACATCATCAGGGTGTGTACAACATCATCAGATGTGTACCACATCATCATCAGGTGTGTACCACATCATCATCAGGTATGTACCACATCATCAGATGTGTACCACATCATCATCAGGTGTGTACCACATCATCAGGGTGTGTACCACATCATCAGGGTGTGTACAACATCATCAGGGTGGTACAACATCATCAGGTGTGTACCACATCATCAGGTGTGTACCACATCATCAGGGTGTGTACAGCATCATCAGGTGTGTACAACATCATCATAGTGTGTACCACATCATCAGGTGTGTACCACATCATCATGGTGTGTACAACATCATCATGGTGTGTACCACATCATCAAGGTGTGTACCACATCATCAGGTGTGTACCACATCATCAGGGTGTGTACAACATCATCAGGTGTGTACCACATCATCATGGTGTGTACAACATCATCATAGTGTGTACCACATCATCAGGTGTGTACCACATCATCATGGAGTGTACAACATCATCAAGGTGTGTACCACATCATCAGGGTGTGTACAACATCATCAGGTGTGTACCACATCATCAGGGTGTGTACAACATCATCAGGTGTGTACCACATCATCATCAGGTGTGTACCACATCATCAGGGTGTGTACCACATCATGAGGTGTGTACCACATCATCAGGTGTGTACCACATCATCAGCGTGTGTACAACATCATCAGGGCGGTACAACATCATCAGGGTGTGTACAACATCATCAGGTGTGTACCACATCATCATCAGGTGTGTACCACATCATCAGGTGTGTACCACATCATCAGGGTGTGTACCACATCATCAGGGTGTGTACAACATCATCAGGTGTGTACCACATCATCATGGTGTGTACAACATCATCAGGGTGTGTACCACATCATCAGGGTGTGTACCACATCATCATGACACAACACAGTGTAACGCTGGGTATAATGTCTTGTGATGTGTGTTGCTTTGCAGTGATTTTACTGAGGGAGGCGTCCACCGTAGTGGGTAATTGGCTGAGGTGTTCGGGGTGGGTAAAAGGGGGCGTGTCTAATGCTACATTTTCATGGAGGATGACTGGAGAGTGGACGGCAAGTTGTGCTGTGGAGAGTTAGCTAATAGATTGTGTTACGGAGAGTTAGCTAATAGATTGTGCTATGGAGCGTTAGCTAATAGATTGTGCTATGGGGAGTTGGCTAATAGATTGTGCTATGGGGAGTTGGCTAATAGATTGTGCTATGGACAGTTAGCTAATAGATTGTGCTATGGAGAGTTTGCTAATAGATTGTGCTATGGAGAGTTAGCTAATAGATTGTGCTGCGGGTAGTTGGCTAATAGATTGTGCTATGGGGAGTTGGCTAATAGATTGTGCTATGGAGAGTTAGCTAATAGATTGTGCTATGGAGAGTTAGCTAATAGATTGTGCTACGGGGAGTTGGCTAATAGATCGTGCGATGGGACAGTTTGCTAATAGATTGTGCTACGGGGAGTTGGCTAATAGATTGTGCTACGGGGAGTTGGCTAATAGATCGTGCGATGGACAGTTTGCTAATAGATTGTGCTACGGGGAGTCGGCTAATAGATTGTGTGATGAGAGTTGGCTAATAGATTGTGATACGAGGAGTTGGCTAATAGATTGTGATACGAGGAGTTGGCTAATAGATTGTGTGATGAGAGTTGGCTAATAGATTGTGATACGAGGAGTTGGCTAATAGATCGTGCTACGGAGAGTTGGCTAATAGATCGTGCTACGGAGAGCTGGCTAATAGATTGTGCGATGGAGAGTTAGCTAATAGGGAGTTGGCTAATAGATCGTGCTACGGAGAGTTGGCTAATAGATCGTGCTACGGAGAGCTGGCTAATAGATTGTGCGATGGAGAGTTAGCTAATAGGGAGTTCAAGTTCAGAGAGCCAGCGGGTTAGCCAGCCTGTTTAATTGCTTTTACCGCGGACACCTCAACCTCGTGTTAGCTGTTGCTCCTGCAAGGGAATAAATCTGGGCTTTGTTGAGCAAACAGCACCATCGTCTCTTCGCCGTTCTTCCTCCATCTGCCCAGCTAGCTAGAGCTGCCCAGCTATTGCAGCATTATCTACTGGTCATGTCTCATGTGGCTTGGTCACTGGTGTTGCTGCCGTCTCCATGCCATTATCTCAGTATGTGTTACCGTCGGACGATTACTGCTGCAGAGACTGGCTGATCTCCGCGGGGTGGAATGGAAGAACACCAGACAAAGACCTTCATACCTCAGCTGTAGCTTTGCTGAGGACCGACATTGTTGAGATCCAGGTCATGGTTCCAGCACCAAAAAGAGGATTACCACAAAAACGGGTAATGACGGTTCACACGAGCATCTACCCAATCCCACAGTAAACCGGAACTTGCCCCTCAACGGAAGGAATATGTCACAAAATGGATGCCTGGGCAGCGATCGCTACAGTGCACGCGGGATGATCTGAAAACAGCTCACAGTTGTTTAAAGGTGTCTTTACTTTTAATTAGGAGCACATCTAGCGATCACCGTTATTTATCGGGGCCCAAGCACTGAAGGCGATTACGCCCTCTGTGTTTCTACCGTCTCCCCATCATCACCTTTGTCTTTTCTTCTTCTTCTGGCCAGGGTGTCTATGGCAGCCCCTAGAACCATGCGGTTAAAAGTTGTGAAGTTTGGCACGTTTACTGGGAACAATCCCATGATTCTTTTCAACAACTCTCATGTATGTGCTTTGAGTGCTCTAGCGCTACCAACGGGTCAAAGCTGGCGCTACATTCATGCGTACGTACCTTTGAAACGTATGGCCAACTTTCGAAAATGAGGTGTGGCTGGATTCCTGGGATCAAGCCGAGTTCAACATGTCCCACGGTGTCAGTTTCCACGCTGGAAGTTTAAAAAAGTCCACAGTTCACAAGTATTATGTCCCGATTTTCACAGTTTTGCTACAGGTGATCTTCAAACCAAGCTTCACAAAAGTGATCATATGGATTTTTGATTTTCGAAATCGTTTGACCCTTACAGCCAATCAAAATCAGCAGCAAAGCCACTGAACAGGAAGTAAGTTCACATGTCAGCAGCTGTTGCTGTACTGACACCAGACTTGGTATGTGGGTTCAGGGCGCCTTCCGGAGGATCAGCTTGAACCGCTTGGCCCCCTCATCACTGCTTGAAGCTGTATTTATAATTATTGTTATTATTATTATTATTATTATTATTATTATTATTGTTATTATTATTGTTGTTGTTGTTGTTATTATCATTATGTTTTTATGTCGCATGAACGAGAAATAGCCAATACAACGAGGCACAAAAGCGGCTGAGCAAAATCGTAACACTTTTTGCTTTTTGCATTCTCACACAAAAACAGTGAGCGGAGAATGCCTGATTTGTTATGTTTCTTTTTTCTGTCTACCAACACATGCAGGGTCAAAACAAATACACAAACTTCGTATTTTTCACAGTTAGTGTGTGAAGACGAAACGTGCATTTATTAAACAGTGTTCAGGCCGGAGACAGCTGCACAGTCATACTCATTTTAAATGGTCTACGGTGCTCTAAGAGAACCCAAACCATTATGCCCAACTCATGACATCCAGTTTATGTTCTTCTGATCTGGCGGTGGCCACAGGGTCCCTGTAATTTGACTACTTTTGAAAAGACTACCTGCGTGAGAGGTAGGCCTCTCTTTCAAAGTAAACTACCCATTCACGCAGGCACATCTTTAAGTTAAGGAGTTAATGAACTGTTAGATAAATTAAAATAACCTTGTACTTCATTGTTTGTCCAGGCCTACCAACTGAATGAACATGAGACTTAACTTTCCGTTTTTAGGGCTCAGAAGAGTCTCGTGTAATAGTCTGACTGGGGCTCCCGCTGACGCCGGCACATTTGTCTGGACTGCTTGAAAAGCAGCATCCTGACATGTTGTCAATGGTCAGGCTTTAAAAGACACATTAATGATCTCGGCAATCTGACTTTCATTTCATGGTCAAGATGGCACAAGCATCTAGTATCTAAATAAAAGCAAGGTAAGCAGATGAGAAAATGAAAAACTTCAACTCCAAAACAGACATTTTCTATCTGTCTGTCTTCACATATGAGATCACTGAAGAGGATGAAGCAAATATTAGTTAAATACAAAGCTGGTTACACATGTACTCAGGTTACTCTACACATTAGAACAACAAGCAGACATGGTCCGATTAACTACAATGTAAATTCAATGTTTTCTGTGTTTTATATTTGATTAGTCGCAGACTGCAGCACAATATTAACTTGTAAAAGAACATTTCCTTCCATTCAGATTCAAATGTTCATGTGAGTTTATGCTCACCTGCCAAGACTGGACGAACTCTCTCTATATATGACTCTGGTTTAACCTACACTAACTCTGTCTATACATGACTGTGTACTAACCTGGACTAACTCTGTCTATATATTACTCTGGTTTACCCAGACTAACTCTCTCTATACATGACTCTGTACTAACCTGGACTAACTCTGTCTATATATTACTCTGGTTTAACCTACACTAACTCTGTCTATACATGACGCCGTACTAACCTGGACTAACTCTGTCTATATATTACTCTGGTTTACCCAGACTAACTCTGTCTATACATGACTGTGTACTAACCTGGACTAACTCTCTATATATATGACTCTGGTTTAACCTACACTAACTCTGTCTATACATGACGCCGTACTAACCTGGACTAACTCTGTCATATATTACTCTGGTTTACCCAGACTAACTCTGTCTATACATGACGCTGTACTAACCTGGACTAACTGTCTATATATTACTCTGGTTTACCCAGACTAACTCTGTCTATACATGACTGTGTACTAACCTGGACTAACTCTCTATATATATGACTCTGGTTTAACCTACACTAACTCTGTCTATACATGACGCCGTACTAACCTGGACTAACTGTCTATATATTACTCTGGTTTACCCAGACTAACTCTGTCTATACATGACTCTGTACTAACCTGGACTAACTCTGTCTATACATGACTCTGTACTAACCTGGACTAACTCTGTCTATATATTACTCTGGTTTACCCAGACTAACTCTGTCTATACATGACTGTGTACTAACCTGGACTAACTCTGTCTATATATTACTCTGGTTTACCCAGACTAACTCTGTCTATACATGACTGTGTACTAACCTGGACTAACTCTGTCTATATATTACTCTGGTTTACCCAGACTAACTCTGTCTATACATGACGCCGTACTAACCTGGACTAACTCTGTCTATATATTACCCTGGTTTACCCAGACTAACTCTGTCTATACATGACTGTGTACTAACCTGGACTAACTGTCTATATATTACTCTGGTTTACCCAGACTAACTCTGTCTATACATGACTGTGCACTAACCTGGAGTAACTCTGTCTATATATTACTCTGGTTTAACCCAGACTAACTCTCTCTATACATGACTCTGTACTAACCTGGACTAACTCTGTCTATATATTACTCTGGTTTAACCTAACTCTGTCTATACATGACTGTGTACTAACCTGGACTAACTCTGTCTATATATTACTCTGGTTTACCCAGACTAACTCTGTCTATACATGACTCTGTACTAACCTGGACTAACTGTCTATATATTACCCTGGTTTAACCAAGACTACCTCTGTCTACACATTACTCTGTACTAACCTAGACTAACTCTGTCTATATATTACTCTGGTTTACCCAGACTAACTCTCTCTATACATGACTGTGTACTAACCTGGACTAACTCTGTCTATATATTACTCTGGTTTAACCCAGACTAACTCTCTCTATACATGACTCTGTACTAACCTGGACTAACTCTGTCTATATATTACTCTGGTTTACCCAGACTAACTCTCTCTATACATGACTCTGTACTAACCTGGACTAGCTCTGTACTAACCTGGACTAACTGTCTATATATTACCCTGGTTTAACCAAGACTACCTCTGTCTACACATTATTCTGTACTAACCTGGACTAACTCTGTCTATATATTACTCTGGTTTAACCTAGACTAACTCTGTCTATACACGACTCTGTACTAACCCAGACTAACTCTGTCTATATATGACTCTGTTCTAACCTGGACTAACACTGTCTATATATTACTATGTACTAACCCACACTAACTCTGTCTATACATGACTCTGTACTAACCTGGACTAACTGTCTATATATTACCCTGGTTTAACCAAGACTACCTCTGTCTACACATTACTCTGTACTAACCTAGACTAACTCTGTCGATAGATTATTCTGGTTTAACCCGTACTAATACTGTCTATATATGACTCTGTACTAACCCAGACTAACTCTGTCTATATATGACTCTGTTCTAACCTGGACTAACACTGTCTATATATTACTATGTACTAACCCACACTAACTCTGTCTATACATGACTCTGTACTAACCTGGACTAACTGTCTATATATTACCCTGGTTTAACCAAGACTACCTCTGTCTACACATTACTCTGTACTAACCTAGACTAACTCTGTCGATAGATTATTCTGGTTTAACCCGTACTAATACTGTCTATATATGACTCTGTACTAACCCAGACTAACTCTGTCTATATATGACTCTGTTCTAACCTAGACTAACTCTGTCTATACATGACTCTGTACTAACCCAGACTAGCTCTGTCTATACATGACTCTGTACTAACCTGGACTAACTGTCTATATATTACCCTGGTTTAACCAAGACTACCTCTGTCTACACATTACTCTGTACTAACCTAGACTAACTCTGTCGATAGATTATTCTGGTTTAACCCGTACTAATACTGTCTATATTTGACTCCGTACTAACCGGGACTAGCTCTGTCTATACATGACTCTGGTTTAACCTGAACTAACTCTGTCTATATAGACCCTTTTAGAGCCTATGTAACAGGGCGTCAGCTGGAGGCAAAACAAAGCCAGAAGCGGTAACGTTAAATACGAATCACGCCCTCAGGCAGCGTACATCATCTAGCTAGCGTTAGCCAACATGTCTTCATGCTGTGTTTTTCGGTGCCAGAATCGAAGAAGTAATAAACTACACTTGGAAGTTTTATCGCATACCAGCTGCCACTCCCAGTCAAAAAGATCGGCGACAGCTGTGGTTAAACGCGATAAGATGAAAGGCCTGGACTGAGGAGATCATCAGAAATGCCGGTGTTTGTAGCGCACACTTCATATCAGCTAAGTAAGGTCATGTTAAACTATACTTTTGCCTGTTGTAGGTATGGATATTGCCTCCAGCTAAGCCCCGCCCACAGAAGAACGTCATTATGTTTACTAACAGAAAAGCGGTCTATATGACTCAGGTAT
>JAJHIY020000264.1:1437500-1607500 GCA_022114975.2 Lampris megalopsis | reverse complement strand
AGCTCCGCAGGCACGAACGACCGCGGAAAACAGTGGTGAACGGGGCCTGGAACCCGAGTGCTGTCGGACAAAAAAGGATAAACGGCCAGACGGGGTCGAGGAGCGGAGCGGAACTCCCAGGCAAAAAGTCCCCAGGGACGCGGAGTGGCTGACCGAGCACCAGCTCAGCGGGTGACGCGTCGAGGTCCTCCTTAGGAGCCGAACGCAACCCGAGCATAACCCAAGGTAAACGATCCACCCAGTTACCATCCGAGAGCGCAGCGCTGCCTTGAGCGACCGATGAAAACGTTCACACAAGCCGTTAGCCTGAGGGTGATACGCGGTAGTGCGGTGTACCTGCACACCCAAGGATCGCGCAAGTGCCGACCAGAGCTCTGACACGAACTGGGGGCCCCTGTCTGAGGTGATATCTGACGGAGTGCCGAAACGGGCGACCCAGGAGGAAAGAAAAGCGCATGCAACATCCGAGGATGTTGTGGAGGATAGAGGCACAGCCTCTGGCCACCTGGTGGTCCGATCTACCATTGTGAGCAGGTGCGTAAAACCCTGTGAAGAAGGTAGAGGGCCCACCAGGTCCACATGCACGTGGTCGAAACGTCTGGCCGGGATCGGAAACGGCTCGAGGGGCGATTTAGTGTGCTGGTGGACCTTAGCGCGCTGGCACGCTACACATGCAGCTGCCCACCCCTTGACGTCCTTGCGGAGGCCAGGCCAGACGAACTTGGAACCGACCAACTTCACCGACGCCCGAACTCCAGGGTGCGAGAGGGAGTGAATCGAATCGAAAACTCGACGGCGCCAGGCCACTGGAACAACGGGGCGGGGACGGCCGGTGGAGACATCGCAGAGGAGGGCAGGACTGCCTTCCTGCATCACAGCGTCCTCTAGCTTGAGGCCGGTACGCGTTGACCTAAGGGCAAGGACGTCCGGGTCGCTGGGCTGGTCGGCAGCCATAGCGGAGAAATCCACACCGAGGTGCACAGGACACACAAGCACACGCGACAGGCAATCGGCAACAGGGTTGGACTTCCCGGCCACATGCTGAATGTCCGTTGTGAACTCGGAGATCGCCGCTAGGTGGCGCTGTTGACGAGCAGACCACGGCTCAGTCACCTTGGACATGGCAAAAGTCAGCGGCTTATGATCCACATAAACCATGAGGAGCGACCCTCCAGCAGGAAGCGGAAATGCCGGGTTGCAAGGTGCAGTGCCAGCAACTCCCGGTCAAAAACGCTGTACTTGCGCTCGCTATCCCGCAGTTTGCGGCTAAAAAATGCGAGTGGCTGCCACGCATTCGCCACACGCTGTTCAACCACAGCCCCCACGGCTATGTCAGACGCATCGGTTGTTAAAGCTAGGGACGCCGTGGGTGTGGGATGGGCGAGGAGGGCAGCGTTAGCCAGGGCGCACTTAGCTCCGTCAAAGGCCTGGACCCGTTCGGGAGTCCAGTCGACAGGGTCGTTAGCCTTCTTAAGCCGCAGGGCTTCGTAAAGTGGCTGAAGGAGGTGGGCAGCGCGAGGGAGGGAACGATTATAGAAATTCACCATTCCCAAGAATTCCTGCAATGCCTTAACAGAGACCGGGCGGGGAAATTCCGCCACCGCTTGCACCTTAGAAGGCAACGGGACCGCGCCTTGCGGCGAAATGCGGTGACCCAAGAAGTCAATCACCGGCAGTCCAAACTGACACTTGGCCGGGTTGACTATCAGGCCGTGTTCGTCCAGACGACGGAAAACCTGTTTCAGGTGCGGCAGGTGCTCTTCAGCTGACGGACTGGCCACTAATATGTCGTCGAGATAAACGAACACGAAATCAAGGTCACGCAACACCGAGTCCATCAGCCTCTGAAAGGTTTGCGCTTCCCCCTTCAAGCCAAAAGGCATGCGCATGAACTCAAAAAGCCCAAACGGGGTGATCACTGCGGTCTTGGGCACGTCCTCTGCGCGCACGGGAACCTGATGATAGCCGCGCACCAGGTCCACCTTAGAGAAGATAGTGGTACCTGCCAGGCGTATGGAAAAGTCCTGTATGTGTGGGATGGGATAGCGGTCATTGGCGATGACGTAGTTCAGGCGGCGAAAGTCGCCGCAAGGCCGCCACGACCCATCCGCCTTGGGCACCATGTGAAGCGGCGAGGCCCACGGGCTGTTGGAACGCCTCACTATACCCAGACGCTCCATGATGGCGAACTCCTCCTTAGCTGGAGCCCATTTTACCGCGTCGAGGCGCCGCGCGCGCGCAAAAACTGGCGGCCCAGAGTGGGAATGAAATGTTGTACCCCGTGTTTAGTAACCGCGATGGAAAAGGCAGGCGTAGTCACCGATGGAAAATCCGCCAGCAAACGCTGAAAAACATCCCCTAATGCTAAAAAGTTAGCGTGTGTTAACGGCCCGGCTCCCCCTGTCTCGCACGGAACAGTGGCGAAAGACACAGCATCAACTAAACGGCGGTTTGCAGCATCAACCAGCAGACCATTAGCACACAGAACATCCGCGCCGATAATAGGAACAGTAATGGCGGCCACTACAAAGTCCCACTCAAAATGGCGCCCGTGGAAGCAAACAGTCACCAACCTTGTGCCAAACGTCGCAATGGACGAACCGTTAGCTGCACTTAACTGTGGGCCGCCGCCTTCGGCCGACCTGTCTGTCTTAGCAGGAGGGAGCAGCCTCTTTTGCGAGCCGGAGTCCACCAGAAACCGTCTTCCTGACATCGTGTCCTTAATGAAGAGCAGCTCACTACGTCCGCCAGCGCCCACAGCTGCTACTGAGCGCTGCCCGGGAGTTTCCCGCCGTCTCAAACGTGCACGGAGGGACGCAGCGCCTCGCCTTGCCGCCGAACCGCTGGTGGAAGAAACAGAGGCCTCTCCCGCGCCGTCTCCGGGCAGTCACTCCAGCCACCACTGCCGGGTCCGCGTCCTCCGACGTCGGCTGCAGAGGCTCCGATGCCACACTCTGCACAGAGACCCGTCTGGTAGCCAGCAGGACCCGATCGGCCTCCTCAGCCAAACCTCGGCAGTCACCAGCGGCCAGACACGGGGAGTTAGCCAAAGCCGCGCGCACAGGAGACGGGAGCTGGCGCAGGAAAACGTGGGGGAAAAGGAATCCACCTTCGTCCGAGCCTAGCAGCGACAGCATATTGTCCATGAGATCCACAGCCGTCCCGTCGCCCAAACCGGATAGGGAAAGGATCCTATCTGCCCTCTCTGCGGCAGATAGGCTGTACCTCCGGAGCAGAAGATGTTTGAGGGCGACGTATTTATCATGTTGAGGGGGGGGGGGCAACAGCTGCATGGCCCGGCGTGTGGACTGCTGGTCCAGCGCAGCGACGACCAGATAGTATCTGGAGTCGTCCGCGGAGATTCCACGCAGGTGGAACAGCGCCTCGACATGCTGGAACCACGAGGCCGGGTCGCTCTGCCAGAACTCTGGGAGCTTCACAGCCGCGGCGAGAACGGCCGGCTGTGAGAGTCGGGGCGGCGTGGCCGAAGTGGATTCACACTCTTCTTCTGCTCCAAACATGTTCAATTCGGGGTCACCAATGTGGCAGGAATGAGGAAAAACACATGAGACCAAGGCGAGTTTGATGTTTATTCCTCAACTCCAAAAACCAACTGCAGCAGGAACAACCCTGCCCCGGCGAGCCCGGGAAGGTAAACCACGCCCCCAACGTAAACCACGCCCCCAGCTCACAGTCCTGCTGGGTGAGAGGCATAGCCCCTAGTGTCCGCCACACTGTAACACTAGAATACTGTAATACTGTAACACTATAATACTGTTATAAATGCATGTATTAGAATCTCCATGGCTGATGCAGAGACTCTAATACATGCATTTGTTTCATCCAGACCTGATTACTGTAATGTTCTGTTCTCAGGACTGCCACATTCTAGTACTAGAAGTCTTCAGATGGTTCAGAATGCTGCTGCTAGAATCCTAACTAAAACTAGGACATTTGACCATATTACACCAATTCTTGCCTCCCTTCATTGGCTTCCTATCCATGTTAGATCAGAATACAAGGTGCTTCTGCTGACTTATAAAATCCTAAATGGGCTTGCTCCATCTTACCTGTCTGATCTCATTAAAACTTATATGCCATCTCGAGCTCTTCGTTCTCAAAATACAGGGCCCCTGTGTGTACCCAAAGTTAAAAAGAAGTCAGCTGGTGGCAGCAGGGCCTTTTCCTATCGGGCTCCATTGTTGTGGAATAACCTGCCTGCTGCCATCAGACCATCAGAGTCTGTTGAGTCCTTTGAATCCAAACTTAAAACTCATTTTTTTGCCTTAACCTACAATTGGTTGCCTTTAAGTTGAGTGCTTCACAACCTGTACTGGATGGTGGGTTGGTTTTCTGTCTCAATGAATTTACCAACCACTCTTCTGCCCACCAGATTATCGAGTATAGATTACAGAGTATAGATTATGACTAGCTGATGACTTAATTGATTATGGCTAATGACTATTGCAAACTGTTCTCTTCTCTAACATGTCTTTTCTCTCTCTCTGAATGATGTCTCCTCCTTTCTCTTTCTCTGTGTTTGAATGGTGTCGTGTGAGTCTCTCTTGCGTGCATGTGCAGTCGGTTCTCCTCCCAGGTCTCCGTGGTGATGGTGGTCGCCATTTGGATGCTGCCTGCCCTTCCTCTCCTCACATAAGTTTTTCTTTTTTTACATGATGATGCTGGTCACGTGGCTTGGGTCCTGGACTGCTCCGTTGGCATGTGGACACTGCCCGGCATCCTGTGCATCAGGTTCTTCATACATTTTATGTCCATTATAATTCTGTTACCCTCTTTCAATGTTGTATTATGTAAACTGCGTGAACACAACATCCATTGCACGCTGTCCGTCTTGGGAGAGAGATCCTCCTCTGTTGCTCTCCCTGAGGTTTCCTCCTGTTTTTCTCCCTGTTAAAGGGTTTTTAGGGAGGTGTTCCTTATCCCATGAGAGGGTCTAAGGACAGGATGTTGTGTTGCGGTTAAGCCCACTGAGGCACATTTGTAATTTGTGATATTGGGCTATACAAATAAAATTGATTTGATACTACAATATTGTAATACTGTAATACTATAATACTGTAACACTATAACACCGTAACACTGTAATACCATAATACTGTAACACTATAATATTGTAACACTATAATACTACAATATTGTAATACTATAATACTGTAACACTATAATACTGTAATACTGTAACACTACAATACTATAATACTGTAACACTATAATACTGTAATATTGTAACACTATAAAACTGCAATACTGTAAAACTAACACTATAATAATGTTATACTGCAATGCTGTAATACTGTAATACTGTAGTAGAAGATGTGATGATGGACTGGGTTATGGCTCAGTAAAACAGAACCAGCAGTTGACGTTTGATCCAGTAGTTTTTAATACTGTAATATTGTAGTAGAAGATGTGATGATGGACTGGGTTATGGCTCAGTAAAACAGAACCAGCAGTGGATGTTTGATCCAGTAGTTTTTAATACTGTAATACTGTAATACTGTAGTAGAAGATGTGATGATGGACTGGGTTATGGCCCAGTAAAACAGAACCAGCAGTTGACGTTTGATCCAGTATTTTTTAATACTGTAATACTGTAGTAGAAGATGTGATGATGGACTGGGTTATGGCCCAGTAAAACAGAACCAGCAGTTGACGTTTGATCCAGTATTTTTTAATACTGTAATACTGTAGTAGAAGATGTGATGATGGACTGGGTTATGGCTCAGTAAAACAGAACCAGCAGTTGACGTTTGATCCAGTATTTTTTAATACTGTAATATTGTAGTAGAAGATGTGATGATGGACTGGGTTATGGCCCAGTAAAACAGAACCAGCAGTGGATGTTTGATCCAGTAGTTTTTAATACTGTAATACTGTAATAGAAGATGTGATGATGGACTGGGTTATGGCCCAGTAAAACAGAACCAGCAGTTGATGTTTGATCCAGTATTTTTTAATACTGTAATAGAAGATGTGATGATGGACTGGGTTATGGCCCAGTAAAACAGAACCAGCAGTTGACGTTTGATCCAGTATTTTTTAATACTGTAATACTGTAGTAGAAGATGTGATGATGGACTGGGTTATGGCCCAGTAAAACAGAACCAGCAGTTGATGTTTGATCCAGTATTTTTTAATACTGTAATAGAAGATGTGATGATGGACTGGGTTATGGCCCAGCGAAACAGAACCAGCAGTGGATGTTTGATCCAGTATTTTTTAATACTGTAATACTGTAGTAGAAGATGTGATGATGGACTGGGCTATGGCCCAGTAAAACAGAACCAGCAGTGGATGTTTGATCCAGTAGTTTTTAATACTGTAATACTGTAATACTGTAGTAGAAGATGTGATGATGGACTGGGTTATGGCTCAGTAAAACAGAACCAGCAGTTGACGTTTGATCCAGTATTTTTTAATACTGTAATACTGTAGTAGAAGATGTGATGATGGACTGGGTTATGGCCCAGTAAAACAGAACCAGCAGTTGATGTTTGATCCAGTATTTTTTAATACTGTAATAGAAGATGTGATGATGGACTGGGTTATGGCCCAGCGAAACAGAACCAGCAGTGGATGTTTGATCCAGTATTTTTTAATACTGTAATACTGTAGTAGAAGATGTGATGATGGACTGGGTTATGGCCCAGTAAAACAGAACCAGCAGTTGACGTTTGATCCAGTAGTTTTTAATACTGTAATACTGTAGTAGAAGATGTGATGATGGACTGGGTTATGGCCCAGTAAAACAGAACCAGCAGTTGACGTTTGATCCAGTATTTTTTAATACTGTAATACTGTAGTAGAAGATGTGATGATGGACTGGGTTATGGCCCAGTAAAACAGAACCAGCAGTTGATGTTTGATCCAGTATTTTTTAATACTGTAATAGAAGATGTGATGATGGACTGGGTTATGGCCCAGCGAAACAGAACCAGCAGTTGACGTTTGATCCAGTATTTTTTAATACTGTAATACTGTAGTAGAAGATGTGATGATGGACTGGGTTATGGCCCAGTAAAACAGAACCAGCAGTTGATGTTTGATCCAGTATTTTTTAATAGTGTAATAGAAGATGTTATGATGGACTGGGTTATGGCCCAGTAAAACAGAACCAGCAGTTGACGTTTGATCCAGTAGTTTTTAATACTGTAATACTGTAATAGAAGATGTGATGATGGACTGGGTTATGGCCCAGTGAAACAGAACCAGCAGTTGACGTTTGATCCAGTATTTTTTAATACTGTAATACTGTAATAGAAGATGTGATGATGGACTGGGTTATGGCCCAGTGAAACAGAACCAGCAGTTGACGTTTGATCCAGTAGTTTTTAATACTGTAATACTGTAATAGAAGATGTGATGATGGACTGGGTTATGGCCCAGTGAAACAGAACCAGCAGTTGATGTTTGATCCAGTAGTTTTTAATACTGTAATACTGTAGTAGAAGATGTGATGATGGACTGGGTTATGGCCCAGTAAAACAGAACCAGCAGTTGATGTTTGATCCAGTATTTTTTAATACTGTAATACTGTAGTAGAAGATGTGATGATGGACTGGGTTATGGCCCAGTAAAACAGAACCAGCAGTTGATGTTTGATCCAGTATTTTTTAATACTGTAATACTGTAATAGAAGATGTGATGATGGACTGGGTTATGGCCCAGTAAAACAGAACCAGCAGTTGACGTTTGATCCAGTATTTTTTAATACTGTAATACTGTAGTAGAAGATGTGATGATGGACTGGGTTATGGCCCAGTAAAACAGAACCAGCAGTTGATGTTTGATCCAGTATTTTCTGAGCTGCCTATGAAAGTCAAGTGGTTGTTGAGCTTCTGCCGTGACGTGTTCAGTGTTAGTTCTCCACCTCAGGGTGTTGCTGATGTATGTTCCAAGGAATTTAAAAGTGGGTGGTGGTGATGGGGTCTCCTCCATTTGTATGGGTGTTTTAGCATTGCATCAGAGGCCACACGGTGTCGCTGTAGGTGGGGGGGTTATACCAGGTGATGTTGCGCCTTCTGCTGTGTTTTTGGTTTTTTGGGTTGCTGGCTGTCGCCAGTTGGTGGTGGGTTTTACTTAAGTCTGAAATCATATCCACATGTTTGTAAGGCTTCCTGGTATGGGGGGGGGTCTTCCTGGTATGGGGGGGGGGCTTCATCAAAGATGGCTTCACTGGGTGATAAACATGAGAGTCTCTTGTTTATGCTCACTGGGGTATTTTTCCAGATGGAGAGTGGATGACTGCTTTCTCTGTGGACGTATTGCAGTATATCGTTGGGCTTCATGGATGAATTGTATGTACCATTTCCAAGGTCTGATATAAACCTGGTATAACCCCCCTACAGCGCCACCGTGTGGCCTCTAACATTGGTAAACTATTTTTCAAGCTTTTGGATGAGTGCTTTACCCCAGACCACCAATTGAGAAAAATATTCAACAGGAACACAGTCAAAATGAGCTACAGCTGCAGGCCAGATGTTCAGCAGGCCAGATGTTCAGCAGGTTATTTCATCCCACAACACAAGCATCATGGCCAAGACACACACACCCTCACCACAACCAAGCCCCTCCAACTGCAACTGCTGTGTTAAGACATCATGTCCTCTTGAAGGAAAATGTCCGACAGAGGGAGTCATCGACGACAAGAGAAGACAACTGTAATGGGGACACTTACGTTGGACTGACAGAGGACCTTTTAAAATGAGGCTTAATCACATTAGCAGCTGATGAGCATGCGACGCACAAAACAGGCTTGCACTGCAACGTATTAAAAGTTTTTTTCCCTGTATCTGTGTTGATATAGTATATACTGAGCACAACAAGTCAGGAAATGTGTGTTTGGTGGATGATGTCTTTGTTGTAACAATGCATCTTGGCAGTAAATCTTATAGCGGTGGAAAGCCTGTTTACTTGCCTTTTAAATGGCGCCCCATGTGTAAGGAACATGCATTTGTGGGATGAGCAGCAGCGCCGAGTATGTGGGTTGCGCCCATGAAACATCTGCCAGATCTTCTCTGCCAATGCCAAGCAGCTTATTTTGCTGTCGTTATTGACTCTTGTGTTGAGCTTCTGGTACCCCAGGTGCTGCCCACCAGCTGCCTGGTAGAAGATTTACTGCCAAGAAGCATCGTTACAACAAAGACATCATCTACCAAGCACGCACTTCCTTACTTTTTGTGCTAAGTTTTTATATATATATATGTGTATGTGTGTGTGTGTGTGTGTGTATATATATATATATATGCATAGGACCCAATAAGCGGTCGATTGTATATAAACCAGTCTTTGGTCAGGTGTTCCGCCCGGAAGGTTAACAGTTTTTGACCACACACCCAGAGACACATGCTGAGGCAGCTTGTTGCTGCAGTCGTTACCTGTGGTGCTGGATATTACTCTGTCATGGAAATACGGATGCTGGAGCCTATCCCAGTAGTCCCTGGGCGGCAGACGGGGAGACACCCTGGACAGGCCGCCAGGCCATCACAGCATGTAAAACATCAGCAGCCATTTGTCTCGCCTTCATCAGGAGTTACTGAAATGAATCACACATAGTAAGAATTAACCACACACATAACACACTGCCAGCCTCACACTTGGTACACACTGCCAACCTCACACTTTGTACGTATCTGAGTTACACGCGCGTACGTTGTACCGCTGCTAGCCCCGTGCCACTTGGCGCAGGCCAGACCAGACCAGACCGAGGAGCTGGAGTTTAGCTAGGTGCACATCAGTACACCGACCTTCCAGAACTTACAACTGCAACGACAGCCACACCATTCTGCCAGTGGCTAACTTCCTGCATGCTTTACTAGCACCACTGTTAGCTAGCTAGCGTACTGAAATTAGCCTTAGCTCACCGAATGAACACATTTTAGCAAACACCGTTCACATGTGTCGCACCGGGCATAAATGCAGCATAAGCCTCGGTTTTTAGCCAAGAGCCGTTCACAGTGTGCTGCACCAGGCCTACCTACACATGTTAGCCTGAGCCTCGAATGTTGCTAGTGCTAGCTAACGTTAGCTAGTACAAGAAATGAATCTCTTGTGCTGCTTAGCTACGGTGCTTAACAGTGACGAGCATAATCGTTCAATAAACAGTAGCCTCACATGCATCGAAACTGACGATATCAAATGATTCCAAGTAGAAAATTCAACAAGCCAACTAGCTAGATAGCATTTGCCTGGGCGTGGGACTGACAAGCTAGCATAAGCTAACGTGAGCTAGTGAAAATTCGCACACGTTAAAATGACATCTGGATGTAACGTTACATGTATATAGACACTCAATATTCGTCGTGTTATATCTCCGATATCGTTATGCAAGCAGGTGAGCGGCTAACGTCACACCGGACTCAAGCAAGCGAGACTGTGTGGCTAGCTAGAATTAGCAGGCCCCGTTTATAGCAGCAGGTCTGTCTTCTAACGTCAGGCGGAGCCAATCGCTCGGTTGGTTGTCGGAGTGATAACGTGGCAATGTTCGCTAACTAACGTTAGCTAGCTAGTCGTTTCCTAGCCAGGCTAGCTAGCTAAGAACGTATAAACTGTCGTGTGATAACGTTATAATTAGCTTTAACAAGTCACTTTAAAAAAAAAAAACCACACCCGAGTGTGCCAAATGTTAAAACATGTCAATATTCAATGTTTACTGGGGGTTTTTCGCGCTTCAGCTCACTTCTTACCGAGAAGTTGGCAGTGAACTTGACTTCTCCTCAGGGCTCCACGCGGTGAAGAGAAAGATGGCGGAAAATCAAGAGCTTGAGTACCGAAGTTTGGTTAAGTCAGTAGTCACGTGACACACGATGGAAAAATAGTCTATGGTTTTAAGTCAGTCAAATACATTAAACCAATGAGGCCCTGATTTCCATTGAATTAAAGTGATTTTATTACATATATAGACCCAAAATATCAAATACAATTAGATCGGCTCCAACCAAATAAAAGACACCCTTTACTCTTGAATGGCGCCATGTGATCCTTTTTAACTGTGTTCCTTGAGGCCAACCGAAAGTCCTGCATAGCCTTGCCGAAGCCCACACCAGAGTCCCTGCTTCCGCGACTGCCGAAAGCGCAGCCCCTCTGGCTTCCCGGTACCTTCCTGCTGCTTCGGGACACCCCTGGGCCGACCAAGTCGAAAGGCCTCCTTCCTCAGCCTGACGGCTTCCCTTACTGCCGGTGTCCACCAGCGGGTTCTTGGGTCGCCATCTCGGCAGGCACCGATGACCTTATATGCCCACAGCTGCTGCCTGCCGCATCTGCACTAGAGGCTTTGATTATGGCCCACTCAGACTCCATGTCCCCAGCCTCCCTCGGGATACACGAGAACTTCTTCTGGAGGGGGGACTTGAAGACCTCACAGACAGGGGCCTCCGCCACACGTTCCCAGTTCACCCTCACTACACACGTGGGTTTACCAGGCCTGTCCGGCAGCCTTCCCTGCCATCTGATCCAACTCGCCACCAAGCGGGGATCAGTTGACAGCTCTGCTCCTCTCTTCACCACAAGGTCTGTCATGGATCTTCGGCCTAAGGTGTTCTGGTACCAAGTACACTTATGAACTACCTTATGTTCGAACATGGTGTTTGTTATGGCCAATGCATGGCTCACACAGAAGTCCAATAACAAGGCACCGCTCAGGTTCAGATCGGGGAGGCCGTTCCTCCCAATCGCACCCTCCGGGTTTTTCTTTGTCTGGGTTTCTCCATCATTTCCCACGTGAGCGTTGAAGTCGCCCAAAACTATAGAGTCCTGAGGCGGAGCCCCATCCAGAGACTCCAAGAAGGCCGGATACTCCAAACTGCTACTGGGTGCAGAAGCACACAGGACAGTCAGAACCTTCCCCCCAGCGACTCGCGGTCGTACAGAGGCGACCCTCATTCTCCGGGGAGAACTCCAACACGGCAGCGCTCAACCGGGGCCTCGAGTATCGCTGCACCCATCCGGCACCGTTCACCCTGGAAAGAGTCCAGCCTGTTAGGGCCTAGGCGAACGCGCGGACCCAAGGAGGCAGGAGACAGCGCTGTGGTGCTAAAACGGGGTTATTCGTCTTAGCCAAAAGGTCGGCAACAGGAAAAGGCAGGAGGCGGTGACTGAAGGCAGGCTGGCGCCTTCCCGGGATCTGGGCTGAAGCAACGAGGTCCTGGATCTGGAAATGGCAAGGGGGAGAGTTTGGTCAAGAAACAAGCAAACGGCGAGACCGCTTTCTCGGGAAACTTCTTCTGGATAGGGTACGCAGGCACTACCGATGAGACGGAATGATTTGGCAAGGTGGTGAAGACTGAACCAGGCTTTTATGTAGGAGAGGTGGGTGATTGCACATGGGGATCAGGTGTGCCTTGCTGCACTCAGCCCCGAAGTAGGTCAGCCACGCCTCCATGTCACAGCCCATCCTGCAGGTACTCAGAGAGTGGAGGAGGAAAACCGATGGAAAACACCCAGACCATAACACAGCCCCTCTCCAGGAGCTGGGTAACAGACAGAGCCCGTGCTGTGTGTGGAGCTGAGCACAACTATATCTAGTTGGTACTGCTCCACTAGATATAGTTGGGCTAACATATTATATATATATATATAGTTTTTTCCGTAAACCAACAATGGTGTAGATAAAAGTGCTCAACAAATGTTGTTTCGTGCGTCACGCACTTTTCAGCTGCCAATGTGATTCACTGGGGCCGTGGTCCTTGGGCCCCCTGGACGCAGTAAACCAGGCTCCCTCAGCCAATCAAACGCCAGCTCTCCCAGCCAGACACCCTTGACACACCTCCCCGCACTACACACGACGACACCAAAAACACCAGAGCCAACGCCAGGTGAGGCCACCGCCAGACCGCCACCGAAACCGCTGGTCCGCTTGGGCCAGCAGCCAGCTCAGCCTGCCCCGCTCAATGTTACCTCCTCGGTCGCAGCTTCAGGCAGGGCCGTGGTGCCTGGGCCCACGAGACGCAGCAGACCAAGCTCTCCAAGCCGACCCAGCGCCAGCTCTCCCAAGTATCAATCCGTCCATCCATTATCCGAACCACTTATCCTGTGTCAGGGTTGTGGGGATGCTGGAGCCTAACCAAGCAGTCATTGGGCAGCAGCCAGGGAGACACCCTGAACGGGCCGCCAGGCTATCACAGCCCCCCCCCCACCAGCCATCAAACGAATATAACGGCATCTCCTGTCAGTATGAGCTCGCCTGAAAACAGAAAACTAACGCCGATGGATGTGCTCTGCAGTTGTTGTGTGTCCCGTAGAGTAGACCCATCAGTACGTATGGCGCTATTTCGTGTTTAAGTTAAAAATGGATGTGTGTTATGGGAACAGTTAAGTCATAGGTTTCTATGAGTGTTTAACGTTACGTCGGTTGTTGTGCATGTGTGTGTGTGTGTGTGTGTGTGGGTGTGTTAGCTATGTACCGTTAGCCTAGCCTCGTGCAGGTAGCCTGACGTCACTTGCTGATAGCTGTGCATCACATTCATTGTTCTGTTTAGTGTGCTCTATAGTTTACCTACCATATACTTCCCCAGCATTATTTGAAACTGGAAGGAAGTTCTCTAGTAATAGAGCTATAGTTTATTGTTACAAAGGAAAAGTTTGTTATGTTGAAGCTTGGATTGTACTTACCTTTGTGAATGTTGATACTGGTGAGGGTACCTGCAAAAGAAACATGTTAATTGAGGTCACAATTGTTTAATATTCTTATTTTAATGTGTTCACATTGTGCTTTGTGTGTTTCAGTTTCACAAAATTGCAACGAGTGATTAAACTAGTCCAGTGGAAAGCTTTGTCCCTCGTTCGTGTTAGCTATCTGTCTAGGCTCTGCACAGAACTCATGTGCCGAGGACAGAATAACCATCCAGGGATTTCTTATTCCAATTCCACATAATGACCATGTTTTTGAAGACGATATAAAGTTGTACACATATATCTATAAGTATTGTCGTTACAACCAGGTAAATATAAAGTACATTCAATAAAAGGGAAACCCTTCAATGAAGTCTATGAAAGGACTCCAGGTCAAAGTAAGGTTTTTGTGGGTTTTACATATTTTATATCGGAGCTTTTCTAAAGGTAGAAAGGACAGCACCTCCCTCAACCACTGCAAAAATGATGGCGCTTTATTCCACTTCCGGTTGAATAGGATAAGTCTGCGTGCTAGTAGTGAGGCAAATGCCAGATTTGCCTGCAAAGTTGTGACCTTACAGTTAGGGGGTGGTATGCCAAAGATGGCTGTGTGAAAATCGGGGTTTATGGTCTGTTTACAGATATGTGAGAATACATTAAATATCTGTCCCCAATAACTGTTGAGGGAGGGGCATGCCCAGAACATGTGTCCCACCGAGGCTGGACTATGACTGCACCTCGGACAGCCAGGGTCTGTGGTGGGGAAGATTCTGGCAAGCTTGTCCCCCGAGTAGTGAAGACGGTGGAGCACCTTAAACTGAATTAACCCATGTCGTATACACAATGAGGACGTATGTATACGAGTTAAGCTGTCCCGCCATGCCTCTTCAGAAAGCTCTACACCCAAATCTCTCTCCCATGCAGTTTTTGTTTTGTCCCAGGACATCCGTTTCAATCCCTGTATCAGTGTGTAAATTATAGAGATCCGTCTCTTCCCAAAGGGATCCATCTCTAGAATAACATCTAATTGGCTCCTGGGTGGCAGATACGGAAATGAGGGAAACACTTTCTTGGCAAAACTACGGATTTGAAGGTGTCTAAAAAAATGGGATCTGGGTATGTTATGGTCTTTGGTAAGTGTTTCAAATGAGGTGAATGTTCCATCTTTAAATAGATCACAGAAAAACACCAGTCCATTTCTATGCCTGTGTTGAAATGCGTTATCTAACACAGATGACGAGAAGAATTGATTATTTGCTACTGGAAAAAGACTGCTAGCATGCTTTAATCCAAAATGCCTCCTAAACTGGAGCCATATCCTAAGTGAAGCTTTAACCACCGGGTTTGTTATTTGTATGTTACGATTATGTGGTAGTGGAGAGGTGAATATCGGTAAAGGATTGGATAAGAGCTCCATGTGAACCCAATCTGTACCCTGTTGATTCTCATATGTAAATGCCCAATGTAAAAGTTTTACAATGTTCGCAGCCCAGTAGTAACAAATAAAGTTAAGCAAGCCTAATCCCCCTGTCTCCTTAGGGACCTCCAAGTATAGTTTCTTCATCCTGGGGTTTGAATTGTTCCAGATGAATGATGAAATTAATCTATCTAATTGTTGGAAAGTTGTCTTAGGTATGAATATGGGAATCATTTGAAAAAGATAGAGAAATCTGGGTAAGACTGTCATTTTAACTATATTAATGCGGCCCGCTAATGAAATTGGTAGCGTTGACCACTTTTTAAAATCTTGTTTTGTTCGTTCTGTTAGTGTTTTAAAGTTATGGTTATATAACCTCCCCATTGTATGAGTGACTTTGATTCCTAAATATGTAAATACATTATGTTCAAGTTTAAATGGAAAGCTAGAGTAGCCGGAAAAAGCAAGCTCTTTGAATAGTTTATCTTATAACCTGACAGGCAACCAAAGTTATCCAGGGTAAGTAATAGTCTTGGTATAGATTCTATTGGGTTGGATATATATATATAACAACAGGTCATCTGCATAAAGTGATACCTTATGCAATTTACCACCTCGTGAGATACCTTTAATGCCATCCTCTGCCCTAAGAGCTATAGCGAGTGGCTCAATTGCCAAATCAAACAGGTAAGGAGAGAGGTTGCAGCCCTGTCTGCAGCCCCTATGGAGTGAAAAATAATCAGAAATAATATTATTCGTCCGCACTGCGGCTGTCGGTGAGCAATACAATATTTTAACCCATGCTAGGAATGAGAAACCAAAGCCAAACCTTTCTAGAACAGCAAATAGATATTGCCATTCGATGTGTTCAAATGCCTTCTCAGCATCTAAAGAAATCACTACTTCTGGGAAGTTGCCCACTTCTTGAACGTGTCTGTGTTCATCAGTGTCTGAATGCCCATCGTCTGAATGAGGCGGTTAACTGGCTTGATGATCCTCCCAACTCTGGATCTGGCAGTAGTGAGATCAGGGCTATGGGGTTGAACTCCGCAAAGGGGATCAGGGCCAGTAGATAGTCCTCCAAATGAGGGTTGAGACTGGTCTCCCTCTGAGAGTTGAGGACTACTAGACTACTCTTCATCTGAGAGTCCCTCGACAGATATGCCTTCTGCAATGTTGAGAGCAGAAGGCGCACTTCATTTTCAGCATTTTCCGTAGCTTGGCCATCCTGAGCCTCAGAGTCACGCCCATGCACACACACCACGTCCTCTGATATACTGGAGTCTTCTGACAGCACACTCAAGGCACCACTCTCATCACGAGTTTCACACTCCAGCGGCAGGAAGCTGACAACCAGTAGGAGGTTGCAGTGGACCACTTTCAACAGACCAGTCTCTGGGTGTTTGATCTTATAAATATGGATCTTTGGGTTACAGTCGACCACAATGTAGATAACGCTGTCCCATTTGTCTGCAAGCTTTTGGCAACCATGCTCACCCTTATTGGCTATGAGCACTCTGTCAACAATGCTAATCCTGGTCCCCCTTGCCCTCCTGTCGTAGCTCTCTGCCTGATGGCTTTGTTCTTTGGCAGAGTGAGTCTTTGCAAGGGCAATTGCCTCTTTTAAATCAGTCTGCAGTGACTCTATGAACTTGGAGTAAGGCACCTGTTCCCCCTCGTGCAGGGCGCTCCTGAAGACCACATCCACGGGTAGACGGGGAACTCTTCCGAACATGAGGTAAAAGGGTGAGAAGCCAGTGGTTTCATGTGCAGTGCAGTTATACATGAAGGTGAGGTTGCAAGCTGTTATTGCAGACTGCTGACAAGCATGGGGCTCAGCTGGCAGACTAGTGTGCATGCACCAGTGGGCGCTGTCGCTTGGAAGAGAGTTCGGTGCAGTATGAACGGAAATCCCAGCTCTTGTTTGGTTTCACGTTGATACTAATCTAGATGCTCCTGGACATCTTTGGCCATCCAGCGGTCAGTAGGTTTGCATTTAAATATGAATGCTAGGCCTGGATCAGGGCAGATCATTATAAACATCAGTGCCACTTCACTGCTGAGATTATCCATTCTTCTGTCCTGTCTCACCAGACACTCGTCTGCTACATCAGCAGCTCTGTTCACATGCAGCCAATAATCATAAGGACCCTCACCATGTCTGGGAAGCGTACTGTAAAAATCTACAAGTGGCATGGTCGAGTATGACCTGGTTGAGTGACATGACCAAGTGGTTGATAGTTGCGTCAGCTGACCCTCACCATCTCTTTGGCTCTGCCCATAAGTCTACACACGATCTCATTTGACTGGTCTGTGTGTGTGATGTTCCTCCTTTTCATTTACACCACCATCATATCTGTCCACTCATGAATACTACACTTATCTGACCCATCCCTTCTGTAGACGAGGCTCCCTGGCATCAGGTTTCCAAATAACATTCACCCAAGATAAATTTAAGGTTGTGCCCTGAATGTCGGAGCCAGACCCACATCGACCCTTGGAGCACTTGGCTGCCTTACCAAAATCACTCTCTGACAAAAGTCTTGCTGCAGCTGATTCACCTACGTTTCCCTTTCTCCTCAACCAACACACCCATGTCTCTGGGTGTGCACTCTGACGCTTTGGGTGTAGATGTGCCAAGTGACTATGCTTGTGAATTACTCTGTTCAGCAGTGTATGTGATACCGTGCTCGCTCTGAGCATCATCAAAATTACCAGTAACATAATCAGACGTGAGAAGTGTAAAATGTACAGAGCTCATAGGCATGGCCCCACCATGATGTACACAGGTATCAACACCCTCTGTTATATCTTAGAAGTGATGTTGTATGTACGGAAGTGTTTGCCAAAAATAGTTTTTAAAATATCTCCACTACTTAGAGAAGGAGGAATAACATTGCACTGCGGCAAATCCATCTTTAAAATGATATGTCTGAGAAATAACAGGATATGGTAAAATGTACACTCAAAATAAAATAACTCACATATCAGCATGACTTGGCGAAAGTTTCCACAATAAGATTCAAATAGAGCTACTAAGTTAGTTGACCTATTCACAAAATAGCACTAGCTCAGTAGCCCCGGGCCTGACAGCGGGCCTGCTATTGTTAGCACTAGCTCAGTAGCCCCGGGCCTGACAGCGGACCTGCTATTGTTAGCACTAGCTCAGTAGCCCCGGACCTGACAGCGGACCTGCTATTGTTAGCACTAGCTCAGTAGCCCCGGGCCTGACAGCAGGCCTGCTATTGTTAGCACTAGCTCAGTAGCCCCGGACCTGACAGGAGACCTGCTATTGTTAGCACTAGCTCAGTAGCCCCGGGCCTGACAGCGGGCCTGCTATGGTTGGCACTAGCTCAGTAGCCCCGGGCCTGACAGCGGACCTGCTATGGTTAGCACTAGCTCAGTAGCCCCGGGCCTGACAGCGGGCCTGCTATGGTTAGCACTAGCTCAGTAGCCCCGGGCCTGACAGCGGACCTGCTATTGTTAACACTAGCCCAGTAGCCCCGGGCCTGACAGCAGGCCTGCTATTGTTAGCACTAGCTCAGTAGCCCCGGGCCTGACAGCAGGCCTGCTATTGTTAGCACTAGCTCAGTAGCCCCGGGCCTGACAGCGGACCTGCTATTGTTAGCACTAGCTCAGTAGCCCCGGGCCTGACAGCAGGCCTGCTATTGTTAGCACTAGCTCAGTAGCCCCGGGCCTGACAGCGGGCCTGCTATTGTTAGCACTAGCTCAGTAGCCCCGGGCCTGACAGCGGGCCTGCTATTGTTAGCACTAGCTCAGTAGCCCCGGGCCTGACAGCGGACCTGCTATTGTTAGCACTAGCTCAGTAGCCCCGGGCCTGACAGCGGGCCTGCTATTGTTAGCACTAGCTCAGTAGCCCCGGGCCTGACAGCAGGCCTGCTATTGTTAGCACTAGCTCAGCTTCGTCGGCAGATGTGGCAGAGTTTGTCTCTGGTTACCGGCGTGGGAAGGCTCGCAAGAGCAAGCCACCGGTCGTGTGGCCTGGTCTGCAGTCACCTCTCCCGACTGCAAACCGGGTTTCTCCACTCACCAGCCCTGTTGGTAGTCCTACCGGCCATCGTGCTTCTCCCCCTTCTGTCGACAGAGTAAAGCAACGCACGCTAGGGATAGGAGACTCCATTACCCGCAATGTTAGATTAGCTTCGCCAGCCTTGGTTCACTGTTTACCCGGGACCAGAGTCTCCGACATAGAGGATAATCTTAGGGTGCTGGCATCACGGAGGGAGAGTCAGGGAACCCTGGCACACAGCACCACTACTTTCAGCAACATTGTTATTCATGTCGGCACCAATAATGCCTGGATGAAGCAACCAGAGATCACAAAAGCCAGCCTAGTCAGGACACTTGCATTTGCTAGAAAGATGTGTGATGTGTGATCGATTAATTGTCTCTGGTCCCTTACCTGTGAGGGGTAGTGATGAGATGTACAGTAGGCTCACCTCAATGAACCGCTGGCTGGCTCGTTACTGTAATGAGCAGGGATTCGGCTTTGTTGATAACTGGCCTTCCTTCTGGGGCCGCCCTTACCTGCTGAAAGCGGACGGCATTCACCCTACTGGGGACGGCGCTGCTCTTTTGTCTAGCAATATAGATAGCTGTTTACATTTAGTTTGACACTAGGGACTTATCATTCTGCAGGTTGCAGGTGATTAGAGAGCCTGCTGGGTTTAAATCTAGTGCGGATGTGGAGTCAAGTAGTTTAATTAATATGATTAGTCAGGGAATTTCTCATAGTGTAGATTATCAGCCTGATAGCTTGGTCTATAACATTGAAACTGTCTCCCTACCCTGCTGTATTGCTCCCAAGCTCTCCTCTCCTAAATGTGTGAATCACAATAATCTAGTAATTATTCCTACCACTGGTAGTGGTGAGATGTGCGACAAGTACCTAATAATCTACAAAACCAAACAGCTAATGTTATCAAGAATGTGACCACATATCGTCCAAAGCGTTGGTGGCCAGAACTCTCAACAAGGTGTCTAATTCCAATTAATCTTTCACCTATTGGTAGCTCTAAAGCTCGGCCTACTACTAATCACTTCCACAAGAGGCTTAAATTTGGTTTCATAAATATCAGATCACTGTCTACCAAAGCCTTACTAATAAATGAGCTAAATCTAATTGCTCGGCCTACTACTGATCACATCCACAAGACGCTTAAATTTGGTTTCATAAATATCAGATCACTGTCTACCAAAGCCTTACTAATAAATGAGCTGATTCTTGAACATAGATTTGGTATGATTGGGTTATGTGAAACATGGCTGAAACCAAATATTTTCCTTCCCTTAAATGAAGCTTCCCCACCTGACTATACTTATGCCCATGTAGCTCGGGCAAATAAACAAGGTGGGGGTGTTGCCTTAATATATAAATCTATTTTCAATCTGACTTCTAGACTTGAATCTAAATTCCAGTCTTTTGAGTCTCTTATTCTTGGTCCATCTCCCTCAGCCATGAATAGACTCGGCTCAGTCCCGATTGTGATACTCTATCGGCCTCCTGGCTGTTACTCATTATTTCTTGAAGATTTTGGAGAATTCGTCTCAGGCCTTGTTACTCACTCTGATGAGATTCTAATTCTAGGTGATTTCAATATTCATCTAAATAAGGCTGCTGATCCTCTAAGTATAGCCTTTCTGGCACTAGTTGATACTTTTGGGTTCACTCAGTTTGTTCAAGAGTCGACTCATTACAGTGGTAACACCCTTGATTTGGTTTTATCTAAAGGAATAGCTGTTTCTGATCTGAATGTCTTACCAACCACATCTGCTGTGTCTGATCATTTTCTCATCAAATTTGAATCATTATTGGCCTGTCCAGTTAATGTCAGCACAGATGAAATTGCCACTCGCCATATTGGTCCCTCCACTGTAGCTGCATTTGGCCAGCAGCTGCCTGAAGTCTTGGCTCCTTTCACTGTGGTAAATGACTCTGTTGAAAATTTCACTAGTGACTTAAATGTGTCCCTCTCTAGTCTCCTCGATGCAGTTGGACCTCTCACTACCAGAGCTAGGCGACTAAAGAGGCCTACACTCTGGTTTAATGATGAGACACGTGCTCTTAAGCGGACCTGCAAGAGACTGGAACGTAAATGGCGAAAATCAAAACTGGAAGTTTTTTACCTATCGTGGTACGAGTGTTTATTGAAATACAAACGTGCTTTATCTACTGCCAAAACATTGTATCTCTCTCACTTAATAAATATTAATAAACATAACCCCAGATTTCTCTTTGACACTGTATCTAAACTTACTAAAAAGGAGTCGTCTATTAGCTGCTCACCATTCACAGCCCATGAATTTCTAGATTTTTTCTGCAATAAGGTTGATGAGATCTTCGACAAAATTAGTTCTTCAACTCCATCTACTCCTGCAGATCCTGTCATACTAAATTCATATCTACACAATGAATCACTGACAGTTCCAGTTATTACAGCTTTTGAGACTATCTCTCTTGATACTTTGACTAAGTTCGTGTCAGCTTCTAAACCAACTGCTTGCCTACTAGATCCCTTACCAGCAAAACTTTTTAAAGACCTCTGGCATTTTCTGGGACCTACAATGCTAGACATCGTTAATTTATCTCTTACTACTGGCATTGTTCCCAGCAGTCTTAAGACAGCTGTGGTTAAACCTCTCCTTAAAAAATCCGCACCTTGATCCAGGGTCTCTTAATAACTATCGACCAGTCTCTAATCTTCCATTCTTCTCTAAAGTACTAGAGAGAGTTGTGTATCAACAACTTTTGACCCATATAAAAGAAAACCATCTATATGAACCTTTTCAGTCGGCTTTCAGGCCCTGTCACTCCACTGAAACTGCTCTGACCAGAGTGGTAAATGATCTTCTACTGGCTATCGACTCTGATTCCACTTCTGTGCTTCTACTACTGGACCTGAGTGCAGCCTTTGACACCATTGATCACTCTATACTATTAGATAGATTAAATTGTAATTTTGGTGTCTCTGGCTTAGCCCTCTCTTGGCTTAAGTCCTACTTATCCGGAAGAACACATTGTGTCTGCTATAATAATATTATATCAAAATTTAATTAAAATTAAATATGGTGTGCCTCAGGGCTCAGTACTTGGCCCTCTACTTTTCTCTCTTTACATTACACCTCTTGGCCAACTATACGCAGTTATGGAATACATTTCCATTGCTATGCTGATGATACTCAGCTGTATGTGCCTATAAGGGCTGATGATCATGCTCAAATGACTAACTTAGAGGCCTGCTTGGCTACTGTGAAAAACTGGATGTTGCTAAACTTTCTGCTTTTAAATTCAGATAAAACCGAGCTGCTGGTCATTGGCCCTGCTAGACACAGACACCAATTTGATCAAGTAACGATAGCAATCGACAACTCTGTGGTTTCACAAAGTGTGGCAGCCAAAGATCTTGGTGTTACGTTTGATCCCAGCCTTTCCTTTGATAAGCACATTAAAGAAATCACCAAGACTGCCTTTTTCACTTACGTAACATAGCTAAAATTCGGTCTTTTCTCTCCATGGCTGATGCAGAGACTCTAATACATGCATTTGTTTCATCCAGACTTGATTACTGTAATGTTCTGTTCTCAGGTCTGCCACATTCTAGTACTAAAAGTCTTCAGATGGTTCAGAATGCTGCTGCTAGAATCCTAACTAAAACTAGGACATTTGACCATATTACACCAATTCTAGCCTCCCTTCATTGGCTTCCTATCCATGTTAGATCAGAATACAAGGTGCTTCTGCTGACTTATAAAATCCTAAATGGGCTTCCCCCATCTTACCTGTCTGCTCTCCTTAAACCTTATATGCCATCTCGAGCTCTTTGTTCTCAAAATACAGGGCTCCTGTGTGTACCCAAAGTTAAAAAGAAGTCAGCTGGCAGGGCCTTTTCCTATCGGGCTCCATTGTTGTGGAATAACCTGCCTGCTGCCATCAGACCATCAGAGTCTGTTCAGTCCTTTAAATCCAAACCTAAAACTCATCTTTTTGCCTTAGTTTACAATTAGTTGCCTTTAAATTGAGTGCTTCACAACCTGTACTGGATGGCGGGTTGGTTTTCTGTCTCAATTAATTTACCAACCACTGTTCTGCCCACCAGATTATTGAGTATAGATTACAGAGTATAGATTATGACTAGTTGATGACTTAATTGATTATGGCTAATGACTATTGCAAACTGTTCTCTTCTCTAACATGTCTTTTCTCTCTCTCTGAATGATGTCTTCTCCTTTCTCTTTCTCTGTGTGTGAATGGTGTCATGTGAGTCTCTCTTGCGTGCATGTGCAGTCGGTTCTCCTCCCAGGTCTCCGTGGTGATGGTGGTCGCCATTTGGATGCTGCCTGCCCTTCCTCTCCTCACAAGTTTTTCTTTTATTACATGATGATGCTGGTCACGTGGCTTGGGTCCTGGACTGTTCCATTGGCATGTGGACACTGCCCGGCATCCTGTGCATCATGTTCTTCATACATTTTATGTCCATTATAATTCTGTTATCCTCTTTCAATGTTGTATTATGTAAACTGCGTGAACACAACATCCATTGCACGCTGTCCGTCTTGGGAGAGAGATCCTCCTCTGTTGCTCTCCCTGAGGTTTCTTCCTGTTTTCCTCCCTGTTAAAGGGGTTTTTAGGGAGGTGTTCCTTATCCCATGAGAGGGTCTAAGGACAGGATGTTGTGTTGCTGTTAAGCCCACTGAGGCACATTTGTAATTTGTGATATTGGGCTATACAAATAAAATTGATTTGATTTGATTTTGATTTACTGTACTTGAACACGAACTCCAGGCGTCTGTCCTTGCGAATGAACACCTCCGTGACTTTACTGTAAGTCTCCCGCTTGTTGGAGTTCTTGAAAGTCTCTCCTTCTCAACTGAAACCAGGGCCAGCAATGAAAGGCGTCCGTGTCTGGTGAGATTTCGACTGAGGGTCTTCACTCTCTTCATCGTTGAAAATGACCTCTCAATAGATACCGTTGCTGCTGGTATAGTTAAGATTCATTTCAGCAACTTTGTTGCCTCAGGAACGGTTTCAGCCAAATCATGCTGATGAGCCATCCAAGCTTCTCCCCAGGTGTTTTCTCTCTCACCTCCTGTATTTGGTAAAGTCCAGCTAGGTCCGCCTTAAGTCTGATGAAACCCAAGTGTTTAGAATACACCGCCAAGCTCTCAAATGTGTCATTGTCAACATTTTTTGCCATTTGGTTAAACTGCTTGTTGTCAACGAGGCCAATGAAATTCAAACTGTGGAAGCTGCTACATCTAGCCTCCATTTGTGCGAGCGTGTCATTCAGAATCCTGTGAAAAGGCGTCTTTCTCTCGTCTTTGACAGATTGGTTGGGTTTTGCTCGCCGCTCCCTCCGTGAGGTTGAGCCGGCTGCATTTCTGGTCAAATTGCGCATAGTGCGCATCACAGCCCTGCCATTTGTTCTCCAAAGCTGTGTCTTGTATTCTAGAACAACAATAACCAACGTCCAGTCCCTCTCTTGCAGCACATTAGACAGCGCACGAGTGACCCTGAAAGTGTCCTCGTAGGAGTCGAGGAGAAAGCACGTCGAGGCCTTTGGCATTAGGCTTTCATTATCCCAGTCAGTAGGATTATCGATCATCGACTGAAACATGGCCCGCAAATCCGAGTAGTGGTGGCTAACTGTCTGAACGAGGCGTGAGTGCGAAGACCACCGTGTCGGTGCGAAGACCACCGTGTCGGTGCGAAGACCACCGTGTCGGTGCAGCTCTTGGTATTCAGAAATCTCACCTTTAATGTTGCTGATGATGACGTCTCCGACTGCCTCAACCACACCGGTTTGGATCTTACTGGAAAGAAACAGTAGACGAGTTTACATGGGTGGAGGAAACAATATACGAGCTTAAATGGATGGAGGAAACAGTAGACGAGCTTACATGGGTGGAGGAAACAGCAGACGAGCTTACATGGGTGGAGGAAACAGTAGACGAGCTTAAATGGGTGGAGGAAACAGTAGACGAGTTTACATGGGTGGAGGAAACAGTAGACGAGTTTACATGGGTGGAGGAAACAGCAGACGAGCTTACATGGGTGGAGGAAACAGTATACGAGCTTAAATGGGTGGAGGAAACAGCAGACGAGCTTACATGGGTGGAGGAAACAGTATACGAGCTTAAATGGGTGGAGGAAACAGTAGACGAGCTTACATGGGTGGAGGAAACAGTAGACGAGCTTAAATGGATGGAGGAAACAGCAGACGAATTTACATGGGTGGAGGAAACAGCAGACGAACTTACATGGGTGGAGGAAACAGTAGACGAGTTTACATGGGTGGAGGAAACAGCAGACGAGCTTACATGGGTGGAGGAAACAGCAGACGAGTTTACATGGGTGGAGGAAACAGCAGACGAGCTTACATGGGTGGAGGAAACAGTATACGAGCTTAAATGGGTTGAGGAAACAGTAGACGAGCTTACATGGGTGGAGGAAACAGTAGACAAGCTTAAATGGGTGGAGGAAACAGTAGACGAGAGAGAGAGAGAGAGCGAGAGAGAGAGAGCGAGAGAGAGAGAGAGAGCGAGAGAGAGAGCGAGAGAGAGAGAGAGAGAGAGAGAGAGAGAGAGAGAGCGAGAGCGAGAGAGAGAGCGAGAGAGAGAGAGAGAGAGAGAGAGAGAGAGAGCGAGAGAGAGAGAGCGAGAGAGAGAGAGAGAGCGAGAGAGAGAGCGAGAGAGAGAGAGAGAGAGAGAGAGAGAGAGAGAGAGAGAAAGTGCTTACACCTGCGGGTGGCGCCAAAAAGCAAAGACAAAATGAATGACTGCTGCTGCACTGGAACAAAGATGACGACTCTTTTAATGAAGACAAACAAACTGTTTATATTAGCACGTTTATTTGAATATTTCACATGAAGCTTGCATTTATAACGCCCTATAAGCACCTATAACGCCCTATAAGCACCTATAACGCCCTAAGCATCTATTGCATCTATAACGCCCATACTTCCTATAATGTGTATTACAATGACTAACGCCTATGGCTGAAGACTGTGAAATAGCATTGAAGTAGTGATGTGTATAGTGAACTGTATATGTAGTGATGAGTATAGTGTACTGTGTATATGTAGTAATATGTATAGTGTACTGTATATGTAGTGATGAGTATAGTGTCATGTCTATATGTAGTGATATGTATACTGATTGTGTATATGTAGTAATATGTATAGTGTACTGTATATGTAGTGATGAGTATAGTGTCATGTCTATATGTAGTGATATGTATACTGATTGTGTATATGTAGTAAAATGTATAGTGTAGTGTATATGTAGTGATGTGTATAGTGTACTGTCTGTATATAGTAATATGTATAGTGTACTGTATATGTAGTGATGAGTATAGTGTCATGTCTATATGTAGTGATATGTATACTGATTGTGTATATGTAGTAAAATGTATAGTGTAGTGTATATGTAGTGATGTGTATAGTGTACTGTCTGTATATAGTAATATGTATAGTGTACTGTCCTCTTTACACCACATGTGGGGACCTGTTGTCTGTGTACCGTGTGTATTAATATGTACTGTGTATTGTGTGTATTAGTATGTACTGTGTACCATGTGTACTAGTATGTACTGTGTAGCATGTGTATTAGTATGTACTGTGTGCTGTGTGTATTAGTATGTACTGTGTACCATGTGTACTAGTATGTACTGTGTGCAATGTGTATTAGTGTGTACTGTGTACCATGTGTATTAGTGTGTACTGTGGTTCAGGTTATTTGTCTCTGGGCCACTAGGGGTCGTTGGTGTCTCTGGGCCACTAGGGGTCAATGGTGTCTCTGGGCCACTAGGGGTCGTTGGTGTCTCTGGGCCACTAGGGGTCAATGGTGTCTCTGGGCCACTAGGGGTCGTTGGTGTCTCTGGGCCACTAGGGGTCAATGGTGTCTCTGGGCCACTAGGGGTCAATGGTGTCTCTGGGCCACTAGGGGTCGTTGGTGTCTCTGGGCCACTAGGGGTCGTTGGCGTCTCTGGCCACTAGGGGTCAATGGTGTCTCTGGGCCACTAGGGGTCGTTGGTAGCTGGCAGAGTCCAGACAAAGTCCAACACGTGACGTTTATAGCCGTCAAGCTGCCGCCCGCCCGCCTGCCCGCCCAGCAGGTCGGACCAGTAGAACGGCTCCGCTTGTAGACTTTGTACACTGTAAAACAAGCCTTCACTCTCCTGGCTGAGCATCTCAGCACATTAAGTCCTGTTCCCTTGTGAACCAGACGCCCCTGGTAGAACCGGAAGACGTGTCTGCTCAGGTGTGTCAGAACCGGAAGACCTGTCTGCTCAGGTGTGTCAGAACCGGAAGACCTGTCTGCTCAGGTGTGTCAGAACCAGAAGACGCGTCTACTCAGGTGTGTCAGAACCAGAAGACGCGTCTGCTCAGGTGTGTCAGAACCAGAAGACGCGTCTGCTCAGGTGTGTCAGAACCAGAGGACGCGTCTGCTCAGGTGTGTCAGAACCAGAAGACCTGTCTGCTCAGGTGTGTCAGAACCAGAGGACGTGTCTACTCAGGTGTGTCAGAACCAGAAGACGCGTCTACTCAGGTGCGTCAGAACCAGAAGACGCGTCTACTCAGGTGCGTCAGAACCAGAAGACGTGTCTGCTCAGGTGTGTCAGAACCTTCATCGTCAGACCTTCTGGGTCACTTCAACACAGGTCTGTAACACTGCACCCTGCTGCTCATAAGCTTATAGGCAGGTCCACACACACACTCACACACACTCACACACACTCACACACACACTCACACACACTCACACACACTCACACACTCAGACAGGCAGACAGGCAGACAGACAGACAGACAGACAGACAGACAGACAGGCAGACAGACAGACAGGTGATAGCTAAAGATTTGTTGTAAAGTGTTACGTGATGTGTTGCGTGTCTCAGCAGGACACTGTCAGGAGGACACTGTCAGGGGGACATTGTCAGCAGGACACTGTCAGGAGGACACTGTCAGGGGGACACTGTCAGGGGGACACTGTCAGGAGGACACTGTCAGGGGGACATTGTCAGCAGGACACGTTTGACGACAGGAAGGAGACCAGAACAAGGTAAGAGGTTCACCTTTTAACTCGTCTTCCAGAACTGACAACAACACATGTGTAACAACACAACAGACAGTCGTGTGTATGATCACACGTGTGTAACAACACAACAGACAGTCGTGTGTATGATCACACGTGTGTAACAACACAACAGACAGTGGTGTGTATGATCACACGTGTGTAACAACACAACAGACAGTCGTGTGTAGGATCACACGTGTGTAACAACACAACAGACAGTGGTGTGTAGGATCATACGTGTGTAACAACACAACAGACAGTGGTGTGTAGGATCACATTACAGCAGAGCTGAACAGCCACTCTGACACGTCTCCAGGCAGCTGTTGTGTGTTGTTTCATTCTTCAGTGTTGCCTGGACACTTGTGTTGACAACAACATGATTTTACTTTTAACTGTTAAAACACTGTTGCGGGTCACCGTGACCCGTGAGACGACAGACGGGTTAAAACACTGTTGTGGGTCACCGTGACCCGTGAGACGACAGACGGGTTAGGGTCACCGTGACCCATGAGACGACAGACACTGTTGCGGGTCACCGTGACCCGTGAGACGACAGACGGGTTAGGGTCACCGTGACCCGTGAGACGACAGACACTGTTGCGGGTCACCGTGACCCGTGAGACGACAGACTAAGGGTTAAAACACTGTTGCGGGTCACCGTGACCCGTGAGACGACAGACGGGTTAAACACTGTTGCGGGTCACCGTGACCCGTGAGACGACAGACGGGTTAAACACTGTTGTGGGTCACCGTGACCCGTGAGACGACAGACGGGTTAAACACTGTTGTGGGTCACCGTGACCCGTGAGACGACAGACAGTGTTGCGGGTCACCGTGACCCGTGAGACGACAGACACTGTTGTGGGTCACCGTGACCCGTGAGACGACAGACGGGTTGAAACACTGTTGCGGGTCACCGTGACCCGTGAGACGACAGACTAAGGGTTAAAACACTGTTGCGGGTCACCGTGACCCGTGAGACGACAGACGGGTTGAAACACTGTTGCGGGTCACCGTGACCCGTGAGACGACAGACAGTGTTGCGGGTCACCGTGACCCGTGAGACGACAGACTAAGGGTTAAACACTGTTGTGGGTCACCGTGACCCGTGAGACGACAGACTAAGGGTTAAACACTGTTGCGGGTCACCGTGACCCGTGAGACGACAGACAGTGTTGCGGGTCACCGTGACCCGTGAGACGCCAGACTAAGGGTTAGCAGTTGTAATAACTGTGATTGTTGTCATGTTCCTTGTCAGACGTGTGAGTTTCTTGGTAAATAACCACGTGCACAGCGTTGGGGGAGGTGTTTGGTTTTGTGACGCTGAACCGGAAGTGGTTCTCCGCAGACCAGAGCCTTCACACTGACCCCGGTCACACATAGAGTCCTGCTCCATGCTGCAGCCCAGTCAACCTGGGAAGTCTGGATTCCCAGAGGAGTCCTGCTGGTAATGGCGCGTGGAACGGACTTCCCAGTCTGACTCTGCTCAGATCCAGGTGGTGTTTTTAAATTCAGTTCCCAACAAACACCGCCTGTCTACAGTGTGAAGGTGAAGTGTGTCTGAGGGCTCGCTGGTTCGATAGCTCATCTCCTGCAGCTCGTGTTGGGACTCGGATAGCTGCATCTGTTTCCTCCTCCTTGGCTGCTGTGAGACAGCAGCCAAGGAGGGGGAAATCCTGACTCCTCAGCAGAACCCGGAGAAAGCACACGCTGTTCTAGTCTCTCTCCTCTTTTCCAGATGTCTGCAGATGCTCCTGTCCCCAAGCCAAGAGCCTGTTACAGACGAGAAGGCCTGCGTGTCCAGCAGACTCCATCAGCCGACAGGTACACACGCCTCCGCACAACAGCAGCACGGCTAGGACGCGGGCTGGCATTACCTCCCCACTACGTCCCTTCTCTTGTACTAAGACCTGCTAAACCTGCCAAGACCTGCCAAGACCTGCTAAACCTGCCAGGACCTGCTAAACCTGCTAAAACCTGCTAAACCTGCCTAAACCTGCTAAACCTGCCTAAACCTGCTAAACCTGCCAAGACCTGCTAAACCTGCCTAAACCTGCCTAAACCTGCTAAACCTGCCTAAACCTGCTAAACCTGCCAAGACCTGCTAAACCTGCCAAGACCTGCTAAACCTGCCTAAACCTGCTAAACCTGCCAAGACCTGCTAAACCTGCCAAGACCTGCTAAAACCTGCTAAACCTGCCTAAACCTGCCAAGACCTGCTAAACCTGCCAAGACCTGCCAAGACCTGCTAAACCTGCCAAGACCTGCTAAACCTGCTAAACCTGCCAAAACCTGCCAAACCTGCCTAAACCTGCTAAACCTGCCAAGACCTGCTAAACCTGCCTAAACCTGCTAAACCTGCCTAAACCTGACAAGACCTGCTAAACCTGCCTAAACCTGCCAAACCTGCCAAGACCTGCTAAACCTGCCAAGACCTGAGCCAGCTTCGATCCAAAATGACCTCAAATGAAAATAGTCTTTTTACCTTGTTCGCTCAGTTCCCAGTCCGGATTTTCCCCCTTTTCTCCCCAATTGTCCTTGGCCAATTTCCCCAGTCTTCTGAGCCGTCCCGGTCTCTGCTCCACCCCCTCTGCTGATCCGGGGAGGGATGCAGACCACCACATGCCTCCTCCCATACATGTGGAGTCGCCAGTCGCTTCTTCTCACCTGACAGTGAGGAGTTTCACCGGGGAACTGTGTAGCGCGTGAGAGGTGTAGTCGCTGTGCAGCGTGTGGGAGGATCCAGGCGCCCTGACTGACCAGAGGAGGCGCTAGTGCAGCGACCGGTACACATACCCACATTTGGCTTCCCACCCGCAGACACGGCCAGTTGTGACTGTAGAGACGCCCGACCAAGCCGGAGGTAACATGGGGATTCGAACCGGCGATCTCTGTGTTGGTAGGCAACGGAATAGACCGCTACGCCACCCGGACACCTTCCCCGTCCTTTTCTGCACCTCTTGTCTCAACTTGAGACGAACAAAATCTCAAATAGTCTTTTACTTACTTTACATACAAGTCCAGCCAGCTCCACTTCCTGTAAAGCCGGCGGGTTTTCTGTGAGCGCGTCACCACGTCTGAGCGCGCGGGCAGCCCTCCAACCAATAACATCATCCGATGCTGAGCACCGCCCAGTCAAATCACATCCCCCGCTGCTTCGCCCCGCCCTGACATCCCGTTCACCCAGGGCAGGCAGTTCTACCGCCGCCAAGCGGTCAGCAGACAGACGAGGAGACCGGGTCCAACACGTAGACACGTCCCTGTCTGGAGTGAAGGACGCGCCCGTAGATCGAAACTCCTTTAGTGTTTCGCATAGCCAGTCTTGTTTTGTTTTGGTTTGAAGCCAGTCGAAGGAAGTCTGTCCTGAGAGAGACCGACGTTACATCTCGACTACATGTGAGACCACCTGAGAGCTTCTGCAAGAACATGCGAGGAGCGACGAGACAGCATCCACACCGTCAGGCCGGGTGGAGGGAGGGCTGCTGCTCTCTTTTATTCCTCACCACGAGCAACTGGAGAGCTTGTTGTCGGCTGGTTGTTTCGCTCAGCAACAGATCTGGGTTCAGAGTCAAGAGTCGTGGTTTTTGTTTTGTTTTTGAGATACTTCAATGATCCCCGCTGCGTAGCTAGGAGCAGGGGGCAGCCTCTGCAGTGGGCAGCCCCCAGCTAGGGGCAGGGGGCTGCCTCTGCAGTGGGAAGCCCCCAGCTAGGGCCTGGGGGCTGCCCAGGACCTTCTTGCTGGGAGGCAACAGCGCTAACCGCTGGGCCACCGTGCTGCCATTTCATCAGGACATTGACCCAAGCAAAGTGCAAAAACTGCTAAAGAATGAATAGAAACAGGGTTGATCCTGCAGAATGGCCTGGCCAAGCTCACACATCAGTCTGTGGTACAAGCTGAAGATATGTGTCCACCTGAAGATATGTGTCCATCTGAAGATATGTGTCCATCTGAAGATATGTGTCCACCTGAAGATATGTGTCCATCTGAAGATATGTGTCCACCTGAAGATATGTGTCCATCTGAAGATATGTGTCCACCTGAAGATATGTGTCCACCTGAAGATATGTGTCCACCTGAAGATATGTGTCCACTTGAAGATATATGTCCACCTGAAGATATGTGTCCACCTGAAGATATGTGTGCACCTGAAGACATGTGTCCATCTGAAGATATGTGCCCACCTGAAGATATGTGTCCACCTGAAGATATGTGTCCATCTGAAGATATCTGTCCACCTGAAGATATATGTCCACCTGAAGATATCTACCCACCTGAATATATCTACCCACCTGAAGATATGTGTCCATCTGAAGATATGTGTCCATCTGAAGATATGTGTCCACCTGAAGATATCTGTCCACCTGAAGATATGTGTCCATCTGAAGATATGTGTCCACCTGAAGATATGTGTCCACCTGAAGATATCTACCCACCTGAAGATATGTATCCACCTGAAGATATGTGTCCACCTGAATATATGTGTCCACCTGAAGATATGTGTCCATCTGAAGATATGTGTCCACCTGAAGATATGTGTCCATCTGAAGATATGTGTCCACCTGAAGATATGTGTCCATCTGAAGATATGTGTCCACCTGAATATATCTACCCACCTGAAGATATGTGTCCACCTGAAGATATGTGTCCATCTGAAGATATGTGTCCATCTGAAGATATGTGTCCACCTGAATATATCTACCCACCTGAAGATGTGTCCATCTGAAGATATGTGTCCACCTGAAGATATGTGTCCACCTGAAGATATATGTCCACCTGAAGATATGTGTCCATCTGAAGATATCTGTCCACCTGAAGATATATGTCCACCTGAAGATATCTACCCACCTGAATATATCTACCCACCTGAAGATATGTGTCCATCTGAAGATATGTGTCCATCTGAAGATATGTGTCCACCAAGGTTTCTTTCTAATCTGACAAAGTTGGAACAAATGTGTGTGGCGTAATGAACAAAAAGTGAGCAAGTTCATGCAGACATGTCCATGAAGAGTGAAGGTGGAGTCATTGAGCAGCAGCTTTATAAATGAGTGACTATAGATGATGAATGGCTGAATGGATGGATAGACGAATGGATGGATGGATGGTTGGATAGATGGACATGTTGTGAATTCACTGTGTTGGTAAAGGGAAAAAAGTTTTTCAAAACAAGAACAACATGTGGAAGAGTTTGAGGGGGGGACACTTTCTGAAGGCTCAGCAGCACTTCAGCACACACAGGTTAGAGTGCTGCACAGCACCAGGCTGCTCACAACACCTACCTGCATAGCACCAGTCCTGCATAAATGTCTTGTAAACACATCATGACCTTTGATTCTCAAAACCATTTCCTTATTTTTCAAGCGATCCAATCAGCGAGAACCTACAACCAGCTTCACCCAGTGACACCACAGGTACACACACACACACCCACACCCACACCCACACCCACACACACACACAGACACACACAGTGCTGCAGTAGAGGTGTGTGCGAGTGTGTGTGGACGTATCACCAGGGTCAGGTAATATTATATGATGTCATCATATTATACCCACACACATTATGTTATATATTATATATAATATGCCTCTTTATATGTGTATAATATACATATATTACATGTATAATATACATATATTACATGTATAATATACATATATTATATGTATAATATAATGTATAATATTGTGGGAGTGCAGGAATGAGGAGACGGAGAGATCGAGTCGAGTCCGTCCCGTTTACTCGCCACACAAAACAACACCGATACAGCACAATCTCTCCTGGCAACCAGCTAACCAACCGCTAGGCTGCTGCCAACATGGCTCCGCCCCCGGAAACTCTAAGCAGTGCCTACGTCAGCACTCTAAAATGTCTGCCTTAAAGGAGCAGCAGCTCCTGGAGAATCTACCCTCAAATGTGTATCACCACACAGGCCCCCAGAATTCACCATCACGAAAAAACGCAAAACAGTAACGCAACACAAAAGTACTCAGTGAAAGAGTCAACGTCTCGGGGGGCGGACCAGGCGGCCAAAACGGCTGCGCTGAATGGGTATGGGGGCGGGGGCAGGGACAGAGCCGGAGCCCGGGCAGGGGACAGAGCCGGAGCCCGGGCCAAGGGCCTGAGAAGGGGGGCGTCCACGCCGCGAGGGCAGGGCTAGTTCCAAATGGGCAGGCTTGAGATGGTCCACCGAGACCCGCTCCGGCTTGCCCCCCATGTCCACCACAAAGTTCTTAGGCCCCGCTTCCAGGACGCGGAAGGGCCCGTCGTAGGGGGGCTGCAGGGGGGTACGGTGGCTGTCTGGCGGATGAAGACGTACCTGGTCGACAGCAGATCCTTGGGGATGTAGGACTGAGGGAGGCAGTGGTGAGATGTAGGGATCAGAGCGAAAGCGTTGGCACCCTCCCGGGCCACAGGCCGATGAGAAGCTGCTGACCAGGGGGCCACAGCATCTGGGAGAAACTCACCCGGGACACGCAGCGGCTGGCCATAAACCAGCTCGGCAGACGAGGACTGGAGGTCTGCCTTGGGGGCAGAGCAAAGGCCGTGCATGACCCATGGGAGGCGATCAACCCAGTTGCTGTCCGTGAGGCTGGCATGAAGAGCGGCCTTCATAGACAGATGAAACCACTCACAAAGTCCGTTGCCCTGCGGGTGGTATGCTGTGGTGGGGTGGAGCTTCACCCCCTGCCCCCCCGCGCCTGCAGTCCAGAGCTGTGACGTGAACTGCGAACCCCTGTCAGAGGTGAGGTCAGCCGGCGTGCCAAAACGGGCCACCCAGGACCCGATGAATGCCCGGGCCACCTCAGTAGACGTGGTCGATGACAGGGGAACAGCTTCCAACCACCTGGTGGTCCTGTCCACCATGGTGAGAAGGTGAGTGAACCCATGGGAGGAGGGCAGGGGGCCCACCAGGTCCACATTCACATGGTCAAAACGCCTCTCGGGCACCAGCAATGGCGCCAAGGGGGCTTTGGTATGACGGTGTACTTTGGAACGCTGGCATGCCACGCAGGAGTCAGCCCAGGCCTTGACGTCCTTCCTGAGGCCGGGCCAGACGAACGTGGCCCCCACCCGGTTAGTGGACGCCTTCACACCCGGGTGGGAAAGGCCATGGATAATATCAAAAACACGGCGCTGCCAGCCGGTGGGCACCATGGGGCGGGGCTGGCCTGTGGAAATGTTGCAGAGGAGCGTGGTGTTGGCGCTGTCAAACACCACATCCTCCAACCGCAGCCCCGTAGCAGCCGTCCGATAGACCTGGGTGTCCGCGTCAGCGGCTTGGTCTGGAGCCATGGCAGTGTAATCGAGTCCCAAGTGAACGGACCCTGCCAGCGCCTGGGAGAGGCAGTCACCGACCAAGCTGTCCTTGCCAGCCACGTGCCGGATGTCCGTGGTAAACTCCGAGACGGCAGAGAGCTGACGCTGTTGGCACCCGGACCACGGCTCGGAGGTCTTGGCCATGGCAAATGTCAGCGGCTTGTGGTCGACGAAGGCAGTGAAACGGCGGCCTTCCAACAGGAACCTGAAGTGTCGGGAGGCGAGGAAGAGACCCAGGAGCTCCCGGTTGAAGGTGCTGTACTTCCGCTCGGTGTCCTTTAGCTGTTTGCTAAAGAAGGCAAGGGGCTGCCAGGCGCCGCCCACCCACTGCTCGCACACCGCCCGGACCGCATAGTCAGAGGCGTCGGTCGTGAGGGCAATCGGGGCAGTGGGGGACGGGTGCGCCAGCAAAGCGGCATTGGCCAGCGCAGCCTTGGCGTCGTCGAAAGCTTCGTCCATCCCCCGCCGGGGACCAGTCTACCTTGCCCTTGGCTTCCTTGCCCCGCAGGGCCTCGTACAAGCACTTGGCTGGGTTGACTATGAGTCCATGCGCACTGAGCCGCTCGAACAACTGGCGGAGCTGCGTCAGGTGCTCCTCCGCGGATGCGCTGGGCACGAGAATGACATCCAAGTAAACAAACAAGAACGGCAAATCCCGTAGCACAGATTACATCAGCCGCTGCAACGTCTGCGCCGCCCCCTTGAGACCAAAGGGCATCCGCAGGAACTCGAAGAGTCCAAATGGCGTGATGACCGCTGTCTTGGGCACGTCCCGAGGGTGGACCGGTACCTGGTGGTAGCCCCGCACCAAATCTACTTTGGAAAAGATGGTGGCCCCCGCCAGGTGGGCGGAGAGGTCCTGTATGTGCGGGACGGGGTAGCGGTCGGGGGTTGTGGCGTTGTTCAGGCGACGAAAATCGCCGCAGGGACGCCAACCGCCGTCAGCCTTAGAAACCATGTGCAGGGCGGAGGAGGCCCACGGGCTGTCCGAGCGGCGCACGATGCCGAGGCGTTCCATGGTGGCAAACTCCTCCCTGGCGATCGCGAGCTTAGCAGAGTCGAGGTGCCGAGCACGTGCGTAGACAGGGGGGGCCGTCGGTGGCAATATGGTGCTCCACGCCACCGCTGAGGAGAAGGTGGGTGTGGTGAGGTCAGGGAACTCTGCGAGCAGGCGTTGATACGCGTCTCCGGCGGCGAGCATGTTTGACAGGCCGAGCGTCCCTGCACCTCCCAGTGTGCAGGGGTATGTAGCGAAAGAGACAGCATCGATCAAGCGACAGTTGTAACATCCACCAGCAGCCTGAAGGTGCACAGGAAGTCCGCGCCCTGGAGGGGAACCGACACCGCGGCCATAACCAAGTCCCAGCCGGAACCCCGCCCGCCGAAACACACCTCCACATACCTGGTGCCGTAGGTACGTATGGGCGTGCCGTTCGCGGCATCCATCGGGGGGGCCATGGTGTCCGCCGGCCATGGTGTCCGCGGCCGATGCAGGCAGGATGCTACGCTGAGCGCCCGAACCGACCAGCAGCCGCCGGCCAGATGAGGCGTCCTTGATAAACAACAGCCTGCTGTTCTCGCCGGCGCTCATAGCTGCTACTGAGCGCCCCCTGGCGTTTCCCTGGACGCTGAAGCTGCATGGCGGGCGACACTGCTTGGCCCTGGCACCAAACCTGTTGTGGTAATAACACAGCCCGCTGCTGTCACGCTGGCGGCGGGCAGCCACCGCAGCCGCGCTGCCCGCTGCGCCCTCCAGCGGCGGGGGCGAGGTCTGGGTGGGGAGCACCGCATGAACGAACTGCTGTCCGCTTCCGCACCCAGAGCGCGGTAGTCTTTGGTGGAGGAGGGGGGGGGGGGCTGGCTAGCGCTGTGCGCACAGGCGCTGGGAGCTGCCGCAGAAACATATGGGTGAGAATGAAGGAGGGGTCCGCCGAGCCCAAAACGGCCAACATCTTCTCCAGCAGCTCGGAAGGTTTGCTATCGCCGAGTCCGTTGAGTGACAACAGGCGATCCGCCTTCTCCACCTCCGACAGCTGGAAGAGCTGCAAAAGGAAGCCTTGAAGTGCGCCGTGTTTCCCCACAGCCGGGGGGCTTCCAGTAGCTCCATAGCTCGGGCCGTCATCCGGGCATCCAACGCCGCCACCACGTGGAAACACCTCGTACCGTCCCGCGTTATTCCTCCCAGCTCGAACTGGGCTTCAGTGTGCTGAAACCATGGCCGGGCGGGGACGGTGCTGCCAAAACTCGGGCGACTTCCCCGTCGCTGCTAAGATGCTAGCGCTAACATGAGCCGTACCGTTAGCATCACTCGGAGCCGGAGCGGTGTCGTCATCGCTTTGGGTCGACATGTTTGTTGTCAACGTGCGGGGTCACCGATGGGGGAGTGCAGGGAGGAGGAGACGGAGAGGTCGAGTCGAGTCCATCCCGTTTACTCGCTACACAAAACGACACCGATACAGCACAATCTCTCCTGGCAACCAGCTAACCAACCGCTAGGCTGCTGCCAACATGGCTCCACCCCGGAAACACCAAGCAGTGCCTACGTCATCACTCTGAACGTCTGCCTTAAAGGAGCAGCAGCAGCCCCTGCTGAATCTACCCTCAAATGTGTATCACCACGACATCATATATAATATATGTAATATCATATTATATACTAAATAGACCTGTCAGATGGACGGCAGGCATCATACAATTATTTTTATCTCTCCACCTCCAGAATAAAGAGTTTAACGTGCACAACAGAGTAACGTAGGGGGGCAGTTGTCCCCTACAGTCTGCATGCAGTCAGTCACCTCCTTAGCTGTTAGAAACCACTCCCTCAGGAAGTTGTCACCTTGTTCTACTGTTGTAGCACAGTTCAACAATGCCAGCCAAGAGCAGGGTGATCCCGGCTTACAGCTCTCCTCCGCTCTGCTCCCCCGTGAAATTCTCTTTATCAAAAAAGGGAGAATGGCAGATGAGATGACTGGTCTCCTCCCACCCAGCTCCTCATCAGGAGGCCTTTCATTCTGCGATGTGTCCAACAAATGTGACTCTTACAAAGCTTCACGTTACCTGTCTCGAGATTTACCAAATTAGCCATTTCCTCCAGATGTCATGTTTTTCATCCTCATCCTGCAGTTTTTCACTGACCTACTCAGTTGGAGGAACACGAGTCATTATCATCGAGGCCCTGACGGACTCGCACCACTAGTCTTGCTAAATTTATTCAACTTCACATTCTGACGTTTTTCTGACTGTTTTGGGGTCCTCAGCACCCTATACAGGGACTAGAGCACCTCACCACATCAAGGCAGTCTTCGTCTGCGTCTTCACACCCAGACTAAATGCTGCATCTTCAGACTCAGACTAAATACTGCGTCTTCAGACTCAGACTAAATGCTGCATCTTCAGACCCAGACTAAATGCTTTGACTTCAGACCCAGACTAAATGCTGCATCTTCAGACCCAGACTAAATACTGCATCTTCAGACTCAGACTAAATGCTGCATCTTCAGACCCAGACTAAATGCTGCGTCTTCAGACTCAGACTAAATGCTGCATCTTCAGACCCAGACTAAATGCTCTGACTTCAGACTCAGACTAAATGCTGCGCCTTCAGACCCTGTCTAAATGCTGCATCTTCAGACCCAGACTAAATGCTGCGTCTTCAGACTCAGACTAAATGCTGCGTCTTCAGACCCAGACTAAATGCTGCGTCTTCAGACCCAGACTAAATGCTGCATCTTCAGACCCAGACTAAATGCTCCGTCTTCAGACCCTGTCTAAATGCTGCGTCTTCAGACCCAGACTAAATGCTGCGTCTTCAGACCCAGACTAAATGCTGCATCTTCAGACCCAGTCTAAATGCTTTGACTTCAGACTCAGACTAGCCCTAACTCTAGCCCTCGTGGTTGAGTTATTTTTTCTGCTAGATTAAAAGCACATGTGAATTAAAGCTTGTGTGTGCTCCAGATCCATATTCCTCACACCACTGCCACCAGCCAGGTCCTGTGAGGATCACTGTGTCCACATGACATCATTTATCAGGCAATACTTTAAACCCAGAAGCCTCGAGTTAGCCCCCAACCCCCTACAAAACTAACCAAAAACACAGAGTAATCTAAAACTAATCTGGTATCAAAGAGCCAGGACCTGATCCACTATACTCTCTCCCACAATACTGGTTCCATTGCCTGAGTTGATGGTTCGACTCCCTGGTTGGCTCAATAGGTAGAGCGGAACACATGGCGAAAGGTTTGATACTAATATGACTGACGGCCTCATGAACACCGAGTACAAACCAGGACCAGTTTGTAAAGAATGCAGCAGCCACATTCCTGTTGTGGTTTCCAGTCAGTGTGGAACCTGACGGACCTGTTAGGACGTCAGGAGTCTTCCAGACTTGCTGACGGTGACAGAGAGCACATGACAATGCACATCTTCGATTGGTTCTAGTATTGAGATTAGATGTTCTGTTGATCAGAATCAGAATCAGTGGCGGCTGGCCAGTAGAGGGCGCTGGGGTGCTGCCCCCTTCGAACATCAAGAGATGACAATATACCTAAACATGCTAAATGTAATGTAGCTGTATAATGCAAATAATTATGAAATTAAAGTGTTTTCAGTCTGCGAGCGTCTGTCGGCAGCATTAAACATTGGTTCAAGTGGGATTTGGTTGATTTCTGTCTGAATACATATACTTCCTGTCTGAATACATATACTTCCTGGGTGAGGGACGCCGGCCAAACCATACCTTATGTAAGCCCTCAAACTTGTGGCGAGCAGGTGACCTGAGGCTGCTGTCTGATTGGTTTCTTCTGGGTTTCCAGGGGGCGCAGTTCTGTGCTGCCCCAGACACGCCCACTTTTATTGGCAGTGAATTGGTATTGTTTTAATGTTTTTTGATGTAATGTGATTGGACAATTCTCGTGGCTGTCAATCATGTTCACACCCACCACCACACCTCATCTCCCCTGTCAATCATCCACCGTCTACCAACCCTGATAAACTCTGTAGGCTACATTGTCCTTCTTAATACCTCTGTGACTGTGTGGACATTAAAGCAGCTGTCAGGTGTGCTGCGCCAAGGTAAATGGCGCCCCGCCAAACATTTTTGGCACCAGCTGCCGCTGTTCAGAATCAGGATACTTTATTCATCCCCGAGGGGAAATAGGATCCTGTTACAGGCACTCACGGTCTAGTAAGGAAAATCTACCAAGATGCAAGGTAACAAGAGAATAGAAACAAATAGAAACAAGACAACAGAAACAAATAGAAATAGAAATAAGAATAAAATATGTAAACATATGTGCACCATGCTCAGGGTTCCCACTCGTCCTTATTTAGCTCCTCACTCAGCTCATAATTTTTGGCCCTTCATAGAAAAGAATTCGGGCCCCTCTGGCTTAGGATAAGCAGTGCTGTATGACACGTATACCCTCTCCTTGCACGCAATGTCTCCACCTAGTGGCTGATTGTATTTTTAAACCCACTGGGCGTTGTTTTGACCGTTTGGGGCTGCTGTAGCTCAGTGTGGCGTGTTGACGCCAGCACGTGGTGTAGGCAGTGTAAGTCAGCAGCTCCACAGAGCAAAGTAAAGATACGCCTGTAAGTATGAGCACACGTGCCGTGTAATGTTAAGCATGTGACGTAAAATAGATTGTTTAAGATATTATTATTGCGATCGCCATGCTAATCTCTGTTAGCGCGTTAGTGGTAATTCCGATTATGTGTTAGCATCGAGCTAACGGACTAAGCACTAGCGCTAGTGTGTGTGTGCGCGCGCACGCGTGTGTATGTGTACCGAAAATGTCCAGATTATGCAACAGTTTCTTGTCTGTGAATGTTCTCATTCATCCAGGTCGTCATGGTTCTCCAGAGGAGGTGAACCAAGTGCAACTGGACTTGGTATATATCCGTGAAGACGTTTGGCCTCTCATCCAAGAGGCTTCCTCAGTTCTGCCTTTCTGACTAGACCAAGCTAGTCTGACTGGCTGCTGATGAGACTCAGAATCTATCCTCTAGGAGGCGCTGTCAGAGCTATAGATGTCCATGGCTCTTTGTGATCCGATGTTTACCAACGCCCGTCGCTAACAGAGCCATAGATATGAGTGGCTCTTTTGTGTACCGATGTTTGGCCGCGCCCGTCGTTATCGGAGCTATTGTAGATATAGAATATCTACTTTTCGACTCACACCACCCGCTGGAACACAAACTGAGCGTCATCAGAACTCTGCAACACAGAGCTGACAATGTGCCCAGCAGCACTCAGGCCCAACGGGAAGAACACAAACACCTGAGGGGAGCTTTAAAAACCTGCGGCTACCCCAGTTGGACCTTTGTGAAAACCGCAACACGTTCCAGAAAGACCAACCAGGTGAGCAAGGAGGAGAAGAGGAACAGAAGGAAGAGCACAGTCATCCTGTATGTTTCTGGGGTCTCCGAGAAACTCAGGAGAATCTTCAACAAACACCGCATCCCGGTATACTTCAAACCCAGCAACACACTCCGACAAAGACTGGTTCATCCCAAAGACCGTGTACCACACACCCGGAAAAGCAATCTGGTGTATGCTGTACAATGCAATGAGGATTGCACTGACCTATACATAGGAGAAACCAAACAACCACTACACAAACGGATGGCCCAACACAGAAGGCCACACTCCTCAGGACAAGACTCAGCAGTCTATCTACACCTAAAGGAGAAGACACACTCCTTCGAGGACAGCAACGTACACATTTTGGACAGAGAAGATAGATGGTTTGAAGGAGGGGTGAAGGAAGCCATCTATGTGAAACTGGAAAAACCATCCCTCAACAGAGGAGGAGGTCTGCGACACCACCTATCTCCCACTTACAATGCTGTCCTTTCATCTCTACCCAGGAGACTCAAGAAGCCTAGCCTCCAAGAACAACAGTCGCTCACTAACGGCTCCAACCACTCTCATGCCCACTGAACAATGAAGTCCAAACTAACACCCCCAACGACCGTCGCTGCTAAACAAATGCAAATCAGTAGCTCCGATGGCGACGGGCGGGGCTGGACATCAGATCACAAAGAGCCATGGACATCTATAGCTCTGATAACGACTCCTAGAGGATAAATGCTGAGTCTCATCAGCAGCCAGTCAGACTAGCTTGGTCTAGTCAGGAAGGCACGAACTGAGGAAGCCTCTTGGATGAGAGGCGGAACGTCTTCATGGATATATACCAAGTCCAGTTGCACTTGATTCAACTCCTTTGGGCAACAGTTTCTTCACATTTAGATGTTTGCACTTAACTCTATAGGAAACTTTGCCATGGCAATAGAAAATGTTGTAGAAAATGTATGATATCATAATGGTTAATTCAGATTATGTATTTCTAATGACTGAAGGGAGTGAAGCAGGGCAGAATGTGAGGGAGGTCTAAGTTTCAGGAGGACTGGAAGGCAGGTCGTGAGTTCAGGGACTGTATAGGACATGTGGCAGGTGATGAACACCGTGCAGACTGTAAGATATGCAGAAAAAACCTCAAACATTTGGTGTAGGCAACATGGACATCTCTGCTGTTAAAAGCCATGCCAAAGCACAGGGACATGTCAAGAAGGTCACGTCAGTCAGTGGGCCACGAATGACCGACTTCATCAGTCAACCTCCCACCCCAAATTCTGAAGCTGGCAGACAGGCAACAATGGCAGGGAGTCAAGGGAGCAGAGAGGTGCAACCGTTAACTTCTCAGAGTTCAGCTCCACGCCAGGTTGCAGCCAACATTGGGAGTAATTTCTCCAGTGAAGCTGTTTTACAAGCAGAGATCTGCTGGGGGATAAAAATGGCCCTGTCCCATTTTTCTTTTAAGTTATGTTCGGATATGGCTACACTGTTTGCTCAAATGGTTCCTGACAGTGAGATAGCCAAAAAGTCCACATGTGGTTCAACCAAAGCAGCATATTGTAGGACCTGACATGACTACATAGTCATAGTTTAGTTATATGACTACAACTACCAAGTGTTCATTGTTTTAGGTAGTTAATGTTAACATCCGGACTGAGACGGTTAGGTTAGTTCTGATAGCATGCCTAGCTGACAGCCACGAGTGCCTCTCTTGTAACTTTCATTCTTTCATTAAACTTGGTTAAACGGCACAACAAGTTTGGTTATTGTGGTTAAGAGGACACACTCCTACATGTGGCGACGAGGATTTTTCGAACTGAACGTTGATGTCTGACGCTGACGAAGCAGACGAAGAGGCGTTACAGCCGGAGCAAGCGGCCGAGCTAGAAGAGCTAGCTACCGGGCCCACTGTAGAAATGAATGCGTCCGCATTTTTGGCACCGATCCAGCCCTTTCTGGCCACACCAGCCGACCCTCCCCTACAATGGAAAATATGGAAAAAGAACTTTGAAACTTACCTGCTGGCTACTGGATTAACCAAGGTCCTGAAGGAGCAACAGTTGGCGACCCTTCTCCATTGTTTCGGGACCGAAGGACAACGCATATTTGCTACCCTACCAGGTGATGCTGAAGTTACTGAAATGGAGCATGCTATCATAGCGCACCTGGATGCGCATTTTCTGCCCAAAGTAAACGTCACTATTGAACGAGCTAAATCCTACAGAAGGGCACAACTACAGGGAGAGTCTGCAGCAATATATGTAGCAGAGTTAAGGCAGCTAGCAAGTACTTGTGAATGGGGAGAGCTTACAGAGCAGTTGATAAAAGATCAGTTGATAAACAAGACTACAAGCAACAAGTTGAGGGAACGTTTGCTTCTCTGCCTCCGGTCCCTGCTCTCCAGATTTTCACCTGCTCCAGATCTCTGCTCTGCCCGGCTCTCTCCAACACCCACGGTCTCTGCCCCCGGTCCTGTTTCCCCAGCCCAAGGAAGCCCAGCCCAATTCCCTCCACTGTGTGTTGTCGCCTTAGCTGGCCCCTTGTAATAAACTCTGAAGTCAGTTGGAAGCCAGTTTTGTGTCTGCGCCTGAGTTCTTCCTGAGTGTCCCGTAACACCATGAGACTCTCCAGCTGGTCAGATCGGCTTGCCCAGTACATGTACAAAACTGAGTTTCACCCAGGAAAGTCCAACAGTGTTGCAGACACCCTTTCGAGACTTGTGCCACAAGATGATGGTTCAGAGAAGTCTTACTTCGACGAGGAGGAAGATGAGCGCTTCATACAGCAGACCTTCACTGATGAGCTTCAAGCAGCCATCACTCCTGAAGAGCTCGCAAGAGAAACACTGCGATATCCAGTACTGAAGGAATTGCTGGGCTACATGAAAACAGGATGGAAAGGTCCACCGAAAGATATGCTACTCAGCCCATACTACATGGTAAGGGAAGAACTTTTCAGTTGGAAAACGTCATGTGTTGGAAGAGGTGACCGTACTGTTGTACCAATCACACTCAGACACAAAGTCCTCACCCAAGCACATCAAGGACATCCAGGAACAAGGAAAATGAAACGGTTCCTTCGCAGCAAAGTATGGTGGCCAAAGATGGACGACGATGACGTCACCAACTTTGTGAAAAACTGTGTGCCCTGAGCACTGAGTGAAAAGTAACTCGTACCAGAGCAACCACCGCTACAGCCAACACCATGGCCTAAAGGACCTTGGGGGAAAGATTCAAGTGGACATCTTCGGGGAACTACAAGCAGCTCCAGCACGTCAGAAGTATCTGATAATTGTTACCAACCTGTACAGCAAATGGCCTGAAGTCATATCCACAAGCAACGTGACTACTGTGACAGTGATTAATGGACTTTCGGACCTGTTTACACAATGGGACCAGCCTCAAGTTCTAGTGACAGACAACGGCCCACAATTCCAAGCTGACTTCACATGCTTCTTGGAGAAGAAAGGAACCGCGCACCAGAAGACACCGTTGTACCATCCACTGGCCAGTGCCAATATCGAGAGGTTTAACAAATTCTTAAGTATGGTCTTCGTGCCCTGCTCCAAGAAGGAAAACAGTTCTCTGATGCACTGAAAACACTACTGTTGTGCTACAGATCAATGCCTCACAAGGTGACAGGGAAATCACCTGCAGAGCTCATGATCGGAAGAACCTTGAGAGTCCCGCTGGACACAGTCCGTACACCCTTCGCGGCTGACAAACCACCTGATGACACAAAGCTACGCAAAGAAGTACAAAAACGTCAGGAGGCTCAAAAGAAATACTACGACAAAAGAAACCACGTCAAGGAGGATCCCTCACTGCAAGTTGGAGATTGTGTCTGGGTCAAGCAACCACTGAGGGAACACAAGCTGAAGACCAGTTTGTCTGACCCTTATAGGATCATCGCTCGACACGGCAGGTACACCTTCCAGCTTAAAGATGGAACATTCTGGAACTTAAGAAGACTGTTTCGCACCAACCAGCCTGCTGAAGAGGACATGGATGCTGAGTTGGTCATTCCACAACTACCTGACCATGATTCAGGTCAAGAGCAGAATCTTCAACAACCGAGACAAGAAGTGGCTCAGGGAGATGCACCACAAGCAAGGGCACAAGAAAAACAATATGCAGCTCGTAAAAGAAGACTATCTGCTAGACTGAATGATTTTATCTTGACCTAGGGTTTTAATTAAAGAAGGGGGGAAATGTAGGATCTGACATGACTACATAGTTATAGTTTAGTTATAGGACTACAACTACCAGTGTTCATTGTTTTACGTAGTTAATGTTAACATCCGGACTGAGACGGTTAGGTTAGTTCTGATAGCATGCCTAGCTGACAGCCACGGGTGTCTCACTTGGAACTTTTATTCTTTCATTACACTTCGTTAAACGGCACAACAAGTTTGGTTATTATGGTTAAGAATACACACTCCTACACATATCTGGTTTGTTTTGGCCTGGCACCATATTTCAGAGAGATGCTCATGAAAGACATCAGAAAATCAGACTGCTATGTCATCTCTTTTGATGAATTGCTCAATAAAGTCATGCAGACCGAGTAGATGGATGTAGTGGTCCTGATTGTCCATTACCTGGACTCCCAATTTATGGGACACACCCGAGCTGGTAGAGAAAATTAAGACTTCTGTGTCTCCACTGGATCTGAACAAACTCCAATTATCCATGGATGGCCCAAGCGGGAACTTCGGGTTTCTAAGATTATTTGAGGAGGGCAGGAGCAAGGAGGACCCAAATGCTAGAGGTTTAGTAAACCTAGGAAGCTGTGGTCTACATAATGTGCATGGGAGTTTTCAACAGGGTGAGAAGGAGACTGGCTGGAATATACAGGTGAATTCGCAAGAGCCCTTTGGCAGCTTCTTCATGATACACCAGCCAGGCATGGTAACTTCATTGTAATCATCATAACGTCAACATTTCCCCTCAAATTCTGTGCTCACTGGTGGGTGGAGGACTTGGCAGTGGCAGAGCGGGCAATCGAGATTTGACCATTTGTTCAAAGATTTGTTGACTGCTACAAGAATCTCCCCAAGAGCAAGGTGCCAACGTCAGCATTGTATGTCATGGTCAGAGGCTGTTGGTGACCCCTTTTTTGAAGCCAAGCTAAAATTTTTGGCCTGTGTGGCAAGGCAGCTCAAACCATTTCTTGAGGCTTTTCAAACTGATGACTCTATGGTGCTTTTTTTGGCAAAAGAGCTTCGATCCATTCTGAGGAGCTTGCTATCATGTTTCATGAAGAGGGAGGTTATCGAGAACATCAAGACACCCCTCCAATTGCTCAAAACTGATGTACTTGACAAAGCACCGCATGTGCCACTAAAAGAGGTTGACACGGGCTTTGCCACCAAACAAGCCCTGAACAAAGCCTCTGAGAAGCTCCATGAAGATCCGCTGCTGGGCCAACAGTTCAGGAAAGGAGGTGTTGCCTTCCTCTCTGCAACCGCAAAGAAACTGCTGGACAAATGCCCGCTGAATTATGCTGCTGCAAGACACATGAGTTCCCTTGATTCAGTCACCATGATCAATGACGAGAAGAGTGCCATATCCAAGTTTGAAAAGCTCCTACAGCTGCTTATGAATGCCAAATGGCATACTGCACAAGGCTGTGGCCAAATCCTCAGAGTACAACATTTTCCTGACTGAGACGGTTCAACACCACCCACAAAGAATTACAGGAGTTAGTCTACAGAAGTGGCTCCTGCCGAGTAGACACATTTCTAGGAAGATTTGCAAATGGTAAAGCAGAGTATGCAAATCGTGGAAGCTACTGAAAGGCTTATTCACACTGTCACATGGGTAAGCAGCAGTTGAAAGACGATTCTTGGGTAACAAGGACATGCTGGTTGGAAACCTGAAAGAAAGGACTCTGACATCACTATGCCTGATCAAAGATTATGTGACTGGTGGCTCATTGGAAGGCATACTACTAAGACCCCTCATGCAGCATTGCAAAAATGCCAGAATGTGATATTTTCAGTACCTGGAGGATGAAAAAAAGAAGAAAGAATCTGCAAATGACGACAAGAAAAGAGCTCAGCTCCAAAATCACAAAAGTGGCCGCCAAGAGGCAGGAAATGATAGCCAGCATCGACGCAATGCAACAGGATTGTCCTGGATTGTTGACTACCTTACCGGTAGACCACAGTATGTGCACTTGCAACACTGTGTGTCAGACAGAGTGGTCAGCAACACTGGGGCTCCGCGGGGGACAGTCCTGTCTCCCTTCCTTTTCACCCTCCACACCACGGACTTCAACTACCACACAGAGTCCTGCCATCTTCAGAAGTTCTCTGCTGACTCTGCTATAGTCGGATGCATCAGTAAGGGCGAGGAGGCTGAGTACAGGGCTGTGGTGTCATGAATCTCTGGCGTCTCCTTCCAGACTGCCGTCCGGAGAGATGCAGTTGGCGAACGCATGCAGTACGAGGGTGGGAGTTTGACCTAGACTAGGGATCGATTGCCCATTAATTGAAAGAAAAGGGGAAAAATCAGAAATAACTTTATAAAAATAAAAACAAATCTTGCTGTACTGCTTGTGAGTACAACGTAAAGTGTATTGATGTAGAACGGCCATATAGTCCAATAGATCACTTACGAACACAATCCCTCCCTCGTGCCAGTCACCGTTACATGTGGATGTGCTGCGTGTTGTCACCACTCTGTGGGACATGTGGATGTGCTGCGTGTTGTCACCACTCTGTGGGACATGTGGATGTGCTGCGTGTTGTCACCACTCTGTGGTACATGTGGATGTGCTGCGTGTTGTCACCACTCTGTGGTACATGTGGATGTGCTGCGTGCTGTCACCACTCTGTGGTACATGTGGATGTGCTGCGTGTTGTCATCACTCTGTGGGACATGTGGATGTGCTGCGTGTTGTCACCACTCTGTGGTACATGTGGATGTGCTGCGTGTTGTCACCACTCTGTGGTACATGTGGATGTGCTGCGTGTTGTCACCACTCTGTGGTACATGTGGATGTGCTGCGTGTTGTCATCACTCTGTGGGACATGTGGATGTGCTGCGTGTTGTCACCACTCTGTGGTACATGTGGATGTGCTGCGTGTTGTCACCACTCTGTGGTACATGTGGATGTGCTGCGTGTTGTCACCACTCTGTGGTACATGTGGATGTGCTGCGTGTTGTCACCACTCTGTGGGACATGTGGATGTGCTGCGTGTTGTCACCACTCTGTGGTACATGTGGATGTGCTGCGTGTTGTCACCACTCTGTGGGACATGTGGATGTGCTGCGTGTTGTCACCACTCTGTGGGACATGTGGATGTGCTGCGTGTTGTCACCACTCTGTGGGACAGTGGATGTGCTGCGTGTTGTCACCACTCTGTGGGACAGTGGATGTGCTGCGTGTTGTCATCACTCTGTGGTACATGTGGACGTGCTGCGTGTTGTCACCACTCTGTGGGACAGTGGATGTGCTACGTGTTGTCACCACTCTGTGGGACATGTGGATGTGCTGCGTGTTGTCACCACTCTGTGGTACATGTGGATGTGCTGCGTGTTGTCACCACTCTGTGGGACATGTGGATGTGCTGCGTGTTGTCACCACTCTGTGGTACATGTGGATGTGCTGCGTGTTGTCACCACTCTGTGGGACATGTGGATGTGCTGCGTGTGGTCACCACTCTGTGGTACATGTGGATGTGCTGCGTGTTGTCACCACTCTGTGGTACATGTGGATGTGCTGCGTGTTGTCACCACTCTGTGGTACATGTGGATGTGCTGCGTGTGGTCACCACTCTGTGGTACATGTGGATGTGCTGCGTGTTGTCACCACTCTGTGGTACATGTGGATGTGCTGCGTGTGGTCACCACTCTGTGGTACATGTGGATGTGCTGCGTGTTGTCACCACTCTGTGGGACATGTGGATGTGCTGCGTGTTGTCACCACTCTGTGGGACAGTGGATGTGCTGCGTGTTGTCACCACTCTGTGGTACATGTGGATGTGCTGCGTGTTGTCATCACTCTGTGGTACATGTGGATGTGCTGCGTGTTGTCACCACTCTGTGGTACATGTGGATGTGCTGCGTGTTGTCACCACTCTGTGGTACATGTGGATGTGCTGCGTGTTGTCACCACTCTGTGGTACATGTGGATGTGCTGCGTGTTGTCACCACTCTGTGGGACATGTGGATGTGCTGCGTGTTGTCATCACTCTGTGGTACATGTGGATGTGCTGCGTGTTGTCATCACTCTGTGGGACATGTGGATGTGCTGTGTGTTGTCACCACTCGGTGGTACATGTGGATGTGCTGCGTGTTGTCACCACTCTGTGGGACATGTGGATGTGCTGCGTGCTGTCACCACTCTGTGGTACATGTGGATGTGCTGCGTGTTGTCATCACTCTGCCTACCTCAGCACCACATTTTGAAACCAAATCAAGCGCACCCAGGGTTTTTAGAGAGGACCTCGGTGTGCGAGCCCACGTGGGAGTGACTGTGTCCAGTAAGCTTTGCCGTGTAGTATGAAGAGGTGCCACCACTGGTTCAGATCCTGAAGCATCATGGGTTGTATGTTCCATAAAAACTGTGTTACGGGTAATGTGAAAAAACAGTTAATGTGCAAACTACCCGGGTAATGTGCAGAGTACCCAACGGGGCGGTTAATGTGCACAATCCCCGCCAGAACGGGTTATCTGCACATTAACCGGGTAGTCTGCACACCACCTGCTTGGGCGGTTAATGTGGATGGAAGGAACCTGCAACTCATCTTTTTAGGATATGTGCATATGTAAATCAGCAGCAGCAGCAGGCCTTCAGCCTAATGACTCATGAAGTGAGCGAGGCCATGTGAGGAATCACAAGTTGTGGTAAATGAAAGACCAGACGTTGGCGATATCATTCTGTCTTTAGATCAACGTTCCCCCACTTGTATAACGAGGCTATTAGCATCAAAGGACACACACATGAGGCCTCCTCCTCCTCCTCCTCCTCCTCCTCCTCCTCGCTCTCTATCTGCTCCCTGATATGAAGGAGTAGCCTACACATTTGACAAGGGTGGAAAGAAATATCAGTCTCGGCCATCTCCCATCAGGCTGCTATAGCCTACTCTCACTGGAGACATGCGTCATCCAACCAATCCCAAATGGCGCCCCTCCGTGGACAGACTGGTAAATAACACTTTATGGAAGAGGGGTACTGGCGGGGGAATACTAAGACTAGATGATATGAAACCAGAACCACATCCATTTTATGAGCCCAGTATGGAGGAGCAGAAGCAGCGACAACATACGTATGTCCACATGCACTTCCTGTCGGCCAGTTTGACAGACAGGAAGCGGCAGATGCGCGTGCACGTGGGTGCTTTACTTGCACAGCAGCGAGTCTAGTCTACATCAACAATCTGTTGCTCCCTCCCATATTCTGGGTTAGATTAGGATATGATGGATGAACTATGTAGGCTACTAGTAGCATATTAGCCAGGTGAGGCAGGGGATCGGGCACATTTTGGTCTTTTCTGGCAGTTGTGTAAAAGTGCATGGGAAAGGCGTGGCCTCTTCATTCATGTGTCTTGCCTGATTGGCAGACAGGAGGTGCATTTTGTCGCTGCTTCTGCTCCTCCATACTGGGTTTATAAAACGGATGTGGTTCTGTTTTCATATCATCTAGTCTTAGTATTTTTCCCCGCCAGACCCCTCTTCCCTAAAGTTTTATGTCCACGGAGTGATTGCCATTTGGGATTGGTTGGATGACGCATGTCTCCAGTGAGAGTAGGCTATAGCAGCCTGGTGGGAGATGGCCGACACTGATGTTTCTTTTCACCCTTGTCAAATGTGTAGGCTACTCATTCATGGCTGTCATGTGCCTTTTACTGGGCAGAGGCTTCCGTCTGGCCACTCTACCATGAAGGCCTGATTGGTGGAGTGCTGCAGAGATGGCTGTCCTTCTGGAAGGTTCTCCCATCTCCACAGAGGAACGCTGGAGCTCTGTCAGAGTGACCATCGGGTTCTTGGTCACCTCCCTGACCAAGGCCCTTCTCCCCCGATTGCTCAGTTTGGCTGAGCGGCCAGCTCTAGGAAGAGTCCTGGTGGATCCAAACTTCTTCCATTTACCAATGATGGAGACCACTGTGCTCTTCGGGACCTTCAAAGCTGTAGAAATGTTTTGTACCCTTCCCCAGATCTGTGCCTCGATACAATCCTGTCTCGGAGGTCCACAGACAATTCCTTTGACTTCATGGCTTGGTTTCTGCTCTGACATGCACTGTCAACAGTGGGACCTTATATAGACAGGTGTGTGCCTTTCCAAATCATGTCCGATCCATTGAATTTACTACAGGTGGACTCCAATCAAGATGTAGAAACATCTCAAGGATGATCAGTGGAAACAGGATGAACCTGAGCTCAATTTTGAGTGTCATAGCAAAGGGTGTGAATACTTATGTACATGCAATATTTCAGTTTTTTATTTTTAATAAATTTGTAAAGATTTCTACAAAACCTTTTTCACTTTGTCATTACGGAGTATTATGTGTAGATTGATGAGGAAAAAAAGGAATTTAATCCATTTTGGAATAAGGCTGTAACATAACAACATGTGGGGAAAGTGAAGGGGTGTGAATACTTTCCGGATGCACTGTACATCATAAAAACCACTTCAAATTAACTTGCGTCCGTCTTTCTGTCTGTCTTCTCGACAGCATGGACAGCTATGCTGCATTTCTCTAATCACCAAAACATTGATTTATGTTCTGATTGGACCATCCGAACCACGTCCACATGACGCCACAGCTTCCCTTGTGTGGGGTAAACAGTGAGAGTCCGTGAAAACCAGTCTTCTGCTCTCGTCCTTCTCTCAGGTGAATGCTCCTGGTCTCCTGTACTCGGTGGATCAGATCCAGCCAGTAGATTTCCCAGCTTGACCACAGCAACCAACATCATCCCAGCCAACATCCCGAGCTCGGCTCATGTCTCCAATTCCATCAGCAGCCCGACTTCCGGACCCGGCCCCGGACCCGGTAGTGCTTCCCATGCTACAGATAGCCTAGAAAGCATGGCCAACACTATAGCAACCCACATACCCTTCTTAGCAGGTACTGCTAAAGCTATTTCCACTGCTGCCAGCCTCCCCCCCGCTACCTGCAGCCCTGCATGCTGTCCCGGCACCCCTGGATCCAGCGCAGCTGGCTTAGACCCACCCGTGCCCATCTTATCAGGGATCCTTGATCCCACCGCTAATCCTTGGTCGCGTCCAGATAGCATGCACATCTCCACAACCGCAGCCACGGGTGGAGGATTTGATCCCAACACACGAACCCTTCCTCCTGCTACACCCCCCCCATGTGCCGCACCAGAGCATCATCTTCCCTCCCTGCTGCTGCCTGAGACCACTGTGAACAGCCACACAGGTAAACTAATCAGTCAGTCAGCTGATCAATCAGCGAATCAATTACTGAAGGAATGCGTCAGTCATTCAGTTTCCTTGATAGTAATGTTGTTCCTATTCTACTCATCACTGCCATGGCTACGACTAGTGTTACAATAATGACGACAATAATGATGACGACAACAACAACAACAATAATAATAATAATGATGACTGATAATAATAATAATAATAATAATAATGGCAATAATAATAATGATAATAATGAAAATAGTAATAATAATGACAATAATGACGACAATAATGATGACTGATAATAATAATAATAATAATAATAATGGCAATAATAATAATAAAGATAATAACGATAACGATAATAAAAATAATAACAATAAAAAATCATAATAATGACAACAATAATGATGACAACAGCAATAATAATAATAATAATAATGATGATGATGACAATAATAATGGTGATAATAATAATGATAATAATAATGATGATGACAATACGAATGATGACAATAATAATCATAATAATAATAATGGCAATAATAATAATGATAATAACGACAATAATAACGATAACGATAATAAAAATAATAACAATAAAAATCATAATAATGACAACAATAATGATGACAACAACAGCAATTATAATAATAATAATAATGATGACAATACGAATGATGACAATAATAATAATAATAATAATAATGATGATGATGATGATGACAATACGAATGACAACAACAAGAATACTAATAATAATGACAACAGTAATTATGACAATAATAATGATGATGACAATAATAATAATGATAATAATAAAAAAGATAATAATAATAATAGGGCGGCATGGTGGTGCAGTAGTTAGCGCGGTCGCCTCACAGCAAGGAGGTTCTGAGTTCGAGCCCCGGGGGCCGGGGTAGTCCAACCTTGGGTGTCGTCCCGGGTCGTCTTCTGTATGGAGTTTGCATGTTCTCCCCGTGTCTGCGTGGGTTTCCTCCCACAGTCCAAACACACGCAGGTCAGGTGAATCGGCTCTACTACATTGTCCCTAGGTAGGTATGTATGAATGAATGAATGTGTGTGTGTGTGTGTGTGTGTGTGTGTGTGTGTGTGTGTGTGTGTGTGTGTGTGTGTGTGTGTGTGTATGTGTGTGGGCCCTGTGTGATGGCCTGGCGGCCTGTCCTGGGTGTCTCCCCACCTGCTGCCCAATGACTGCTGGGATAGGCTCCAGCATCCCCGCCACCCTGAGAGCATTATAAGCGGTTCAGATAATGGATGAATGGAAAATAATAAAAATGATGATGATGACAATGATAATAATAACAATAATAATGATGACAACAATGATAATAATAATCATCATGATGCTGATAATAATAATAACAACAATAATAATAATAATGATAACGATGACAGCAATAATGATGACAAAAACAACAATAATATTAATATTAATAACGATGACAAAAATAATAATAATAATGACAACAAGAACAACAACAACAATAATAATGATCATGATGATGATAACAATAATGATAATAACGATCATGATGATGATAATAATAACAACAATAATAATAATGACAACAAGAACAACAATAATAATAATCATGATGATAACAATGATAACAACAACAATAAGAATAATAATAATGATCATGATGATGATAATAATAAAAACAATAATAATAATTATAATAATGATAACGACGACGACAACAACAATAATAATAACAATAATAATGACACCAACAACAATAATAATGATGATGATGATGATGATGATAATAATAACAACAATAATAATAATAATGATAACGATGACAACAATAATGATGACAAAAACAACAATAATATTAATATTAATAACGATGACAATAATAATAATAATAATAATGACAACAATAATAATGATCATGATGATGATAATAATAATAATAACAACAACAACAATAATAATAATGATCATGATGATGATAATAATAATAACAACAACAACAATAATAATAATGAAAATAGTCGCAAGCGGCGATTAACGGGGTCCAAGCAGTATTGCAGCCGCCATGTGTCCGATCTGTTTCATATTTGGTACGTGGCTTCTATGTGCCACAAAGAATAAGCCTATCAAGTTTCATGAAGATTGTCTATTCACACTAGCAGATATTAGCTGCTGAATTTTGATTGGCTGTTTGGCAGCCATTTTGGTAATCCAGCCAATCAGCACTTTAGGCAATGTAGCCAAATGGGTCCAAGTATAAGTATACCAAATTTCAGATTTTTTGATCAAGCAGTTTTTGAGATGTCGGATTACTTGGGTCGCCTGTGTCCTAGATGATTACCGTAATTTTTTAAAATGTCGTAACACTTCCATTGCTTCAGAAACGTGCGCCAGAGTTTCCAAAACTGGACCAGACGGTGTGTGATTTCTTGCGTCCTAGCCGACTGCCGTAAAAAGAACAAGTATGTCGTTATACCCAGATGGTGTCCTGGTGTGTGGTATGTAATAGAGCTGCAGCGCTTCCACATCAAATAAGTCCAAATAGCGGGCAAACTATATGACCGACATAGGTGGTCCCAATAGTGAAGTTATTGAGCACATTCAGATGCATGGGTCGATTAAGTTTTGTGTTGATCTGACTTATGCTGTGGGAGTTATGGCCTTTTATGCATGACCCTTTGTTATAGCGCCACCATCTGGCTGACATGGGTGATTTGTAGTGCCAGAGTAGTGGGGGGCCGTATGAATCCACCTACCAAATTTGGTTGGTCTAGGACTTATGGTTGCTGAGCCTCAGACACTTTTAGCTGAGAAACGGCGCCCAAACTAATACAAGTCAAAATGGCGGGCAAACTATATGGCTGCCATATGTCGTCCCAATAACAAAGTTGTAGAGCACATTCAGATGCATAGGTCTGTGCAGTTTTGTGTTGATCTGACTTACGGTGTGGGAATTACGCATGACCCTTTGTTATAGCGCCACCATCTGGGTGACATGGGTGATTTGTAGTGCCAGAGTAGTGGGGGGCCATAGGAATCCACGTACCAAAGTTGGTTGGTCTAGGACTTACGGTTGCTGAGCCTCGCACACTTTTAGCGGAGAAAAATAATAATAATCCTAACAAATACAATAGGGGTCCAGCAGATCATGTTACGGCCCGCCCACCTCGCGCCGTGGCCCGCCCACCCCGCCCCGTGGCCCGCCCACCCCGCGCCGGCAGCCAGTCAGCTCGTCGGGGCGGGGCTTAGCCGTTGGGGCGGGGCTTAGACGTCAGGGCGGGGCTTAGCCGTCGGGGCGGGGCTTAAGTTTGGTGGCCTCCCAGCGCCCGTTGTTAGATCGTGTTGTAACCTCCCCGCAGTAGCGGCTCCTCTCCCCTCACGGTCCTTTTCTCTCCGAGCTCATCCCAGCCCTTAGTTTATGGTTTTCCCTTGCAAAGTTTCCCCGTGGAAGTATCCTGCCGTGTTCCCGTTTGGATTACCCGCGAGTTTTTCCGCTTGGACTTCCCGTTTTCCTTGTCGCTCATTGCCTTCCTGTGTTAAACTATTTGTACGCGTAAGGAATAAAGTACGCCAGTTTTCGGCTGACCCCATCTCTGTCTGGCGTCCTGCGCTTGGGGTCTTCCACAAACCCTAACAGATCATGATGATGATAATAATAATAACAACAACAATAATAATGACGATAACGATGACAACAACAACAATAATAATAATGACGATAACGATGACAACAACAACAATAATAACAATAATAATGACAACAGCAATAATAATGATCATGATGATGATAATAATAATAACAACAACAATAACAATAATGACGACAACAATAATAATAATAATGATGATGATGATAATAATAACAACAACAATAATAATAATCATGATTATGATAATAATAACAACAACAAGAATAATAATAATAATAATGATCATGATGATGATAATAATAACAACAATAATAATAATGACAACAACAACAACAATAATAATAATCATGATGATGATTATAATAATAACAACAATGATAATAATAATTACAATAATGATAATAATGACAACAACAACAACAACAATAATAATAATGATCATGATGATGATAATAATAACAATAACAACAATAATATTAGTATTAATAACGATGAAAATAATAATAACAATAATAATAATGATAATGACAACAATAATAATAATGATAATGATAATAATAACAACAACAATAATAATAATCATGATTATGATAATAATAACAACAAGAATAATAATAATGATCATGATGATGATAATAATAACAACAACAATAATAATAATGACAACAACAACAACAATAATAATGATGATGATGATGATGATGATAATAATAATAATAACAATAATAATGATAATGACAATAATAACAATAATACTGACCATGTTTCCAGATATTGATGCCTTGTCTAGATTAGTGCTGGCTACATTGGACCTTTCCATTGACCCAGCCGCTGTTACCGCCTTCTCTCCAGGAGACGGCGCTAGCAGCCCTGATCCAGCAGATGAAGGTATTGATTCAGTTAACAGCCGTCTGACCTCTCCTTTGTTTTTACCTCCTAATGTCTGACCCTTCTTTCACTTTCTAAAACTTAGCCAACAGCGCCTCCTGCCCCAGGTTAGGAGAAGAGCACCCCTCCATCACCATGCTAACTGCTTGGGGCAGCAAAGAGGAAGAAGAGACTGAGTCGTCCAATGAGGAGGAAGATTCAAGAGGTATTCCTACCAATGGACCAATGGAAGATCTGGCAAAAGCTTCCCCTCAAAACTGCAGGTACTAAAACCACCCTGTCACTCCGTCTTCCTCTGTCACTTCCCTCCTTCATCGTCCTCATCATCATCATTCTACCTCCCATGTTGTTCTTTACTCTGTCACTTCCCTCCTTCATCGTCCTCATCATCATCATTCTGCCTCTCATGTTGTTCTTTACTCTGTCACTTCTCTCCATCATCATCATCATCATCATCATTCTGCCTCTCATGTTGTTCTTTACTCTTTCACTTCTCTCCATCATCATCATCATCATCATCATTCTGCCTCTCATGTTGTTCTTTACTCTGTCACTTCTCTCCATCATCATCATCATCATCATCATCGTCATTCTGCCTCTCATGTTGTTCTTTACTCTGTCACTTCCCTCCATCATCATCATCATCATCATCGTCATTCTGCCTCTAATGTTGTTCTTTACTCTGTCACTTCTCTCCATCATCATCATCATCATCATCGTCATTCTGCCTCTCATGTTGTTCTTTACTCTTTCACTTCTCTCCATCATCATCATCATCATCATCATCATCATCATTCTGCCTCTCATGTTGTTCTTTTCTCTGTCACTTCTCTCCATCATCATCATCATCATCATCATCATTCTGCCTCTCATGTTGTTCTTTACTCTGTCACTTCTCTCCATCATCATCATCATCATCATCATCATCATCATCATCATCATCGTCGTCATTCTGCCTCTCATGTTGTTCTTTACTCTGTCACTTCTCTCCATCATCATCATCATCATCATCATTCTGCCTCTCATGTTCTTTACTCTTTCACTTCTCTCCATCGTCATCATCATCATCATCATCATCATTCTGCCTCTCATGTTGTTCTTTACTGTGTCAGTTCTCTCCATCATCATCATCATCATCATCATCATCATCATTCTGCCTCTAATGTTGTTCTTTACTCTTTCACTTCTCTCCATCATCATCATCATCATCATCATCATCATCATCATCATTCTACATCTCATGTTGTTCTTTACTCTTTCACTTCTCTCCATCATCATCATCATCATCATCATCATCCTGCCTCTCATGTTGTTCTTTTCTCTGTCACTTCTCTCCATCATCATCATCATCATTATCATTCTGCCTCTCATGTTGTTCTTTTCTCTGTCACTTCTATCCATCATCATCATCATCATCATCATTATCATCATCCTGCCTCTCATGTTGTTCTTTTCTCTGTCACTTCTCTCCATCATCATCATCATCATCATCATCATTCCACATCTCATGTTATTCTTTTCTGTCACTTCTCTCCATCATCATCATCATCATTCTACCTCGCATGTTCTTTTCTCTGTCGATTCTCTCCATCATCATCAACATCATCATTCTACCTCTCACGTTGTTCTTTTCTCCGTCACTTCTCTCCATGATGATGATGATGATGATGAATCATCATCATCATCCTGCCTCTCATGTTGTTCTTTACTCTGTCACTTCTCTCCATCATCATCATCATCATCATCATCATCATAATCATCATCATTCTACATCTCATGTTATTCTTTTCTGTCACTTCTCTCCATCATCATCAACATCATCATCATCATCATCATTCTACCTCTCATGTTGTTCTTTACTCTTTCACTTCTCTCCATCATCATCATCACCATCATCATCATCATCATCATCATCATCATCATCATCATCATTATCATTCTGCCTCTCATGTTGTTCTTTTCTCTGTCACTTCTCTCCATCATCATCATCATCATCATCATCATCATCATTCTACATCTCATGTTGTTCTTTACTCTTTCACTTCTCTCCATCATCATCATCATCATCATCATCATCATCATCATCATCATCCTGCCTCTCATGTTGTTCTTTTCTCTGTCACTTCTCTCCATCATCATCATCATCATCATTATCATTCTGCCTCTCATGTTGTTCTTTTCTCTGTCACTTCTATCCATCATCATCATCATCATCATCATCATCATTATCATCATCCTGCCTCTCATGTTGTTCTTTTCTCTGTCACTTCTCTCCATCATCATCATCATCATCATCATCATCATCATTCTACATCTCATGTTATTCTTTTCTGTCACTTCTCTCCATCATCATCATCATCATTCTACCTCGCATGTTCTTTTCTCTGTCGATTCTCTCCATCATCATCAACATCATCATTCTACCTCTCACGTTGTTCTTTTCTCCGTCACTTCTCTCCATGATGATGATGATGATGATGAATCATCATCATCATCCTGCCTCTCATGTTGTTCTTTACTCTGTCACTTCTCTCCATCATCATCATCATCATCATCATCATCATCATCATCATAATCATCATCATTCTACATCTCATGTTATTCTTTTCTGTCACTTCTCTCCATCATCATCAACATCATCATCATCATCATCATTCTACCTCTCATGTTGTTCTTTACTCTTTCACTTCTCTCCATCATCATCATCACCATCATCATCATCATCATCATCATCATCATTATCATTCTGCCTCTCATGTTGTTCTTTTCTCTGTCACTTCTCTCCATCATCATCATCATCATCATCATCATCATCATCATCATTATCATCATCCTGCCTCTCATGTTGTTCTTTACTCTGTCACTTCTCTCCATCATCATCATCATCATCATCATCATCATCATCATCATCATCATTCTACATCTCATGTTATTCTTTTCTGTCACTTCTCTCCATCATCATCATCATCATCATCATCATCATTCTACCTCTCGCGTTGTTCTTTTCTCCGTCACTTCTCTCCATCATCATCATCATCATCATCATCGTCATCATCATTCAGCCTCTGATGTTGTTCTTCTACTGTCGGGTAACTGTCATGGTGGTGATCACGTGATCACATCTGGTTCTACAGCAAACTTCATAACTAGCATGTAAATGTGTGTGTGTGTGTGTGTGTGTGTGTGTGTGTGTGTGTGTGTGTGTGTGTGTGTGTGTGTGTGTGTGTGTGTACCTGTCTTTGCAGCAGCCAATCAGGTTGTGTAGTTGTGACCCCATGTCGGCCCGCCCCTCCTCCTCCTCCTCCAACAATCAACCAATCACGTAAACCAGAGAAAGTCCAGAGGCAGAAGACCCCAAGGTAAACACACACACACACACACACACACACACACACACACACACACACACACACACACACACACACACACGCCTTGCAAACACATGTACACTCTCAAGAGGCAGACATACAAGTGGAAACAAACACAAAACATTGAAACCGTGTTTGTTTTGCTTCTGCCATCATCATTTTTATTACTATTAATTATGTCACATGATGATTATTACTGTTAATACTACCACATGATGAGTTATTACTATTAGTGCTGCCATATGAGGATTTATTACTACTAATACTACCACATGATGATTTATTACTATTGGTACTGTCACATGATGATTTATTACTACTAATACTACCACATGATGATTTATTACTATTGGTACTGTCACATGATGTTTTATTACTACTAATACTACCACATGATGATTTATTACTATTGGTGCTGTCACATGATGATTTATTACTATTAGGACTGTCACATGATGATTTATTACTATTAATACTACCACAAGATGATTTATCACTATTAGTGCTGCCGAATGATGATTTATTACTATTGATACTACCACATGATGATTTATTACTATTAGTACTGTCACATGATGATTTATTACTATTAATACTACCACATGATGATTTATTACTATTGATACTACCACATGATGATTTATTACTATTGGTACTGTCACATGATGATTTATTACTATTAGTACTGTCACATGATGATTTATTACTATTAATACTACCACATGATGATTTATTACTATTAATACTACCACATGATGATTTATTACTATTAGTACTGTCACATGATGATTTATTACTATTAATACTACCACATGATGATTTATTACTATTGATACTACCACATGATGATTTATTACTATTAGGACTGTCACATGATGATTTATTACTATTAATACTACCACATGATGAGTTATTACTATTAGTACTGTCACATGACGATTTATTACTATTAGTACTGTCACACGATGATTTATTACTGTTAGTACTGTCACATGATGATTTATTACTATTAGTACTGTAAGATGATTATTTATGACAATTAATACTGTCACATGATGATTATTACTGTTAATACTACCACAAGATGATTTATCACTATTAGTGCTGCCGAATGATGATTTATTACTATTAGTACTGTCACATGATGATTTATTACTATTGATACTACCACATGATGATTTATTACTATTAGTACTGTCACATGATGATTTATTACTATTGATACTACCACATGATGATTTATTACTATTAGTACTGTCACATGTTGATTTCTTACTATTAATACTGTCACATGATGATTTATTACTATTAATACTGTCACATGATGATTATTACTATTACTATTGTCACATGATGATTTATTACTATTAATACTGTAACATGATGCTTTATTACTAGTAATACTGCCATATGATAACTTATTACTCTTAATACTGCCAGCTGATGCTTTATTGCTAGTAATAGTACCATATGATGACTTATTATTATTAATACTGCCACATGATGATTTATTACTATTAATACTGTCAAATAATGATTTATTACTATTAATACTTTCAAATGATGCTATAATACTATTAATATTGCCACATGATGATTTATTACTATTGATACTTTCACATGTTGCTTTATTACTGTTAATACTGTCACATAATGATTTATTACTTTTAATACGTCACATAATGATTTATTACTATTAATACTGTTACATGATGCTTTACTACTATTAATACTGTCACATGATGATTTATCCAAATGTTTTCTCCCTATTTTTATACACTCAACCCTCCTTCCCTTATTTTTATTTGTTTGCTTATTTGCTTATTATTATTATTTTTATTATTATTATTATTGTTATTATTGTTGTTGTTATTGTTATTAGTATTGTTGTTGTTATCATTATTATCATTGTTATTATTATTATTGTAATTGTTATTATTGCTATTATTATTGTTGTTATTATTAGTAGTAGTATTGTCATCATTATTATTGTTATTAGTAGTAGTATTGTCATCATTATTATTTGTGTTATGATTGATGCGGAAGCGGGGCAGGCTAGGCTAACTTCTTGCCCATGCAGACTGGCAGTTCCGACAATCATCCTGGCTGGTGTTCGTTTCCTTGGACAGTGATTTTTAAGCCTATCAGAATCAGAACCAGAATCAGAACCAGAATCAGAATCATGTTTTTTGGCCATGTCGTATGTTTGTACATACGTACATGGCCAATAAACATGGCTGTCCCTGTGCTGTGTGGTGGCCGATCCAAACCAGACAGTGATGGATGTGTGACAGACTGGATTACTGCAGAGCAGAGCCCTAGCAAGAGAGAGTTGCGTCAACGAGGGGTCAGAGGGCGAGAGGGTCACGTGGTTCATGTAGCCGCCGAGTAGTTCCAAACGAAGCTCGGCGGCTCATTTAAATGAACTGCTTAGCCGCCATTTCTGCTAACTACTAACCAATATTGTAATATTTGTACATGTATATATAGATATAGATATATTCCAACGTGACGCATATTCTAAGCGCACTGTTTGGAAGTATCCGGGGCTCCCATGATCCGCCATTGCTGTGGCCCATTGACGTCTACGGAGATGACGTAACTCTCTCTTTCTAGGGCTCTGCTGCAGGGTAGACCTGAATCAGCAGTTCCTCAGGCAGGTGGAACTAGTGGTAGGAATGATTATTACACACACGTGCACAATCAATTTATTTATTTATCGGTCTAAATTGTACTCTGTGTGTGTCTGTGTCTGTGTGTGTCTGTGTGTGTGTGTGTGTTTTCAGGACAGCTACCATTCGTGTGTCAAGGAAGAAGGGTGGTCCCGTGAGTGCGACTCCCCAGCAGAGCGCTGCTGTGGCACAAACCAGCTGGCTGGACGTGTGGAAAGGATTCAGGTAGATACTACATGGATGATATATAGACAGATACGTAGATGAAAAGGCGTATGGTGAGTTGTATGACAGGTTAGACACTAAGGAAGGAGAAAAGGACTTGTACCGATTGGCTAGACAGAGGGACCGAGCTGGGAAGGATGTGCAGCAAGTTAGGGAGATCAAGGATAGAGATGGAAATGTGCTGACAAGCGAGGAGAGTGTGCTGAGAAGGTGGAAGGAGTACTTTGAGGGGCTGATGAATGAAGACAATGAGGGAGAGAGAAGGTTGGATGATGTGGGGATAGTGAATCAGGAAGTGCAGTGGATTAGCAAGGAGGAAGTGAGGGCAGCTATGAAGAGGATGAAGAGTGGAAAGGCAGTTGGTCCTGATGACATACCTGTGGAGACATGGAGGTGTTTAGGAGAGATGGCAGTGGAGTTTTTAACTAGATTGTTTAACCCAATCCTGGAAAGTGAGAGGATGCCTGAGGAGTGGAGAAGAAGCATACTGGTACCGATTTTCAAGAACAAGGGTGATGTGCAGAACTGTAGCAACTACAGAGGTATAAAGTTGATCAGCCACAGCATGAAGATATGGGAAAGAGTAGTAGAAGCTAGGTTAAGAGGAGGAGAGGTGATGATCAGCAGCAGCAGTATGGTTTCATGCCAGGAAAGATTACTAAGACAGACAGACAGACAGACAGACAGACAGACAGACAGACAGACAGACAGACAGGAACTAATTGTGTATTAACAGCGGTGTGTTTCTTACAGAAACAGTGTGTTCTGGGTGATGTTAGATGGAAAACTGATGTCGCTGTGGAAGAAACGCACAGTGAGTCTTTCTGTATATCCATCTACCTGTTTATCGCTCTGTTTTCTGTCTACCTGCCTGTTTCTCTGTACATCTCTTGACATGTGTCTGGGTTGGTGTGTTGAGATGTGTTTGTTTTGTTGGCAGGATAAGTTCAGTGAGGTGGTGTTCCATGTCTCCAGCATTACAAACGTCAAGAAACAAGATAAGGGGCGATTCTCTGTGTACTTCAACAAAAAACACTATGACTTCATGGCCCACAGTGATGGTACCACAGCTCTTCATCTTTACTGGTTTTATACTATATTATATATTGGTGTTATTCTAATAATATTACTTCGGTATTCTCTGACATTAAATATGGCGCCTGTGATGTACTGGCGGCCTGTCTAGCACGTCTCTCCACCTGCTGCTCAGTGACTGCTGGGATGGGCTCCAGCTTCCCGCGACCCCAATTGGGATAATCGGTTTGAATACTGAATCGAAGAATGAATGATTGAAAGAAATATGGTGTACCTCAGGGCTCAGTTCTTGACCCTCTACTGTTCTCTCTTTATGTTTCATCTCTTGGCCAAATTATATGCAGTCATGGAACAAGTTTCCATTGATATAAGGGTGATACTCAGCTGTATGTGCATATAACGGCTGGTGATCATATTCATCTCACCATCAGCTGCTTTTGCGGGGTCGGGTCGCAGTGGCAGCAAGCTAAGTAGGACACTCCAGGTGTCCCTCTCCCCAGCAATGCCACCCAGCTCCTCCTGGGGGATTCCAAGATGTTCCCAAGCCAGATTGGACATGTAGTCCCTCCAGCGAGTTCTGGGTCTACCCCGGTGTCTCCTCCCAGTTGGACATGCCTGGAAAACCTCCAAAGGAAGGTGCCCAGGAGGCATCCTAATCAGATGCCTGAACCATCTCAACTGGATCCTTTCGACGCAAAGGAGCAGCGGCTCTACTCCAAGCTCCCTCCGGATGCCTGAGCTCCTCACCCTATCTCTAAGGCTGAGCCCAGACACCCTACGAAGGAAACTCATTTCAGCCACTCATATCCGCGATCTCCCCCTTTCGGTCACCACCCAAAGCTCATGACCATAGGTGAGGGTTGGAACGAAGATTGACTGGTAAATTGAGAGCTTTGCCTTCCAGCTCAGCTCCCTCTTCACCACAACGGTCCGGTACAACGTCCACATTACTGCTGATGATGCACCAATCCGCCTGTCAATCTCCCGCTCCATCCTACCCTCACGCATGAACAAGACCCCGTGATACTTGAACTCATTCACTTGGGGCAACAACTCATCCCCAATCTGGAGGGCGCAATCCACCATTTTCCAGTACAGAACCATGACCTCAGATTCGGAGGTGCTGAGTCTCAACCCGGCCATTTCACACTCAGCTGCAAACCGCCCCAGTGCATGAAACCAATAAAACCACATCATCTCCGAAGAGCAGTGATGCAATCCTGAGGTTCACAAAACGGACGCACTCCTCACATTGGCTGCGCCTTGAGATCCTTTCCATAAATATCACAAACAGAGTCTGAGACAAGGAACAACCTTGGCGGAGTCCGACACCCACAGAAAACGTGTTTGACTTTGTGTCGAGAATGTGGACACAGGTTTCACTCTGGTTATACAAGGACCGGATGGCTTGTAGCAACTGCCCCGATACCCCATACTCCTGCAGTATACCCCACAGAGTTCCCCGGGGTACACGGTCGCAAGCCTGATCATATTCAAATGGCTAATTTAGAGGCCTGCTTGGCTGCTGGGAAAAGCTGGATGTTGCTAAACTTTCTGCTTTTAAATTCAGATAAAACCGAGATGCTAGTCATTGGCCCTGCTAGACACAGACACCAATTTGATCAAGTAACGATAACGATCGACAACTCTGTGGTTTCACAAAGTGTGGCAGCCAAAAATCTTGGTGTTACGTTTGATCCCAGCCTTTCCTTTGATAAGCACACTAAAAAAATCACCAAGACTGCCTTTTTTCACTTACGTAACATAGCTAAAATTCGGTCTTTTCTCTCCATGGCTGATGCAGAGACTCTAATACGTGCGTGTGTTTCATCCAGACCTGATTACTGTAATGTTCTGTTCTCAGGTCTGCCACATTCTAGTACTAAAAGTCTTCAGATGGTTCAGAATGCTGCTGCTAGAATCCTAACTAAAACTAGGACATTTGACCATATTACACCAATTCTTGCCTCCCTTCATTGGCTTCCTATCCATGTTAGATCAGAATACAAGGTGCTTCTGCTGACTTATAAAATCCTAAATGGGCTTGCCCCATCTTACCTGTCTGATCTCCTTAAACCTTACATGCCATCTCGAGCTCTTCGTTCTCAAAATACAGGGCTCCTGTGTGTACCCAAAGTTAAAAAGAAGTCAGCTGGTGGCAGCAGGGCCTTTTCCTTTTTCAGACAATCAGAGTCTGTTGAGTCCTTTAAATCCAAATTTAAAACTCATCTTTTTGTCTATGCTTAAAATTAGCTGTCTTTAAGTTGAGTGCTTCACAGCCTGTACTGCATGGCGGGTCGGTTTCTGTCTCAATGAATTTACTAACTACTGTTCTGACGACGAGATTATAGTGTGTAGATTACATAGATTATAGGGTATAGATTATAGAGTATAGATTATATAGTATATATTACAGCGTGCAGATTATAGAGTGTAGATTATATAGTATAGATTATAGAGTGTAGGGTTTAGATTATATAGTATAGACTATAGAGTGTAGATTATATGGTATAGAATATAACATATATAGTATAGAGTATAGGGTATAGAGTATATATCATAGAGTATATATTATAGCATATAGATTATAGGGTATAGATTATAACGTATATAGTATGGGATATAGAGTATATATCATAGGGTATATATTATAGCATATAGATTATTGACTATTGCAAACTTCTCTCTTCACTCACGTGTCTTTTCTCTCGCTCTGAATGATGTCTTCTCCTTTCTCTTCTTCTGTGTGTGAATGATGTGATGTGAGTCTCTCTTGTGTGCATGTGCAGTTTGTTCTCCTCCCAGGTTGCCATGGTGATGGTGGTCGCCACCGGGACACTGCTTGGCATCCCCCTCACCACATTTTCTTTTTATATATCTTATAAATCCATATAATGTTGTTATTCTGTTTCAATGTTCTATCCTCCTGTCACTCAGACGTGTGACTAATATGTTTTTTTTCGTCTCCATGGTGATGCCGGTCGCATGGACATTGCTTGGCATCCTCCTCATCCTATTCTTCATATATTCTATAATTCAATTATAATTGTGTTATCCTCTTTCAATGTTGTATTGTGTAACTTGTGTAAACACAACATCACGTCACGTTGTGCATCTTGGGAGAGAGATGCTCCTCTGGTGCTCTCCCCGAGCTTTCTTCCCGTTAAAGGTCTCCCTGTCAAAGGTCTCTGGGAGTTGGTCCTTATCCCATGGGAGGCTCTAAGGACGGGCACATTTCTAACTTGTCATATTGGCTGTACAACAAAAACTGACTCGACTATCATGCCCCCTTCTGTTGTGTTGTGTTGTGTTGTGTTTTCTATCCCCTGTCTCTTCTGCCCCCTTCTGTTGTGTTGTGTTGTGTTTTCTATCCCCTGTTTGTTCTGCCCCCTTCTGTTGTGTTGTGTTGTGTTGTGTTTTCTATCCCGTTTGTTCTGCCCCCTTCTGTTGTGTTGTGTTTTCTATCCCCTTTTTGTTCGGCCCCCTTCTGTTGTGTTGTGTTGTGTTGTGTTTTCTATCCCCTGTTAGTTCTGCCCCCTTCTGTTCTGCTAGTCCAGGGCTTTCATTCAAATCTACTGAAGGTTGCGTACATCTGTGTAATGTTGTGGTGTTCTGTGTGGCTGCGTTCTGCTCTAAGACCTGTTATTCTACGCTGTGTTGTGTTGGGTTCGATTGCGTTTTATTGCATTTAGCTGGTTAGTTTGCTTTAGTTCTACTGAGCTCTATTCTACGGTCTTGTGCTCCAGCGGTGCAGGGTTGCTGGCTCTCCGCCTTGGAGGCGTGTCGTGGACAGGTCGGCCCCGCCCCTCCGGAACACCACGGACCAATCACCATCAAGACTCCACGAAGCCGCGCCTACGCTGCTGTCATAGGTCATGACCTCTGGGTTTACCACAACAAAGAGGTGCTGCACGAACACACACACTCAGACGAACACACACATACTTGTACTTCTGTGTTTGTGAGCAACCCTCATTGACAATATTCATTCCCTAACCCTCACCCTTACCTTAACCCTCACCCTTTAACCCTCACCCTTACCTTCACCCTCACCCTTACCTTAACCCTCACTCTTACCTTAACCCTCACCCTTACCTTAACCCTCACCCTTACCTTCACCCTCACTCTTACCTTCACCCTCACTCTTATCTTAACCCTCACCCTTACCTTAACCCTCACCCTTTAACCCTCACCCTTACCTTCACCCTCACCCTTTAACCCTCACCCTTACCTTCACCCTCACTCTTATCTTAACCCTCACCCTTAACTTAACCCTCACTCTTATCTTAACCCTCACCCTTACCTTAACCCTCACTCTTATCTTAACCCTCACCCTTACCTTAACCCTCACCCTTACCTTAACCCTCACCCTTTAACCCTCACCCTTACCTTCACCCTCACTCTTATCTTAACCCTCACCCTTAACTTAACCCTCACTCTTATCTTAACCCTCACCCTTACCTTAACCCTCACTCTTACCTTAGCTGTTTGGAACAACACGCTCGATATCTCACACCAGCCCTGTCTCACATGTCTGTGTTAATAATAATAATAATAATAATATTGTTGTAATATAGTATCATAACACAACACTGTTGCATGGTAATATAAAAGCATACCATTTATTATACCGTAACAGCAGTCATGTAGTATTATTCATGTTTTATTATACCATAACAGCAGTCATGTAGTATTGATCATGTTTTATTATACCATAACAGCAGTCATGTAGTATTGATCATGTTTTATTATACCATAACAGCAGTCATGTAGTATTGATCATGTTTTATTATACCATAACAGCAGTCATGTAGTATTGATCATGTTTTATTATACCATAACAGCAGTCATGTAGTATTGTTCATGTTTTATTATACCATAACAGCAGTCATGTAGTATTGATCATGTTTTATTATACCATAACAGCAGTCATGTAGTATTGTTCATGTTTTATTATACCATAACAGCAGTCATGTAGTATTGTTCATGTTTTATTATACCATAACAGCAGTCATGTAGTATTGTTCATGTTTTATTATACCATAACAGCAGTCATGTAGTATTGTTCATGTTTTATTATACCATAACAGCAGTCATGTAGTATTGTTCATGTTTTATTATACCATAACAGCAGTCATGTAGTATTGTTCATGTTTTATTATACTATAACAGCAGTCATGTAGTATTGTTCATGTTTTATTATACCACAACAGCAGTCATGTATATTATTGTTCATATTTTACAGGACTACCAGTTGGGTGTGGGGTCATTCTTGGTTCCTCTGAAGGTGGCTTCAGTCAAACAAATAGGGAAACACAACTTTGTACTCGTGACACCTTTTAAATCCTTCAGGTCTGTCCACCTATCTGTCTACATGCCTTTCTATCTATCTATCTATCTATCTATCTATCTATCTATCTATCTATCTATCTATCTATCTATCTATCTATCTATCTATCTATCTATTTGTCTGTCTGTCTATATTTCTTTATATCTATCTGCCTGTCTGTCTGTCTGTCTATCCATCTACCACTATGAATATGATGTTTGTCATCTGTTTCCTTTTCCTCGTGTACTGTTTGTAAGGTACTGTAATGTTTATAAGAAGGGTAAAATGATCAACAGGAGGCGCTAGTTAGTTTTCACATTCATTTCATCCAACTCTATTTGTTTCTCCTTTTGTTTATTCTTTTGTCATTTATGTATTCTGTTCAGATTTTCTTTGTTTTGTTTATTGCCTTCTGTATCTTTTTCCTTGTTCTTTTTGCTTTTTAATTATCTGTACTTCTCTTGTTTAATTATCTGTACTTCTCTTGTTTAATTATCTATACTTCTCTTGTTTAATTAATTAAACAAGGGAAGTACTGGTCATTAAACGAGATGTATAGTTAATCAAACAAGAGAAGTATAGATAATTAAATAAAGACAAGTGTAGATAATTAAACAATACAAGTACAGATACTTCCCTTGATTAATTGTCTTTATGTCTCTTGTTTTATTATCTATACTTCTCTTGTTTAATTATCGATACTTCTCTTGTTTAATTATATATAAATCTTTTTTTAATTATCTGTATTTCTCCATTTTAATTATCTGTACTTCTCTTGTTTAATTCTCTATACTTCTGTTGTTTAATTATCTATACTTCTCTTGTCTAATTATCTGTACTTCTCTTGTTTAATTTTCTGTACTTCTCTTTTTTAATTCTCTATACTTCTGTTGTTTAATTATCCATACTTCTCTTGTCTAATTATCTGTACTTCTCTTGTTTAATTTTCTGTACTTCTCTTTTTTAATTATCTATACTTATATTGTTTAATTATCTATACTTCTCTTGTTTAATTATCTGTACTTCTCTTGTCTAATAATCTGTACTTCTCTTGTTTAATTATGTATAAATCTTTTTTTAATTATCTGTATTTCTCCATTTTAATTATCTGTAACTCTCTTGTTTAATTATCTATAATTCTCTTGTTTAATTATCTATACTTCTCTTGATTAATTATATATACGTATCTTGTTTAATTATATACACTTGTTTTGTTTAATTATCTGTACTTGTATTGTTTAATTATCCACACTTGTCTTGTTTAATTAACTATAAATCTCGCTTAATGATCTGTACTTCCCTTGTTTAATTATCTATACTACTCGTGATTAATTATCTTTACGTCTCTTAATTGTTTCATTATCCATACTTCTCTGGTTTAATTATCTATACTTCTCTTGTTTAATTATATTTAAATCTTTTTTTTAATTATCTGGTTTTCTCCATTTTAATTATCTGTACTTCTCTTGTTTAATTTTCTGTACTTCTTTAATTATCTATACTTCTCTTGTTTAATTATCTGTACTTCTCTTGTTTAATTATCTATACTTCTCTTGTTTAATTATCTGTACTTCTCTTGTTTAATTATCTAATTATCTGTACTTATTTATCTATACTTCTCTTGTTTAATTATCTGTACTTCTCTTGTTTAATTATCTGTACTTCTCTTATTTAATTATCTGTACTTCTCTTGTTTGATTATCTATACTTCTCTTGTTTAATTATATATAAATCTTTTTTTAATTATCTGTATTTTTCCATTTTAATTATCTGTACCTCTCTTGTTTAATTATCTATAATTCTCTTGTTTAATTATCTATACTTCTCTTGTTTAATTATCTGTACTTCTTTAATTATCTATACATCTCTTGTTTAATTATCTATAATTCTCTTGTTTAATTATCTATACTTCTCTTGATTAATTATATATACTTCTCTTGTTTAATTATCTGTACTTCTCTTCTTTAATTATCTATACTTCTCTTGTTTAATTATCTGTACTTCTCTTTTTGAATTATCTATACTTCTCCTGATTAATTAGCTGTACTTCTATTGTTTAATTATCTATACTTCTCATGTTTAATTATCTATACTTCTCTTGATTAATTATATATATACTTCTCTTGTTTAATTATATACACTTGTTTTGTTTAATTATCTGTACTTGTATTGTTTAATTATCTACACTTGTCTTGTTTATCTACACTTCTCGTTTAATTATCTATACTTCTCTTGTTTAATTAACTATACATCTCGTTTAATGATCTGTACTTCCCTTGTTTAATTATCTATACTTCTCTTGATTAATTATCTTTATGTCTATTGTTTTTCTATCTATACTTCTCTTGTTTAATTATTGATACTTCTCTTGTTTAATTATATATAAATCTTTTTTTAATTATCTGTATTTCTCCATTTTAATTATCTGTACTTCTCTTGTTTAGTTATCTATACTTATCTTGTTTAATTATCTGTACTTCTCTTGTTTAATTATCTGTACTTATTTATCTATACCTCTCTTGTTTAATTATCTGTACTTCTCTTGTTAATTATCTATACTTCTAGTTTAATTATCTGTACTTCTCTTGTTTTTAAACATCTTCATTTTATTTTCCTGTCCTTTAACTTATCCTGGTCATTGTCATCTGAAACTTTGGCCTTTGAACACGGTCACATGTTCCGACATGACCGTTGTAACTCAAATTAAAGGCCACGCCCATATCTACACAGGAAACTGGTCGTTGCTTTGGGTCGTTTATAAGTGTGGAGATACCTGCAATCACTGTATTGCTTATACGGGTGGGGGTACCTGCAGTTAGTTTATAAGGGTAGGGACACCTGCAGTCACTATATTGTTTATAATACCTGCAGTCACTATATTGTTTATAATACCTGCAGTCAGTTTATAAGGGTGGAGACACTTGCAGTCAGTTTATAAGGGTGGAGACACTTGCAGTCAGTTGAGACTGAAGACGTCACTCAGGGCGTTTACGTGCACAATTAAGTCGAGCTACGGTTACAGCTTGATTAGGCCATGTACTTGGACTATTGTCGTTGTCGATTTATTGACGGAAGCATGTCCGACCCCGGTACGGTAGGTGGCGATATGCTCCCTTTCAGCTGGCTGCTATTTCCCTCCCTTTTTCTCGCCAATTTTACTTGGCCAATTACCTTACTATTCACATCCGGTTTCCCACCCGCATACACGGGTGTCTGTAGCGTGATTTTTTTCGTACCCGTTTTCCGGGAACTCTGCCTCTGATTGGCTAGTACTCGTTGCCTCCTTTGGTTAGGTGGGTTAAGGTTAGGGATAGGGTTAGCCAATCAGAGATAGAGTAGGGGCGGGTCTTCCCGGAATCCAGGTGAGAAAAATAATAACGCCACTGAAAACGGGTACGAAAAAAAATCACGCGGGTCTGTAGGGTCGCCCGACCAAGCCGGAAGTAACATGAGGATTCGAACCCCGACCCCCGTGTTGGTAGGCAACGGAATAGACTGCTACGCTACTCAGGCACCTCTTGTCCTATTGCGTCACACACCAAACAAGCGACAAACAAGTTAGCAAGCGGCAAGCGGGTCCACGTGGAGCGGTGAAAACATGGACAACGTTACAGCGCTGTACCTGTTATACGTACTCTACGCGTTACTTTTGTACATGTCATGCGTACTCTACGCGTTACTTTTGTACATGTCATACGTACGCTACACGTTACTTTTGTACATGTCATACGTACGCTACACGTTACTTTTGTACCCGTCATACGTACTCTACGCGTTACTTTTGTACCCGTCATACGTACTCTACGCGTTACTTTTGTAACGTCAGGAGACAACGCTGTTATGCTCCAAGAGGGCTCCAACGGGTTGACGCTAGATCCAACGGGGTGTAGGCACGGAAGTAGCCGTGATTGGTTGTTGGTTAGGGTTATGGTTTAAACTGTTTTTGAATTTCCATTGTTAGAAGGCGTTAACGTTAGCTATCGTTACAGTACGACCTGGCCATGTTAAGGTCAGTTGTAAGCTAGCTAGCTAAATGTGTCAGTGCGCGTCGTTTGTTTCCAGTCAGTGCGCTTCGAGGTTCCGCGCTGTCTATTGGCCGACGCAACAGCCAATCACGGCTACTTCTGTGCCTACACCCCGTTGGATCTAGCATCAACCCTTCGCTGTGCTCCGCTCTGTGCCCTGTTGATACTACGCTGTTCGACTTCCGGGTGAAAGACCGCCGCGGGACCGGTGGAGCATGCGCAGAACGCCTGGGCCAGTTCGGGGCCGATTGAAGCGTACACATGCCGGAGTAAATCCATCCCCAACCGCGTCATCTAGGTGTGTTAGTCCCACTTCGAGAAATTGGATTTAGTACGAGTTCAGTCAGACTAGCACGTTTACGTGCGTTTTAACGTTTAGACGGACCAACACAATAATCCACTGTTCTGATCCGTTATTCCCACCTATATGCTTATTTAGGTGCCATTGATTATAAATGATTAGGCACACCGTTATTACACAATGCCTAACGTGGCTTGCTTTATTCCACCGTATTGCAAGACTGCCCGAACAATATTCCTCGCGCTTCTCCCCACATCAACAGGTGACGTCACATACATACGGGTGCCCTTACATGCCAAACCGGTACATGACATCCCTCCTTTTCTGGGAAATAAACTTCAGGTTATTTTCAATTCAAAAATATGAACCCATATAATGACAGTATCAAAACTTTCCTAACCAAAACACATACCACATATTATGTATGCTTTCACCTTAATTAGAACCATGGATTAATTCTCCATTAACACATATTCACTTATGAACAGTCTGTAAACATATAAGACCTTTTAACATGTTAATTTCACATTTGCATCATCAAACAACAATCGTCACTGAACTTGACCCAACAGTTTTTTTTTTTTTACATTTCTCCAGTCTATGTCAAATCATAATCTGCCAGCCTCGATGGCAAGCGTCTCTCTCTCGGAGGCCTATCTGCCCCCGGGGCGTCATTGCTGGTGTTGCTCCGCTCTGCGTTTGGAGCACCCAGTGTCTCTCTGTTTGATGTGCAGTCCTCGGCATCCTGTGATGCTTCTGCTCTGCATCTCTGTCTCTTACCTCCAGATCAGCGTGTGCTGCTGTGATGCTTGGCAGCTTCCCCCTCGCCTTTCTTTTGAAGAGCAACTCCGCGGGACTCTTCCCTGTGGTCGCGTGATCGATGCTCCGGTATACTGTCACATACTTTCTAAGTTCTCGCTTCCAATTGAGTCCATCTGAAACAGCGATGCGAATCCTCTTCATCAGCGAGGCGTTTTGACGTTCTACCTCGCCGTTCGCCTGCGCCCATCGTGGCGTTGTTTTCACATGCTTGATTCCGTTGGTGTCACAGTACTCACTGAACTCCTCTGATTTGAACTGAGGACCCTGGTCCGACCTCAGTGTGACGGGAAGTCCATGTCGACTGAAGATTGTCTCTAGACTGTCTATCACTGTTGACGTGGTTGTGGACTTTAACACGTCATACTCATAGTAGCGGCTGTAGTAATCAACTACAACTAGAATCGAGTCACCTGTCGGCAGGGGTCCGAGTAAGTCAATGGCAATATCTTGCCAGGGCCCCTCTGGTAACTCTGTTGGTCTTAACGGTTCCGGTGCGTCTGGCAGAGCAACAACTTGGCATCCGTGGCATGACCTACGATGTCTCTCGGCTGCTCTGTCCATTGTTGGCCACCAGACTTTGCTCCTGAGGTGCTGTTTAGTTCCGACAATTCCTAAGTGTCCTTCGTGTGCTAGTGAGAGAGCGCGTGCCCGCAGTACTTGTGGCAACACAATACGCGTTCCACGTAGAACCAACTGTCCTATTACACATAACTCACTAGCCACTGCGGCATATGCTGCGCACTTCTCAAAGTGTCCACTCTCAATAGCTTTACGCACCTCGATCAGCTCCTCGTCGTGGGCTGATGCCTCCTCCACCTCGCGGGTTGTCAATGCTCTGGGTGTGGCACTCACTGCAACGAATCTCACGTACTCGTCGGATCCGTGTGCATGTTTCTGTTTCAGTGCGCTGTTCCCCAGCAGACGTGATAGTGGGTCTGCTATGTTCTTTTTGCCCGAGATATGTACTACTTTAAAATCATAAGGCTGTAACCTTAGGACCCATCGCTCTATACGAGCGCATGGTTTCGAGCGTGGGCTGTAGATAGATTCAAGAGGTTTGTGGTCTGTAACCAAGTCAAATCGTCTACCATAGATGTATGGGTGTAACCTTTCACACGCCCATACCAGACCTAAGGCCTCTTTCTCTGTCTGAGAATACCTGCGTTCACAGTCGGTTAGACCACGACTGACATAACAAATGGGAACATTTTCTCCATTCTGGGTCTGTATTAACACTGCTCCTAATCCCACTGGACTAGCATCTGCAATGATTTTGGTCGGTGCGTCTTTGTTAAAGTAGGCTAGTGTCCCTGCTTTGGCTAAGCCCTCTTTCAGCGCCTCAAACGCTTGTTTCTGTTCTGGACCGAATTCAAACGGAGTGTCTTTTATCTTGGCCTCCACAGGCGCCCGTAGATTGAAGGGTATACGCCTGAGTGGCTGTGCTACTGGTGTCACCTCTGGGTCTATGTGTAGCTTTATCTGTTTTGTTTTCAGCTTCCCTACCCCCTGAAATACAGTCGGGTACTGCTGCTGAAGTGATTGGTTCATGTCTCTGACGGCTGATATGTTGGCACCTATTTTCAGTACACCTAGTTTCATGGCCAACTCTTTTCCTAGTAGTGGTTCTCCATCACCTCTGATTACTATGAATTCTGCTTGTTCACAGCGTTCTCCTATTTTTACTTTGCATGTGAACGCCCCTTTAATGGGTAGAGGTTGGTTAGATGAATAGGAAAATAGTTTCCTTCCCGGCTTTGGGACATATGAGTGGCACCTAATTTTCTCTGACTTTAAACCCTCCCAGGTCTTTTCGTCTATCACATTGCAAGTAGCCCCGGAGTCGACAAGCATCTTCAAGCTAACTCCTCCCACATTTATGTTGAGCCTATCTGACTTGTTTGTATCACTCAATACAAAGGCATAATCATGTTCTTCTATCTCTATTTTATGCACTTTTTCCTTTCCTGTTGCACCTTTTGTTTTGCATTGCTTTGCGAAATGGTCTCTACCATTGCATTTGCGACACGTTTGGCCGCGCGCGGGACAATTGGGGTCTTTCCCAAAGTGGTCTGAATGTCCACATCTAAAACACGTTTTGTCCATTTTGTCCGTTTTTCCTCTATCTGCGCCCGGTCTCCCTTGTCCTCTCTTCTGATATTTCCCTCCTTTCTGTGAGACACGACTCACAGTCGCCTCTGCTTTCCCCTCCCTCACAGACATCTCCGCCATTTGTTCTTCAATTTGTTCACACTGTGCCGCCAACTCGAGAGCGCGAGCAAGCACCAAACCACGCGCCTCCTCGAGGAGTCTACGGCGAACATAACTTGACGTGCATTTGCTTACAATTGCGTCTCTGATCTGATCGTCTGTGTCTCCACCAAAACCGCAGTCTTTTGCCGCACGTCTCAAGCGTGTAGCGAATTGTTGTACTGTCTCCCCTTGATTCTGAGAGATTTTCTGAAATGTCTGGCGGGCGAATGTAGCATTTACTTGAGGCACGAAATATCTGTTCAAAGCTGCAACAGCGGCATCATAATCAGTCACCTCTCCGGTGCCGTCCAAAGTTGAAAAGATGTCCTGTGTGTCTGGACCTGCGTGATGCAGAAGACGTGCTCTCCGGCGCTGCTTCACTGCATCCTCGGTGTTATCATCGATGATCAGACCTTTCCCATCAGCAAACAGTTCAAATGACATTAGCCATCTTGTCCACCGCGGCCCCAAAGTCGCCGGGTCGGAGTAGCAATCAAACGCCGGTACGCATGCTGTCTTTTCCATGCTGCCGCGCTAGCTAGCTACAACTGTTAGCTACACTTCAGATCTAACTAAACGTTACGAACTTTAGCTCATCACTTAGCTTAGGCTCGGTACATCACTCGTCGCCATTGTTCTGATCCGTTATTCCCACCTATATGCTTATTTAGGTGCCATTGATTATAAATGATTAGGCACACCGTTATTACACAATGCCTAACGTGGCTTGCTTTATTCCACCGTATTGCAAGACTGCCCGAACAATATTCCTCGCGCTTCTCCCCACATCAACAGGTGACGTCACATACATACGGGTGCCCTTACATGCCAAACCGGTACATGACATCCACCTTTTCTAAGCTCATGTAAACGTACCGAGACTGTTGAGTGATGAAACGTATCTGTCAGTAAACGTTGTGTCCAGATGAAGTGATCCAACCTTCTGGGATTTCGAGCATGCACCAAGACACCTGTCCTTAACTCGTTCATCCTCTCTTCTCTTCTGTCTGTCTGTCCTCCAGTTTCTCGGTGGATTCCTCCAAAGAGCTGCCTGTCTGGCTGGGCTGTCTGTCCGCCTCCATCCGCAGCGCTCTGTCCTGCAGCCAGGTGGTGCTGCGTCTGTGGGAGAACCCCTTTAATAAGGTGTGCGCTGACTGCGGAGCAGCCAATCCCGAGTGGGCGTCCATTAACCTCCTCTTGGTCATCTGTGAAGTGTGCGCAGGTAGGACTCAAACAAACCCGCTGGGGATGGAGAATCCATTCACTTTCCTTTTCAGCCCAGGTCTCATTCAAGTGCTGTTGGATCACTTCAGTCAGGAGAAACAGGAACCGTTACTGAATCTACTCTCTGGACTTCAACACAGCCTAACTGGGCAACGATTTAGCACTTCAAAAACCAGAATATACTGGCTTTTCCAAAGCAGGAAGTTTACAGTGCAGTCCCTCACATGTGTTATGTTTCATTTTGTATTTATTCAGAATATGTTTTGATAAGAGGAAAATCTGAGTACGTCCCAATTGTGAGAGCAGGAAGTCGTGTGATTACACGACCACACCATTCCCAGTTGCCACGGAGGATGGTGACAGAATAAAAACCGCTTTCCTCTTTTCCTGATGTTGCCCTGTAGATGTGTTAGCCGGACATGTGATGTGTGCGTTGGGCTTGAGCTGGCATTGTACAGAGGAAGGAAACAAAGTCACTAGAGTATCTAACATCCCAGGTCAGTATGTACAGTTAGGGCATGGCAAGCCACTGGACATACAGAGATGGACTCTGCCGCCACCAGGGCCAAGATCAATACACTGGCCGTCACGTGAACACTTTTGGGCATATTTAGGATTTTGGGCTGCTGATCATGAAATTACCTTAAGTTTTCCTATCACATACCGTTTTGCAGATATAACCATTTTTTGGGGGGCGAGGCGGGGTTCTCCGTTTTTTTCTCCCCAATTGTATCCGTCCAATTACCCCACTCTTCCGAGCCGTCCCAGTCGCTGCTCCACCCCCTCTGCCGATCCGGGGGAGGGTTGCAGACTACCACATGTCTCCTCCGATACATGTGAAGTCGCCAGCCGCTTCTTTTCACCCGACAGTGAGGAGTTTCACCAGGGGGACGTAGCATGTGGGAGGATATCGCTGTTCCTCCCAGTTCTCCCTCCCCCTGAACGGCGCCCTGACCGACCAGAAGAGGCGCTAGTGCAGCAACCAGGACACATACCCACATCCGGCTTCCCACCAGCAGACACGGCCAAATGTGTCTGTAGGGACGCCCGACCAAGCCGGAGGTAACACGGGGATTCGATCTGGTGATCTCTGTGTTGGTAGGAAACGGAATAGACCTGCATGCCACCCAGATGTTTTTCTGGTGGAGTTTTTCTCATTTGGGTCTAGGGTCCAAGGATAGTGGGTTATGTATGTCGTATATGGCTGTATATGGCACAGATTGTAAAGCCCTTCGGGAATACTCGGGAATGATTCTGGGCTATAGATATAAACTTGACCTGAATTAATTTGATCATGTTTTTAAGTTTAAGTATTGTAACCGAGCACATTTCCACCCCACTGTGGGATTCGATCCGGGGTGTACTGCACCACAAGGCGACATCGCTAACCATTCGACTAAAGGGGGCTGACCCCAAAGAGACCCTGTGATGGCCTGGCGGCCTGTCCAGGGTGTCTCCCTGCCTGCCGCCCAATGACTGCTGGGATTGGCTCCAGCATCCCTGCGACCCTGTTTTGGATAATGGCTAATGGATGTTTTTAAGTCTAAATTGATTTTCCCACTAGACTGTGTTGAAGTCCTTAAATGAGGAATGCTGCCGCTAACAGCACAGTGGACGCTAACATGGAAAATAATCCCCTTGGTTTATTATGAGCATAACTGGCCAGATGGGAAAATATGCACTCCACCAGAAAGTCAACATATTCAATGTTTCAGAGGCTATTGATCATCAGGACCTGTACAAGTAAGACTAAAACTAAAACCAACACATTCGATTCAACCAATCATTACTGGCAGAACCTAACACAATAGCCTAGAGCTAGCAGCTAACAAAAGTGGGTTTGCATGAGTAATACTTACAGTGCTAATAATGAGCTTGTGTTTCTGTATCACGTAGTGTCTTACAGGTGCCATTGATTTCCATAAAGAAACCGGTGAGCAGCTTCGGGATGCTAACAAACAAATGCTAGTGGTGCTAACAGCTCTTTCCCTGTGTGAAGGTCAGCATCGTGCTCTGGGCACCAGTCTCTCCAAAGTACGAAGCCTCAAACTGGATGACAAAGTCTGGACAGAACCGCTCATACAGGTGTGTGTGTGTGTGTGTGTGTGTGTGTGTGTGTGTGTGTGTGTGTGTGTGTGTGTGTGTGTGTGTGTGTGTGTGTGTGTGTAAGTAAGTAAGTAAGAGTTTATATAGCAGCTTTTAAAACAAAGTGACGAAGTGCTGCACAGAATACTGATACGGAAATATAAACAGCGAACGACACAGTTATATACAGTAAAGTATAAGTTACAGCCTCATTACAAGGAAGGCAAGTCAGCAGAGGTGAGTTATGAGAAGTTTTTCAAAGTTGTTTACAGACTCAGGGGGGAACTGTTCCAGAGGGATGGGGCCCTTATGGCAATAGCACAGTCACCCTTGCATTTGCAGGGAGCGGGGTATAGTCAAGAGACCCTGGCCAGAAGGTCTGAGTGGCCTAAAGGTGGAGTAAGGATGCAAAAATTCCCAAATGTATGAAGGGGGACAAACATGTAGGGCCTTATATGTGATAAGCATTTTCTTGAAGACTATTCTATACTTCACAGGGAGCCAATGAAGGGATGTGAGGATTGGTGGGATGTGGGATCTAAGATTGGTATTGGTTAGCAGCTTGGCTGCAGTATTTTGCACAAGTTGCAGCTGGGACAGGGCTGCTTGGCTAAGACTGGCGGAAAGAGCATTGTAGTAGTCAAGGCATGAAAAAAATAGGGTATGGATTAATAATTCAAGAGCTCTGGTTGATATCACTAATTTGATTTTTGCAAAAGTTCCGGAGTTGGAAAAAGCAGGATTGCACAAGCTTGTATGTGCATAGGTCAAAATTAAGATTTTGGTTAAAGACTACACTCAGTTTTCTTAAGGAGGGTTTAACATTGGTGGCCAGAGGGCTGATACAATGTTTCCCCTCTGAGACAAAATTGTTAGGACCAATAAGGAGAACCTCAGTTTTGTCTGAATTGAACTGAAGGAAATTGAGTGATATACATTCCTTAATAGCAGCCAGGCAGTCATGAAGGGTACCAATATTACCCATATCATTTGGCTTAGCTGATAAATACAGCTGCGTGTCATCAGCATAGCAGTGGTGAGAGATACAATTGAACTGGCTAACCAGATTGCATAGACTAGAGGTAACATGTAGATTCAATAAAGGATGTAGCCAAGAATTGAACCCTACGGAACTCCACAGGGTATAGGGGTAGTTGAGGACACAAGGTTGTCAACAACCCGACTGAGAGCAGAGCCCGAGATACCAATCCAGTTATTTATAGTTCAAGTAAGATGGACTGATCAGTAGCATCAAAAGCAGTAGTTAAGTCAAGCCGGACCACGATAGAATGTTCGCCATTGTCAGCTCGCATGAGGATGTCATTTGTCACTCTTAGTAGTGCCGTTTCTTCAATATGTCGGTGGCAAAATCCGGATCGGAATTTATTGACAATTTTGTGTTCTTCATCTCTAGGAGATGGTTTTGGGGTTTTTTTTAAGAATTTTGGAGATGAATGGTAGTTTTGATATAGGTCTGTAGTTATTTGGTAGGGTTGGATCAAGGGCAGTTTTTTTTTTAATAGGTTGGATGCTCGCCATCTTAAAACCATCAAGAAAACAGCCAGAGGTGGGAGAAAGATTTCTAATGGAGAGCAGGTTAGGGCCCAGGGTAGGCAGGACCTCTAAGGAATCTGGGGGGGAGATTACGTCTAAAGGACAAGAGGACAGGCGCATATGGGATACAGTGTCAATGAGATTGTGCAGAGATCGGGGAGAAATAAGACAAGAGAGTAGAACAGAAAACTGACGAATTAGAGGAAATATTAGCAATGTTAAAATCAGAATGGATGTTACTGATTTTGTCAACAAAGGAAGGCAAAAAAGTTTCACAGTTTACCGGGGAGGAGGCAGATACAGCAGGATGGACAGGGTTAACAAGCCGGTCAGTAGCTTTAAACAGGAACCTCAGATTGTGTTTATTGTTCCTAATCAGGCCTGCAAAGTAGGCAACTCTCACCTCTTTGATGTTTTGGTTGAGTATGGATAGCAGTTGTTACAGACGGAGGAGATGGGCCCTGAGTTTGGATTTCTTCCACCTCCGCTCCACTCTTCTGACTTCCCTTTTCAAATGATGAATGTTGTCATTAATCCAGGGCAAGAGTTAGCTGATGAAAACGACCTGGTAGTGTAGGGAGCCATGGTATCTAGTGCAGAAGCACACTGATAATTACACTAGGTTACAAGATTATTAACATTGGGGGAGTCACATGGGGGGGGTACAGGAATTAGAGAAATTGGGTATAGGAATTAGAGAAACAGGATGAAAAAGGAGCTGCAGAGTTGGCATTGAAGAAGCGAGAGTGTACTGTGCACTTCTGCAGTTGAGCAGAAGACTGAAGCATGGTATCAAAAACAATGCATTTGTGTTCAGAGACAAAATCAAACCTGGGAAGAGAGTTCAAGGTCAGAGTGAGGGTAGAGGACATTATAGTTAGTTTAGCTTAGCTGCTGGGCTAAAGGTGAGCCTAGCTAAGCTGGTAGCCGGGACAGGTAGAGGACATTATAGTTAGTTTAGCTTAGCCGCCGGGCTAAAAGTGAGCCTAGCTAAGCTGGTAGCCGGGACAGGTAGAGGACATTATAGTTAGTTTAGCTTAGCCGCCGGGCTAAAAGTGAGCCTAGCTAAGCTGGTAGCCGGGACAGGTAGAGGACATTATAATTAGTTTAGCTTAGCCGCTGGGCTAAAAGTTAGCCTAGCTAAGCTGGTAGCCGGGACAGATAGAGGACATGATAGTTAGTTTAGCTTAGCCGCTGGGCTAAAAGTGAGCCTAGCTAAGCTGGTAGCCGGGACAGGTAGTCCAAAACAACCCCACAAGTCATACAACTGTACAAGTGATGGGGAAAGTGTGATCAAGTGATAACATTAGTGTAAAGAGTCCAAATGTGTGTGTGTGTGATTTGAGATCATTTTTGTTTGTTTTGTTTGTTTGATCATTTAGAGGGTTAATGACATTAATTGGTTAACCCAGTTTCGTTCTCCTTCTCTGCGTATGTGTACACCCCCTCCACCGGCCCAGTTGTTTGTTCGTCATGGTAACCGGGCAGCAAATCAGATTTGGTCTCCGGTGGTGGCGGGGGCGGAGCAGCTGCTCCCCCAGTCTTCTGAGGAGGAGAGGTCGGCGTTCATCAAGGCCAAGTACAGCAGGGGGTGCTACAGAAGACCTCACCCACTCTCCTCATCAAGCACCCTCCTCAACCAGGTCTGACTGTGTGTGTGTGTGTGTGTGTGTGTGTGTGTGTGTGAGTGATATATATGATGTGTCAGTGATGTTTGTTGTGTGTCTGTCTACACATGTGGTATGTGTCACAGAGACTGCAAGTTATGGAATAAGTACATTATTCATATTGTGTGTGTAATATGTATATTGTGTGTGTTGTGTATATAATGTGTGTGTGGTTGGAATGACAGATGGGGTCAAGGTGGAGGTGGGATTACATCAAGGATCGGCTTTGAGCCCTTTCTTGTTTACAATGGTGATGGACAGGTTGACGGACGAGATCAGGCAGGAGTCTCCGTGGACGATGATGTTCATGGATGACATTGTGATCTGTAGTGAGAGTAGGGTGCAGGTGGAGGAGAGCCTGGAGAGGTGGAGGTATGCCCTGGAGAGAAGAGGAATGAAAGTCAGTAGGAGCAAGACGGAATACCTATGCGTGAATGAGAGGGAGGACAGTGGAATGGTCAGGATGCAAGGAGTAGAGGTGACGGAGGCATATGAGTTTAAATACTTGGGGTCAACTGTCCAAAGTAACGGGGAGTGCAGGAGAGAGGTGGAGAACAGTGGACAGGATTAGGAACGAGTATATTAGAGGGACAGCTCAGGTTGGATGGTTTGGAGACAAAGCAAGAGAGACAAGATGGAGATGGTGTGGACATGTGTGGAGGAGAGATGCTGAGTATATTGGGAGAAGGATGCTGAATATGGAGCTGCCAGGGAAGAGGAGAAGAGGAAGGCCAAAGAGGAGGTTTATGGAGGTGGTGAGGGAGGACATGCAGGTGGCTGGTGTGACAGAGGAAGATGCAGAGGACAGGAAGAGATGGAAACTGATGATCTGCTGTGGCGCCCCCTAACGGGAGCAGCCGAAAGTAGTAGTAGTAGGAGTAGCAGTAGTAGTAGTGTATATAACGTGTATTTTTGTGTTTTGTTTTTGCAATATTTTTATTGGGATTTTCCATAGCACTGTACAGTACAGAAAACAGAAACCCATATTAAGAAAAAATAGAAATGAAGGACAAAAAAGAAACAGGGTGTATTTAAGGAACATAATGAATTATGCTGCTGCATCAGTAGCGCAACACGTCTTACAATCAATGAGAGCGGTGGGCAGCACACGGTATTTTGTTGCTGGTCAGGTTCGGTGTCGTACTGAGCAAGGTGATCTGGAAATGGCTGCCATACATCAGATTGGCCATCATGCCATATCAGACCTCCTCCATATGTGCTATACCAATGAGCTCAGTTAAGCAGGTCTTAAGCTGAGGCACAGTATCTGACTTGTAGAGCCTTAAAATTACTTTCTTTGCGGTTATCATGCCATACCTCATGGTGCTTTGCACAGAGACACTGTGGTTTAGTAGAGAAAGAGAAAACCCAAATAGTGCAATCTCTGGATCAGGTTCAAACACTCTGGATCAGGTTCAAACTAAAGGGTCAGACCCTTTCGTTGAGTGGTTAGTGCAGTCGCCTGTGGTGCAGGCGACCCGGGTTCACGTCTCGGCTGCGGCGGTTCCCAGCTGCCCCCTGAATTCGCCTAGCGGTCAGTCCAGGGTGTCTCCCCGCCTGCCGCCCAATGACTGCTGGGATAGGCTCCAGCATCCCCGCGACCCTGAGAGCAGGATAAGTGGTTTGGATAATGGATGTATGGAGGTTCAAACACACAGCCGTACATGTCAAAGGACCACTTGAATATGTCACACCAAAAATTATGCAGTTTCGGGCATGTCCAGAAAAGGTGGGTCAGAGCCTTCTGCAGATTTGCATCGATCACATAGAGAGGAAAGATTCTGTGCAAATTCGTTTTTGAATAATGAAGCCTGTGCATCACCTTGAATTGGATTGATTGATCCCTGTTATTAACAGAACAAGATCGGGTCCTGTTAAGGCCCTCCTCCCAAACACCATCCCAGGAATCAGGAATCAGGAACAGTTATTTGTCATTTCACTTCATGCACTTGCCTACATGAAATGAAATGAAATATCGTTCACCAGGCCACAGCAGTGCAACACAAAGACAAAAACACATCTATCCAAACTACAAAAAAACTACAAAAACACATATATCCAACATGTCCAAAAATAAAAATAAAAAAATCACTGTCCAAGAGAGTGAACACCAGGATGACTGTCGGAACTGCCAGTCTGCATGGGCTAGCATTTAGCTTAGCCTGCCCCACTTCCACGTCCTGTCAGACTGCCCTCGGTGTGACAGAACATGGAAGCAGGGCAGGCTAATCCCCAATCTGTATACCCTCCTTCCAGGCATTTTTCAGAGTGTGTGACATAATTCACTTGTTCAGAAAATATTTTTACAAAGTCTGAGACCAATTTTTGGGGTTCAGGTGGGCCCAACAAAAGCTTATGAATCATTCTTCCTTCAGGGAGAGACTCAAAGATAGGCACACACTGATGAACATAATTCCTAATCTGTAAGTATAGGAAGATTTGTGTTGTGGGAAGAGAGGACTTGTTTTTAACTGAGTAAATGAGGCAAATTGCTTGTTAATATACTAAATCTTTCAAAGTGACTACACCTTTTAGCCTCCACCTGTCAAAAGAGGCATCTGAAACGGATGGGGGAATGCATGAATGGCAACCCAAGAGCTAGTCTTGGTGGATACTTCCATTCTGTAAACTTCCTGGAAATAGACAAGGGCCCCCACACTCGCTGCCCAGTAATAATATAGGAAGTACGGTAGTCCTAGTCCACCCATCTCTCTTGGTTTATTTAAATGTTTTTGATATTCTGTGAGAGTTAAAGCCCCAGACTTGAAAAAAGACCTTGTCAAAAAAAAAGGTAGAATTTGAAAGAGATACAAGAATCTTGGCAGAGAGGCCATTTTGATGGCATTTATATGGCCCACCATAGAAAGAGGAAGGGTCCTCCATTTTTCAATTTCCCCCCTCAGATTTTCAACTTTCTCAAGAGAGTTCATCTTGAAAAATATTTTAAGTTCTTTTGGCAGAACTACTCCAAGATACTTCAGTTAATCCATACATTTGAAAGGAGGATTATGCAGAAATTCAGTATTAAACTCAGCACCCAGTGACATAAATTCACTCTTCTGCCAATGAATTGCATATCCTGAAACTTTACAAAGTGACCTTACAAGACCTAATAAAATGGGAACAGGCTTCTCAGGTTGTGATAGGAAAAGGACAACATCATCCATGTATAGGGAAATGTGACAATCCACCTTCCCCAATCGGATAGGTTCAATAGAAGGGTGATTCCTAATATTAATGGTGAGGGGCTCAATAGCGACTGCAAAGAGCAACAGGCTGATGGGACAGCCCTGGCATGTCCCACGATGTAATAAGAATGGCACTGATCGTTCGTGGTATGTGAGGATGGGGGAAGATGGGTGAGCATACAATATTGTAATCCACGCGTCAAATTGGCTACCAAACACAAATTCATCCAATACCTTCACCATATACGCCCATTCCACCTGATCAAATGCCTCCTCCACATCTAGGCAAAGGACCGCCACCTTAAAACCCTTCCTATACCTATGGTACATTATGTTCATTAGTCTTCTGACATTTAAAAATGAAAATATATTGGGGACAAAGCCAATTCGATCAGCATGGATGATGGATGGGATATATTTATTTAACCTGTTTTCTAATAGGTTAAATAAATCACATAAATCATCTGTGATTTATGTGATTTATGATGTTTGTTTTTCTTTCCTTTTGTATCTGTCCAAGTGGGAGAGTCCTGCTGGCGTCGTGTGTGGCTGCCGCTTCTCCCTCTCGTAGCCCCCCATCCCATCCACCCCTGTATGTCTGTGTTATGTTTATCTGTCGTCCTGTTTCACCCCATTTGTTGTAAAGCGACTCTGAGTATTAGAAAAGTGCTATATATGATTGATTTATTATTATTATTTTTATTATTCTTAATAACGTCCTAAAATTTTTAATTTGAGTTCAGTAATGTAATAGGACAAAAAGACGAAGGCTCAGTCTCATCCCTACCCTCTTTTAGGAATAAGGAAATGTTGACTTCATATAGTGACTGCTGGGATAGGCTCCAGCATCCCCACGACCCGGAGAGCAGGAAAAGCGGTGTGGATAATGGACGGATGGCTAGATAGTGTGCAGGGGAATTTCCAAATTTAAAATGAATGGGTGAGCATCGTCAAAAGAAGGGGAGCCACCTTCCCAGAATATTTTGTATACTGTTCAATACCAAAACCATCTGTGCCAGCGACCTTGCCATAGGGGAATGATTTTATAGCATCCAAAATCTCTTGTGTGGTGATATGAGAATTTAAAGCCTCTTGAGCAGCATTGCTCAACTTAGAGGGATTCAGATGCCCCAGCCAATCAGAAATGCCCCCTTTTACTTTTGACACGTATAACTGTTCATAATATTCCTTAAAGCAATCATTTATACATTTAGGATCAATAACCATTGCCCCAGATTTTGTTCTGATTTTGCGTATGGCTCTAGTAGCTTGTAAACCTCGTAGCTGTTGGGCTAATTATGGGGCTTATCCCCCAACTCAAAATATTTCTGTCTGATCTTGAACAGTTGGTCACACATCTGACCAGATAGGATGGTATTATATTCATATTTCAATTTAAGAATATTTTGTAAAGTGGAAGGGCCGGAGGAAGCTCTATAGACAAGTTCCTATTGTGATTGTTCAGTTTCAGTTTCGAACATGTGTTTTCACCTATGGCCCCTAGTCACAACTTTAAAAGTTTCCCATGAGGTAGAGTCTGTGACATCAAGTTGTCGTTAGTTTCCAGGAATTCTGAAATCTTAGTAGATATGAGTTGTGAGAATGACGCATCAGAGAACAGTGATGGGTGAAGGTGCCAGTTATACTGCTGCTTTTCACAATTAAAGTCAAGAACTAATGAAGTAGCAGAATGGTCAGAAATCAAAATATTGTGATATTTTGAAGCAATCACATTTGATATCAATTTAGATTCAAGTAAGAAATAATCTATTCTTGAAGAGAACTTGTGCATTTGTGGGGGGGGGGTCGTGTGGCGGTCTACAATTGGGGAGAAAAACGGGGGGGGGGGAGGAATGATCTTTGTCTGCAGGATGACCCAGTCTCCAAATATCAACTAGATTCACGGGAGTCATGAGGTTATTTAAAACCGTGAAGGAGGTAGTTAATTATCAAGCACGTAGTTTGAATCGCCACCTACTATAACCACCTGTGTATCAGAGAGATCGGGTGGTAAATTAAACATCTCACAGAAGAGGGCTGGGTGGGTCATCAAAAATCGGACTGTATACATTTAAGGAGTGTTATAGGAAATGGATAAATGTAGCCAGTTACCAAAATATGTGGGCTGTTTGGATCGCTGACAGTAGAGACATGTCTAAATGGACCAGTCTTATGACTCAAACTTGCCTCTCCCCGGGCTTTACTGCAGAACGTGGAGTGAAAGACCTGGTTGGCCCAGCTACAGCCAAGCAGCTTTTCTTTTGTGGGTCTAATATGTGTTTCATGTAAATGTATTACATCAGCATACAGAGATTTTAAATGAGAAAACACGTCAGCTCATTTTAGTACATGTCCCAGTCCACGCACATCCCAACTGGTGGAAGTAATGCCACCACCTCGTGAAGGTAAGCTAGGATCAATCAATCAAGTTGCATTTCGTACTATAGCGCTGTTCTTGCAGCTATGATATGAGGATGCATATCGAGTTTGAATAGTAGCCGTGTACACACACAATTCCCTTGTAAAACATTGAGAATAAAAGTAAAACAAACAAAAAGAACAATTAGAACATTACCCCCTCCCCCTGCCTCACTTTCCACAAAGTGAGAGTGAAAGCTCCACATATTCACTTAGGGGTTGCTGGACCATATAACAACTAAACGGCAGCTACGGTGACACAAGGGCCCCTCTGCCGCCTCGCCAGAAGTATGGACAAACGATTGTGGAAAAAACAAGGTCATGAAACTGTCCCAGTTTGAGTGATTACAAAATGGAAGTCACACGTCAACATATGCCATGTGGGTGAATGGGTGACTAGTGTTCAAACCAAAGCCCCTGCAAAAGCCTCAGCACCCCGCAGGGAAGAAAGCCCCTTGTGCTAAAGGAGCTGGGCCTGAGAGTAGGACCATTGTATGCTGGCCTGATTAGGACGGCCAGGGAGTCTGTGTATGCCGGCCTGATTAGGACGGCCTTGGAGCAGGAACGACACCTGCAAAACAACACGAGGAAAACGTAATCGACAATGACGAAGGGAAACCAAGAAGAAAAAGATCACGCCTGTCTCTGAAAAAGAACCACGCCTTGTTGTTTTAGTATATATCACTATGTGTTTCTGTTATTTGGCAGACGACTCCCGGTTGCACTGAGGGTATGTCTCCAGCGCTGCAGCATTACCTGTGAACTATTTGTTCTATGCCAAATAAACCATCACGAACCAGCAAGAAGCCGTCTGACTTCTTATTTGCCTATGTCGACCTGAATCAAAGAACCGGGCGAGTCTTTTGCAAAAGATAAGACTCAACAGTGCCATGGGTGCCATGGGCGACACACAGCCGTGCCGGGTAGATGAAACCGTTCCTCACGCCAGCCTCCAGGAGTCGCTTTCAGACATCAGCAAAAGCCCGGTGTTGCTTAATCGCCTCCCCTGGGTAGTCAGGAAAGAAGTGGATCACTTTGCCTTTGTAGCACAGAGGAAACTGCAGGCAGGCCAGTTGTAATATTTTCTCCTTCGTTTGGAAATGACGAATCCGTGCTGTCATTACCCGCGGCCTCTTCAGGGATCTGCCTTCCCAAATGATGTGCTCGAGCCACTTCCAGTGGCTTGGAGAAATTGCCAGCACCCAGCAACTCAGGGATAAACTGCGTCAAGAAGTCCACCAGACGTCCATTCTTGATCTTCTCAGGTAGGCCATCCATCCATCTATTATCCAAACCACTTATCCTGCTCTCAGGGTTGCGGGGATGCTGGAGCCTATCCCAGCAGTCATTGGGCGGCAGGTGGGGAGACACTCTGGACAGGCCACCAGGCCATCACAGGGCACAGTGTCCGACAGCAGTGGCATGGTGGAGTTCTACTGTCAAGAACACATTCTCTGGCTCCTCATCTTTCAGGATCCTGACAACGATTTTAATATTCTGTCACCGGGAGCAAGCCTCAAGGTTGATCACTTTCATGCCAAGTGCATCGTTCTCCCACTGCATTTTCATGTACGTCTGCTCAACAAGCGAGAGGCGGTGGTCATAGTCGGAGCTAGCATTTTCCACCTCCTTTATTCGGTTACCAAGAGTCACCAAAGATGCCTGGGTAGATGCCAGAGATGCCTCTAAATCGTCAAATCGGTCGGTCATCATCTTGCTCATACATCGTATTGCAGAGAGGATGTTTGTGGACTCTGCACCTGGTTCGTTACCCGAGGTTCAGCTAGCTCCAAAAGCAGTTGACCATCAGTCTCATTTGGGGCTTTATCCTGCTTCTTCCGCCTTTTGGCTTTCGGTTTTGTCCTCCTGAGGCTTTTAGACAGGAAATTTTGAAGCAAACCCAGCAAAATAAACTAAATATTAAGTGAGTGACCGAATTATTTTGAGTATGGTGAGGAGCCCTGGAAAACACGTCTACTCTATCTGGTGCTCACTAGCGCCCCCCTCCCCCTTGTATTTTTGTGGTTAGTGTGTATTGTGTATAGTGTGGGTGTATAATGTATATTATTTGTATGTAATGTATGTATAATGTACATTTCTACGACAGAGGCTGTGTGAGGTGGTTTGTAGTGACGACATAGAGGAAACCATGGCTCTTCTGTTTTCAGGTGCTAAGGTTGGTACATTGAAACATTCTATTCTATTCTGTTCTATTCTATTCTGGTCTATACTAGTCTATTCTGGTCTAATCTGCTGTGTTCTAAAGAAATCTAACTTATTCTAATGTGTCTATAATTTTCCAGCCGGTTTTAGTTCATTGTCTGTCCTGTATTAGTCTCGCCTGCTCGGCTGTCTTCCTTCAGAAGTTAACAAGCTAGCTATACCTGTCTCCAGGTGACGTGCCAGTCAGGAGACTCCTCTCCCATTAGCTTGGCTGAGCGGGCGGGGCAAGTTTTACAGGTGGAACTACTGACACACAACGAATACACAGGTGATATACTACACACGCATGCACACACAGTGATACTACTGACGTTTTTATTTTATTTGATGTTTATATAATCTTTCTATAATCAGGAAGGCCTCGTGAGATCAGGAGTGTTGTCTTCCTGACCAAGACAGCAGCAGCACACACACCTTTAGGTTGCACAAAATACAATGAACACGACTAAACAGAAATGATCAAATGAGTCAATACAATTGAAGTTTTTACAGTTGTTGTAGTAGCAGTAGTAGTAGTAGTAGTACTGGGGTGAACTGGGGTGCCATTGAGGGACTTAACATCATCTAGAAGTCCGTGTTACCAGACAAACTGAGGCGGGAATTCTTTCGAGCAACAGTTGAGTCCGTTCTCACTTATGGATCATCTTCTTGGACCCTCACTAAACGGCTTGAACCCAAACTTGATGGGGCTTTCACCAGAATGCTGTGTGCTGCACTAAATGTGTCCTGGAAGAAGCACCCTACAAAGAAGTGTCTCTATTACAATAACCCCGCCGTCTCAAACACTGTCCGAGAACAAAGGGTTCGATTTGCTGGTCATTGCTGGAGGAGCAAGGAAGAACTTGCAAGCGACACTCTGCTTTGGTCACCCAAACGTGAAAAGACATGTGTGGGAAGACCTGCAAGAAATTACATCAATCAACTTGTGGACGACACAGGATGTCCATCTGAGGACCTTCCAGCTGCTATGCAGGATAGAGACAGGGGGTGTAAGAGGGTCAGAACCATATGAGGACACTCAACCTGATGATGATGATGAGAAGTTACAACAGTAGACAGAATTTATTGTGGACAGAATTTAGTAAAAGCGTGAGATTTCCTTAATTATTTGTATTTATTCTTTTTTCTTTCTTTTTTTTGGTGTCTCTATCAGAGTTCCCGCCTCACGTGCCCCCGTCAACCAAGTCTGACTTCGCCCCATCAGGTAGAACCACTGGATGAACGAGCTGTGGACCATTCTGTCACACCAGTGGACTTACTTTCACTACTTTCATAATGTTGTGTGTGTGTGTGTGTATGTATACCTACCAGGTGAGGAAGAGGAGCTTCATGGGAAATTGGAGGATGATCGTTTTCTGTTTTCATTGGAAAATGACTCGGCAGCGTTTGACGTCCTCGACTTGAGAGAGGTCCGCTCTATGCTGAATATCCAGGGGTAGGTACTACATAGTACATTCTACTTCTACTCTTAATATTATTACTACAACTGTCTAACTATCAAAATATTTAACTGTTGTTGGGTCAAATTGCTCCTATTCCCAATCAAAACTATTGAACAACCAGAATGCGATCAGCCCTTTCCCTTCTGTCCAAAAGAGAAGTTTAAGAGTTTGAACTCCATTGAACCTGTCCTGCTTGTAGCTACTGAGGCGCTCCACCCGGTTCTCCTCCTCCTCCACCTGTATCTGACACATCTGACACAGTGAAGAATCACATTTTACCCTTGGTACTGATGGACCTGGATGTTGTCGTCATGGCACTGAAGTGGTTCCAATGGCACCTGATGGGAAGGTTGTGCCAGGTTTCATGGAGCGGACTGGTTTCTGAGCCATGACAGGCTACAACCGGCGTCCCTCAAGGCTCAGTGCTCGACCCAGTCCTTTTTACTCTCTCTGCTACCTCATTCAGTCTAATCAATGGATTGATAGGTTTGATGAGTGTTGTAGTTATAGTTATGAGAGAAAAATGATGGGTAGCATGTAGAAAATGCTGCATGCAGACTCTATTCATGTCTCTGGTAGACTACTGCCAGACGCTTCTCTCTGGTCTCCCAGTCCATTTAGTCCAACCGCAATAAAGCAGTAGATTGGTGCTGGCTGTTTGGTTTTTAACCTGACATCATGGCATCTCTCCTGTCTTTGTATTCTTACGATGGCTTCCCATTGCTGCCCACATGATGCTCAAAACCTTGCTGTTGGCTTTCCAGGCAGTTTAAGGCACTGGACCGACTTGCCTGTAAACCACACTAACATGTAAACTCACATTAACATGTAAAACATATGTAAACCCATATTAACATGCAAACCATATGTAAACCCATATTAACATATAAACCACACTAACATGTAAACCAATATTAACATGTAAACCACACTAACATATAAACCCATATTAACATATAAACCACACTAACATGTAAACCCATATTAACATATAAACCACACTAACATGTAAACCCATATTAACATGTAAACCCATATTAACATATAAACCATATGTAAACCCATATTAACATATAAACCACACTAACATATAAACCCATATTAACATGTAAACCCATATTAACATATAAACCATATGTAAACCCATATTAACATATAAACCATATGTAAACCCATATTAACATGTAAACCCATATTAACATATAAACCAAACTAACATGTAAACCCATATTAACATGTAAACCCATATTAACATGTAAACCACACTAACATGTAAACCCATATTAACATGTAAACTCATATTAACATGTAAACCCATATTAACATGTAAACCACACTAACATGTAAACCCATATTAACATGTAAACCACACTAACATGTAAACCCATATTAACATGTAAACCCATATTAACATTTAAACCGCACTAACATGTAAACCCATATTAACATGTAAACCCATGTTAACATGTAAACCGCACTAATATGTAAACCCATGTTAACATGTAAACCACACTAACATGTAAACCCATATTAACATGTAAACCCATATTAACATGTAAACCCATGTTAACATGTAAACCACACTAACATGTAAACCCATGTTAACATGTAAACCACACAAACATGTAAACCCATATTAACATGTAAACCCATATTAACATGTAAACCACACTAACATGTAAACCCATATTAACATGTAAACCACACTAACATGTAAACCCATATTAACATGTAAACCCATATTAACATTTAAACAGCACTAACATGTAAACCCATGTTAACATGTAAACCACACTAACATGTAAACACATATTAACACCTAAACCCATATTAACATGTAAACCACATGAACATGTAAACCCATATTAACATGTAAACCACACTAACATGTAAACCCATATTAACACGTAAGCCCATATTAATGTGTAAGCCCATATTAACACGTAAGCCCATATTAATGTGTAAACCCATATTAGCATGTAAACCCATATTAGCATGTAAACCCATATTAATGTGTAAACCCATATTAGCATGTAAACCCATATTAATGTGTAAACCCATATTAACACGTAAGCCCATATTAGCATGTAAACCCATATTAACACATAAGCCCATATTAACATGTAAACCCATATTAACACATAAGCCCATATTAACATGTAAACCCATATTAACACATAAGCCCATATTAATGTGTAACCCATATTAGCATGTAAACCCATATTAGCATGTAAACCCATATTAATGTGTAAACCCATATTAATGTGTAAACCCATATTAGCATGTAAACCCATATTAGCATGTAAACCCATATTAACACGTAAGCCCATATTAGCATGTAAGCCCATATTAACATGTAAACCCATATTAACACATAAGCCCATATTAGCATGTAAACCCATATTAACACATAAACTCATATTAACACATAAGCCCATATTAGCATGTAAACCCATATTAACACATAAGCCCATATTAACATGTAAACCCATATTAGCATGTAAGCCCATATTAGCATGTAAACCCATATTAATGTGTAAATCAAAAACATGCATGTTAGGATTAATGCTTCGGTCTGTGCCCCTGACTGAGGCATGTCAAGGGGAACTGGCTTTGGTCCCCGGGTGCTGCACGGTGGCTGCCCACTGCTCCTAGCTACACAGCTAGGATGGGTTACATGCAGATCAAGAATTGCCCCACAGGGATTGATAAAGTATCTCAAAAACCAAACAAACCCATATTAACATGTACGCTCCTCTTCATCCTCTTATTGTACCTCTGGAAGGCGACTGACTATATGTAGTAATATGCTTGTGTACTGTCTATAATAATATGTGTAGTGTACTAGTTTCAGACTCTTCTGTCATATAGACTCAAAACGATGGAATAAACTCTCTTCCATCAGCAGTACAGACTCACATATGTCATTCGAGAAAAACCAAAAACCGTCTCCTTTCCACGTCTAATTTAGATGTAAATTCTAAATTTTAAATCTAACTTAATCAGTTTATCTGAATTCTAATTCTAATTTCATTTTAGTTGCATAGATGGTCAGTAAAACAAATCAGTAAAACATTACTGTTTTACTGATTTGTGGCGTTGTCCAGATAATGTGATTATTGTTTGCATCACTACTGGTGAGCAACCTGTTGGACACCTGCACAAAACACACTTACATGACCTGTCCATGTCTGCTGATGACTACACTTCCCTCCATGCTGCTGGTGTAACGTGGATTACCTCCATGTCTGCTGATGACTACACTTCCCTCCATGCTGCTGGTGTAACGAGGATTACCTCCATGCTGCTGGTTGTAACGAGGATTACCTCCATGCTGCTGGTTGTAACGTGGATTACCTGCATGCTGCTGGTTGTAACGAGGATTACCTCCATGCTGCTGGTTGTAACGTGGATTACCTCCATGCTGCTGGTTGTAACGTGGATTACCTGCATGCTGCTGGTTGTAACGAGGATTACCTCCATGCTGCTGGTTGTAACGTGGATTACCTGATGATGTCTGCACCTCTTCAGTCACGTTGGATAAAAGCATCTGCTGAATGTTCTACAGCTACTACTACAACTGTTAATACTTCTACAACTAGTTTTATTACAAGTACTGTTAGTATTGGTACTACTGCTGCTACTTCTCACACTTTGTACCCTGTGTGTGTGTGTGTGTGTGTGTGTGTAGAGGTTGTCAGTTCGAGTTGGTGACGCTGACCGACAGGCTGGTTTGTGCAGCCGACACACAGGAGGCGCTACTGAGTCATCTGGTTCACATCCTAAAGGTGTGTGTGTGTGTGTGTGTGTGTCTCTCTCTCTCTGTAGGTCTCTCTGTAGGTCTCTGTAAGTCTATGTAAGTCTCTCTGTAGGTCTGTCTAAGTCTCTCTGTAGGTCTCTCTGTAAATCTCTGCAGATCTCTATAAGTCTTTATGTAAGTCTCTCTGTAGGTCTCTAAGTCTCTCTGTAGGCCTCTCTGTAAATCTATGTAGGTCTATCTCTAGGTCTCTCTGTAAGTCTCTCTCTAGGTCTCTCTGTAGGTCTCTGTAAGTATCTCTGTAGGTCTCTCTAAGTCTATCTGTAAGTATCTCTGTAGGTCTCCCTGTAGGTCTCTCTGTAGTTCTCTCTAAGTATCTCTTTAGGTCTCTCTAAGTCTCTCTTTAGGTCTCTCTGTAAGTCTCTCTGTGAGTCTCTCTGTAGGTCTCTGTAAGTCTCTCTTTAGGTCTCGCTGTAAGTCTCCGTGAGTCTCTCTGTAGGTCTCTCTGTAGGTCTCTCTAAGCCTCTCTGTAGGTCTCCCTGTAGGTCTCTCTGTAGTTCTCTCTAAGTATCTCTTTAGGTCTCTCTAAGTCTCTCTTTAGGTCTCTCTGTAAGTCTCTCTGTGAGTCTCTCTGTAGGTCTCTGTAAGTCTCTCTTTAGGTCTCGCTGTAAGTCTTTATGTAAGTCCCTCTGTAGGTCTCTCTGTAAATCTATGTAGGTCTCTCTCTAGGTCTCTCTCTAGGTCTCTCTGTAGGTCTCTGTAAGTATCTCTGTAGGTCTCTCTAAGTCTATCTGTAAGTATCTCTGTAGGTCTCCCTGTAGGTCTCTCTGTAGTTCTCTCTAAGTATCTCTTTAGGTCTCTCTAAGTCTCTCTTTAGGTATCTCTGCAAATCTCTCTGTGAGTCTCTCTGTAGGTCTCTGTAAGTCTCTCTGTAGGTCTCGCTGTAAGTCTTTATGTAAGTCCCTCTGTAGGTCTCTCTGTAAGTCTTTATGTAAGTCTCTCTGTAGGTCTCTCTGCAGGTCTCTCAGTGGGTCTCTCTGGATAAGGGTCTGAGCAATACCTGTCATTCTACTGTTGGTCTCAGGTCATTCTGCCAGCAGCGGTGTCGCAGCCGGAGCTTGTGTCGGTGCTTGCTGTGAGTAGGGTGTCAGTCATAGAAGTGGGCGGGACCTTTGGGAATTCTGAAGCATGGCTCATCCTCCAGAGGGGTGTGGTCAGCATTTACCCCACCCACAGAAATACACAACCCACACTGAGACTGCTGCTGGACACACGCACACACTATGGTAACACACACACACGCATGCACGCACAAATACACACACCCACACACAGATTGAGGTGGATGTTAAAGAGTTATCACATTTTATGAAAATAAGTGAAATATTTTCAGTTGGACTCTAAGTAGATTTGTCTTCTCCTAGATGAAACGATGACAGAACAGTAAGACTAATGAATATTCATCAATTCTATAAGTGCTCTGAGATCATGCTTTTATCATTTTGAACATAATGAGGTTTTTATTTAACATGAAATGAGACTCCTCCTCTCTCTCCTTTACTCTCCTCTCCAGAAATGAACTCATCTGAAAACACAATACACCTGGTGACAGGAAGCAGGTCTGTAACAAACACACACACACACACACACACACACACACACACACACACACATCATCATCATCATCATCATCATCATCATCATCGGCAATCACTTGAAGTGAGTATGACTGTCCTGTCTCGGGTTGTCTACTTGTGGGACTTCAGATGGCTGTAGAGACTGATCCACGGTCCACAGCCTTTGGTGCAGTGTGGACAGGGGAACGTGGTGGCGGTCCACAGCCTTTGGTGCAGTGTGGACAGGGGAACGTGGTGGCGGTCCACAGACTCTGGTGCAGTGTGGACAGGGGAACGTGGTGGCGGTCCACAGCCTTTGGTGCAGTGTGGACAGGGGAACGTGGTGGCGGTCCACAGACTCTGGTGCAGTGTGGACAGGGGAACGTGGTGGCGGTCCACAGACTCTGGTGCAGTGTGGACAGGGGAACGTGGTGGCGGTCCACAGCCTTTGGTGCTGTGTGGACAGGGGAACGTGGTGGCGGTCCACAGCCTTTGGTGCAGTGTGGACAGGGGAACGTGGTGGCGTTCCACGGCTTTTGTTGCAGTGTGGACAGGGGAACGTGGTGGCGGTCCACAGACTCTGGTGCAGTGTGGACAGGGGAACGTGGTGGCGGTCCACAGACTCTGGTGCAGTGTGGACAGGGGAACGTGGTGGCGGTCCACAGCCTTTGGTGCAGTGTGGACAGGGGAACGTGGTGGCGGTCCACAGCCTTTGGTGCAGTGTGGACAGGGGAACGTGGTGGCGGTCCACAGCCTTTGGTGCAGTGTGGACAGGGGAACGTGGTGGCGGTCCACAGACTCTGGTGCAGTGTGGACAGGGGAACGTGGTGGTGGTTGGGGGTGATGGTTGAGTGTTTACCTCTCTCTCCTTGCAGTGCTGTGGCTTTCCCTCTGCAGCACAGTGGAGTTCCATGTCATGACATGCAGCTCCTTCCTGCATGGATTTCTTCAGGAGTGTCTGTCCAGTGCAGTGTGTTCCCTGTTGCTCGAGGTGATGTTGAGTGTCTTCAGACTGGTCTTGATATTGTCCTTGAAACATTTCTTTTGCCCGCCGGGAGCTTCCTGACCTTCCTTCAGCTGGAAGTACAGGATCTGTTTGGGGAGACGTGTTGGACATGCGGATGACATGGCCTGTCCATCGGAGTTGGTGCTGCATTATTGTGGTGGTGATGCTAGTCATGTTGGCTTCTTCCAGAACGCTGATGTCGGTGTGTCTGTTCTTCCAGCTGTTCCTCGGCATCTTTTGTAAGGATCTTTGGGGGTATTGTTCCAGGGCTCCCAGGTGCTTGCTGTAGGCGATCCATGACTCTGCTCCATACAGCAGTGTGGGGAGAACAAACGCTCTGTAGACCAGGAGTTTTGTTTGAGCCTTGAGGTCTCATTCTTCAAAGACTCTTTCTCTGAGTCTGGCCTAAGCAGCACTGGCACAACTCAGGCAATGGTTGACCTCAGATTTGATGTCAGCTTTTGAGGAGAGAAGACTGCCAAGGTAGGAGAAGTGATCAATGTTATCGATAATTTTGTTGTCCACTTTTATGGTGGGCTGCGTAGATGGCTGGTTGGGTGGAGGTTGATATAACATCTGGGTCTTCTCAATGCTAGACCAAGGGCCCTGTATGCCTTGGCAAAAGCATCCAGAATGTCTTGGATGTCTTCTGTGGAGTGTCCTATGATGGCATTGTTGTCTGCATACTGACGCTCCATGAGGGTGATGTTGCAGACTTTGCTCTTGACCTTGAACCTCTTAAGGTTGAGGAGCCTGCCGTCAGTCCCGTATAGGTTTGGGATCCCTCATGCCAACTCTTTGCCAATGAGGTGGAGTATGGCAGCAATGCAGTTGGCAAACAGGGTGGGTACGATGATGCATCCTTGTTTGACCCTTGTTTCCACAGTGAAGGGCTCTGACTCAGAGCTGCTGTTGCTGAGCACTGTGACTGACATGCAGCCATATAGGAGCCTCAATAATCTGATGCATTTGTCAGGGCAGCCACATCTAGATAGTATGCTCCACAGAGCCTGGCAGTCTACTGAGTCAGAGGTCTTTGTCAGCTCTATGAAAGCCATGTACAAAGGCTGCCTTTGTTCACAGCATTTTTCCTGGAGTTGGTGTGCTGTAAATATCATGTCTGCTGTACCTCTGGATGGGCAGAAGCCACACTGAGATTCTGGGAATACTTCCTCAGCCAGTAGTAGCAGTTGGTTTGCGAGCATGTGAGCAAGGACTTTGCCTATTGTTTACAGGAGTGAGGTTCCCCTGTAGTTTCCACATTCTGCCTTGTGTCCTGTTTTGAATATGACCACTATTAGAGCATCCCTGAGCTCTAAGGGAAGTTCTTTTTTCTCTCCAGACCTTGAGGAGGAGGGCGTGGATGTGGTACAGGAACTCTGGTCTACCTTCCTTTAAGATCTCAGCTGAGAACCCATCTGGATTGGCGGTCTTGTTGTTCTTAAGGTTCCTGATGGCATCTTTAACCTTTGTCATGGTGGGAGGTTCCCCAATGTCTTCTCTGATGGGACTCTGGGGAATGTGGCTGGCAATGTCTGGTTCAGCTGTGCTGTTGCAGTTGAGGAGTTCCTGGAAGTGCTTCTTCCATCAGGCGTTTATGGACTTGTTGTCCTTCAGCAGCTGCTGCCCATCCTTTGAGCACATGTGGTTTAAGCTGCAGTTGCTTGGACCATAGATGGCCTTAGTAGTGCTGGAAAAGCCTCTGGTGTCAGTCGGTTTGCCAGTTGCTGGATTTCCAGAGCCTTTTCTGTCCACCAAGAGTTCTTAAGCTCCCTCACCCATCTCTGGATGTCCACCTTGGCTCTGGAGTGAGCCACTCTTTTAGCCTTGCAGGTTACATCATTTTGCCAGGCATGAAAGGCTTTCCTTTTTTTGGAGATGAGCTGTTCACCAGTCTTGGTGTTTTCTGGACTTGTACCCAGGAGTAGTTTTGTAGATGTCGAGGATGATGTATTTGAGCATGCTCCAGTGCTTCTCAATATCATCAGGATATTCTTGCTGGAGGGTTTCCCCAAGAGAGGCCAGAAGTCTCTGCTGTATGGCAGTTTCATTCAGGCTTTCAAGGTCCAGTTTTGGCTTGACCCGCTTCTTTTGAACCCTTCTCTTCCTCTTGAGTTTGATAGACATTGTGGAGCGGATGAGGCGGTGGTCTGCCCAGAAGTCATCTGCATTGATCATGGCCCTTGTGATGTTGACGTCACGGCGGCCCCTGTTTCATACAAGGGCATAGTCAAGAAGATGCACCAGTTTGCAGCAGGGGTGTGTCCACGACAGAGTGTTGTGATGGTGAGGTCATACTGGGCACATTTGCTAAGAAGCAGAACTCCACTGGAGTTGATGTTCCCGATGCCTTCCTTTCCTACAGTGCCCTTCCAGAGGGCACTATAGGAACACACACACTTGCACGCACACACGCACACGCACACACACACACACACACACACACACACACACACACACACACAAAGAAAAAGTGAATGAAATAGTGTGAGTGACGTCTGTTTCATTGACATCATTTTGTTCTGTTGTTGTTTATGTGAGAACATTTCAGAAGTAAGAAACAGACTTGGTGTAAAGAGTTTATTCTTTTGTTTTATTTCTGTGACTTTTGATTAATTTTATTTTTAATCTCTGACTTATTTTCATAAAATGCATTATAAACTGATTGAATTCCACCTCAGTTTTGGGGAATGAATGCAGGTTCATTTCTTCCCTTCTTCGTCTTGCAGGAGTTTTTCTTTGCAGTTTGAGGAGAACCACAGTTTTCTGTCTTGGTCCAGTTATCTGACAGAGCTTCGAGCTAATAAGACATCTTTATACAAGCTGAGGACTCCTGTTACCATGGGAACCGTCCCACCCGCCATAGAACGCTGTATATCCCATATTACCCAGTATGGTGAGAGCTAGCCATCTATCTATCTATCTATCTATCTATCTATCTATCTATCTATCTATCTATCTATCTATCTATCTATCTATCTATCTATCTATCTATCTATCTATCTATCTATCTATCTATCTATCTATCTATCTATCTATCTATCTATCTATCTATCTATCTATCTATCTATCTATCTATCTGTCCATCCATCCATCCATGTCTGTCTGTCTGTCATTTAACAGTGTAGCTGCTATTTCCTTAGGCCAGCTTCCTAAAATCCCATCATACCATCGTTTATTTATATTCATTGTCAGTATAGTTTATTTTTCTGCACAATGATATCTCCAAATAGGTAATCTATTTAATCTCTCTCTCTCTGTCTCTATGTCTCTTTCTCTCCCTCTCTATCTGTCTGTCTGTCTGTTGTCTCTCTCTCTGTCTGTCTCTCTCCCTTTCTGTCTCTTTGTCTGTCTGTCTGTCTGTTGTCTCTCTGTCTGTCTCTCTCTCTGTGTCTCTGTCGCTCTCTGTCTGTCTGTCTGTCTGTCTGCCCGTCTGTCTGTCTGTCTGTCTGTCTGTCTGTCTGTCTGAGCATGAACATGCTGGGAGTTGTGGATGAGTGAGTTATTTGGCACAGTTTGGAGTTCTTGCTGTTGGTCGGTTGCTGGGGATTATTTCTTGTTCTCTGCGTGATCAGATGAGGACTTGAGTTAATTTTTGTTGATAGTCAGTGTGTTATTTGTGTTGACATTTCTGTGAATGTTCTCATTCATCCAGGTCATGGTTATCCAAAGGAGTTGAATCAAGTGCAACTGGACTTGGTATATATCCGTGAAGACGTTTCGCCTCTCATCCAAGAGGCTTCCTCAGTTCGTGCCTTTCTGACTAGACCAAGCTAGTCTGGCTGGCTGCTGATGAGACTCAGAATTTATCCTCTAGGAGTCGTTGTCAGAGCTATAGATGTCCATGGCTCTTTGTGATCCAATGTTTAGCAGCGAAGGTTGATGGGGGTGTTAATTTCAACTTCATTGTTCAGTGGTCATGAGTCGTTGGAGCCGTTAGTGAGCGACTGTTGTTCTTGGAGGCTAGGCTTCTTGAGTCTCCTGGGTAGAGATGAAAGGACAGCATTGTAAGTGGGTGATAGGTGGTGTCGCAGACCTCCTCCTCTGTTGAGGGATGGTTTTTCCAGTTTCACATAGATGGCTTCCTTCACCCCTCTTTCAACCATCTATCTTCTCTGTCCAAAATGTGTACGTTGCTGTCCTGGAAGGAGTGTGTCTTCTCCTTTAGGTGTAGATCAGGGGTGCCCACAATTTTTTGAGTCGTGAGCTACTTTTAAAATGACCAGGTCAAAATGATCTACTCATATTAAAAATGATAATAAAAATACTCAATACATGTTTTACATATATATGAACATTTACATGCAGTGTGTGTATTTACATACATGTTGTGTTACATATACAGTATTGCAATGGATTTGCATTTATATTGAACCTTACACAGGCAATAATTATACCAAGCACTTGCTACTACACTATGTTGAAATTGCATCACTGCATGAACCTTTACAGCTGTGGTAAATAGATTTGTGTTCTCTACCTCTCTACTCTGAGGATGACCTGCACTTGAGGGAGTCAGACAGGGTTGCATAGTTCGGACAGTAGCTGCTGGTAGCCAGCCTCAAGCAGGCCTCCAAATGATCATCTGTCATGGTGGAACGGTATTTGGACTTGATAATCTTCATGTGAGAAAAGGCTGACTCACCCAAATAAGTAGAGCTGAATAATGCCGTCAAGGAGGTTACACATTTCCTCATGTTTGGGTACTTGTCCTCTGTAAGTAAGTTCCAAAACTCTCCATGCGCCCTGGACTTAAGCTGAATGTCAGCCTGTACTGTCAGCATCTCATCCTCCACTGCAGACGAGTTCAGGTGAAACAGTGTTGCCATTTTTGAGGCGAGGGAATCCACCTCTGTATCTTCCCCAAATGGGTAGCACATAAATGTAGCGATTGGCTCAAGCAAAGCAAAGTCTTGAAACCGTTTGTCAAAGTCTGACCGGACATTTTCAATCTGCTCTGTGTAGCGTGCACTGTCAAGTTGCACACATGCCCTCGCTTGCTTCTCCAGCTCTGCTGCGAGGTTTCGCAAGTTTTTCAAATCACGGCGCTGCAACTTTGAGGACAGAAGTTGCATTTTCCGTTTGAAAACGTTAACTGAGCTGATCATGTTTACCACGCTTTTGTCCTTTCCTTGCAGCTCTAAGTTAAGCTCGTTCAACATGTTGGTTAAATCAGTTAAAAAGGCCAAGTCTAGCAGCCACTGATTGTCATTAAGTTGCTTGTGTTCCGCATGTTTAGTGATAAGGAGAAACTCCTTAATCTCCGGACGGAGCTCTCGACATCTCTGCAAGAATCTCCCTCTACTAAGCCATCTCACGTCAGTGTGTAGCAAGAGGCCAAAGTAGTTACAGTCGGCCTCTTCCAAATGTGTACCAAACAACCGTCTTTGAAGAGACCTTGCTCGAGTAGAACAGGCGGGTTTGGTTGCCACATCCATGATCTCTTTCATGTTTAGCATTTGTGCGCATAATGCTTGATGGTGTATTATGCAATGGTAATTAAGGAAGTCAGGGAAAGCATCGTCCTCCCTGCGCTTGGCAATAAATCCATTGGAGCGGCCCACCATAGCAGGCGCACCGTCCGTGGTGACTGACACCAGTTTACACACTGGGAGCTGGATTTTATCCACAAAGTTTTTGAAGATCTGAAAAATGTCCTCTCCCCGCGTGTGTTCCTTCATGGGTAGTATTGTTAACAGCTCCTCCTTTGTGGTCATATCTTGAAACACCATCCGAATGAAAATGCACAATTGGGCCGTATCACTTATGTCCGTAGACTCGTCCAGTTGTAGTGAGAAACACTCGCAGTCCACCATGTCCCTCCAAAGCTGCTGTGTCAAATCACCGCCCATCACTTCACAGCGCCTTGTGACGGAATCTCTTGATAACTGGAGAGCTTTGATTGAAGATATTATTTCTGATTTGTTTTTAAAGTCCCGAAACAACGAATCTGCTGCCTGAAGGAAGGCCTCTTTCATCATCTCTCCACCTTGGAAGGCTTTCTTATGCTTAATGATGGAGTGACTCACCCGTAAAGATGCTTCGGTGGCTGCCTTTGCCTTTGAATGCGGCTGCGTGAAAAGTGACTGCTGGGCGATTAACTGCGATTTTAGTTCCCTCACCTTTCTCTTTCTCAGCTCGCTTTTCGGAGGGAAGTCATTGTCGTAGCTTTTATGAACAGTTCGAAAGGGCCTCTCCCCATTTCCTTTCTTTGGGATAGCAATGCTAGACTGACAGATGAGACAAATGCATTTGGAATAAGACATGGTGAAAAAAAGTCCTCCTCCCATTCCACATGGAAATCGTACGTTTTTTGTTTCTTGCTAGGTCCGGCTCCCCCACTCATTTTTGTTTTGTTTCACTTTTTGGTAGAATTTTTTTTTAGAGAGTTGAACTAGCTAGCTCGATGCAGTTCTGCGTTAGCTCACGTTGTGGGCATGTGAACTTCAAAGTACGTTCGAGAAGGGCTCTGGTTGTTATGGTAACCTAATGTAACAAAGTTTTAGGTTCCGCTCTAGAATCTTTGGTTTTAGGCAACAGCAGACTGGCCGTCCTTTACGTCAATCAAAAGGCAAATGCCAAATGGAGGACAGATGATAGACTAATGTCTTGGAAAAAAAAGTTTTTTTGGAATGTCATGGAGATCTACCAGCACTGCCTTTGCGATCTACTGGTCGATCGCGATCTACTGGTCGATCGCGATCTACTGGTCGATCGCGATCTACTGGTCGATCGCGATCGACATAGTGGGCACCCCTGGTGTAGATAGACTGCTGAGGAGTGTGGCCTTCTGTGTTGGGCCATCCGTTTGTGTAGTGGTTGTTTGGTTTCTCCTATGTATAGGTCAGTGCACCCCTCATTGCATTGTACAGCATACACCAGATTACTTTTCCGGGTGTGTGGTACACGGTCTTTGGGATGAACCAGTCTTTGTGGGAGTGTGTTGCTGGGTTTGAAGTATACCGGGATGCGGTGTTTGTTAAAAATTCTCCTGAGTTTCTCGGAGACCCCAGAAACATACGGGATGACTGTGGTGTTCCTTCTGTTCCTTTTCTCCTCGTCGCTCACCCGGTTGGTCTTTCTGGAACGTGTTGCAGTTTTCACAAAGGTCCAACTGGGGTAGCCGCAGGTTTTTAAAGCTCCCCTCAGGTGTTTGTGTTCTTCTCGTTGGGCCTGAGTGCTGCTGGGCACATTGTCAGCTCTGTGTTGCAAAGTTCTGATGACGCTCAGTTTGTGTTCCAGAGGGTGGTGTGAGTCGAAAAGTAGATATTGGTCTGTGTGTGTAGGTTTCCTGTAAACCCCAATGTGGAGGCTCCTGTCTTCCCCAATGTGGACGTCACAGTCCAAGAAGGGCAAACTGTTGTTCTTTACGTCTTCCCTTGTGAACTTAATGTTCTTGTCCACTGAGTTGATGTGTTTGGTAAACGCTTGCACCTCTTGTGTTTGGATTTTGACCCATGTGTCGTCCACATATCTGAACGAGTGGCTCGGAGGTGTTCCTCTGAAGGAGTTCAGGGCCCTGTGTTCTACCTCTTCCATATATAAGTTGGCCACAATGGGAGATACTGGTGAGCTCATTGCACAGCCGTGCTTCTGTCTGTAAAACTGGCCCCTGAATTGGAAATATGTAGTGTTCAGGCAAAGGTCCAGTAGTTGGCAAATCTGGTCTTGGCTGAGGTTGGTCCTATTGTGGAGGGTGTCGTCCCGTAGCAAACGTTGCCTCACAGTTTCCAAAGCCTCCATGGTTGGGATGCAGGTGAATAACGAGGTCACATCGTAGGATGGTATGCTACGACGTGACCTCGTATTATGTTAATTGCGTTGATAGTCAGTGTGTTATTTGTGTTGATAGTCAGTGTGTTATTTGTGTGAATATTGTGTTATTTGTGTTGATAGTTAGTGTGTTATTTGTGTTGATAGTCAGTGTGTTGTTTTTGTTGATAGTCAGTGTGTTATTTGTGTTGATAGTCAGTGTGTTATTTGTGTTGATAGTCAGTGTGTTATTTGTGTTGATAGTCAGTGTGTTGTTTTTGTTGATAGTCAGTGTGTTATTTGTGTTGATAGTCAGTGTGTTATTTGTGTTGATAGTCAGTGTGTTGTTTTTGTTGATAGTCAGTGTGTTATTTGTGTTGATAGTCAGTGTGTTATTTGTGTTGATAGTCAGTGTGTTGTTTGTGTTGATAGTCAGTGTGTTATTTGTGTTGATAGTCAGTGTGTTGTTTGTGTTGATAGTCAGTGTGTTATTTTGCTGTTGGATGTAGATCGACACATGTGCTAGGGTTGGCTGTCTTTTCAGGCACCCCTGCCTGGCCAGCAGTCAGTGGGCTCCTCCACTATGCTGATGACTGCGCTCTTCTCCAGATGCCCCAGTTCTCTCTTCATTTCAGGCATTAATGGAGGGTCAACCCATCACAGTCTTTAGTGAGAACAGCACCTATTCAGGTTTCCAAGGTGGTCTCAATTCTCCAAACCCACGATTTGAATGGACTTAAGATTTTAAGGTCACGATTCAGTTGGAGTTTTGACTTAGACATCTGTTGGGCACTGGCGGCTGTGTCGTTGTTATCTGAACAACAGACTCCCTGATTCTGCTTTTGGCTTCGAAGGTCTAAATCAAAAGCTCATTTCGGTTGTCGATTTAGAATCGACATTGTTTAACCTCTACAAGTTTCAGTTTGATGGTGTATGGCTGCTGGTAAGACCAAGACCACTTTGGATATGTGTATTTCATTGTGTGTGTGTGGATGCTGTGGAGTCGGGTGACCAGCTCTGTCTTAGTGATAGCAGGTCTGTCTCGTAATGCTGTGGGCCTCTGATGGCATACACTTCCTATTCAGTGTGTTTGTCTCCTTCCTGTAACACCATGTTTGAGACCCCCAGCACATCTAGTGGGGTGCATCCTGGTCCCAATATGGGTATCTTTGATTTCTCCAGCATTGGCTTGTGCCTTGTGGACATGTTATTGAATGCAGAATCTGGAATAACAGCTACATTGGCACCAGAGTCTATTCTAGAGTTTATTTCCTCATGGTTTGCTCTCAGGTAGCTAACATGAGTGAGAGATCATGAGATGTACCCATGGGGCTATTCATCCTCTGCATTTAACCCATCCCAACTCACAGGCTGGCAGCAGTGGAGCCATGTAGCTAGGAGCAGTGGGCGAAAAAGTGATTGACATCCACTCACCCCAGAATGCCCCTCAGCATGTGTATTTTAGTATATGTGAACTAAATAAAATATTCTCGAAAATGAAAATCTCTCTCTCTCTCTCTCTCTCTCTCTCTCTCTCTCTCTCTCTCTCTCTCTCTCTCTCTCTCTCTCTCTCTATCTCAGGTCTGAGGATAGAAGGCATCTACCGCCGTTGTGGCCTTGCCAACAAAGTCAGCCGGTTGGTGGTGGCCCTGGTGACCTCACCAAGCTCTGTGTCCTTGGAGACGGATGAGCAAGGGATTCTGGATGCAGCCTCTGCTCTCAAACAATATGTCCGCCAGCAGATGTGCCTCATCCCTCCCCAGCAGCAGGCGCTGTGGCTCCAGGCTGCCGGTCAGTCTGGGTTCATTATTCCATTATCAGTTCCTGTCCACAAAAACAACACAATCTCATCTCAACACAAAGTTTGACAGAAAAGAGCTTTTGGAACACAAAGAAGTTAAGAGGACCTCTGGCTGTAGAGGTCAAAGGTCAGGTGTGTGGCTTGGAGAAGGACCATGTAGAGCCATAGAAGTTATCAATGACATCTCCAAGTCCAGTCTAAGATGGAGGAGAAAACAGTTCAGTGTCTGTTTGCTCAGTCGGGGGAACAGTGTGTTATGCTAGCTTCAGCCAGGTGAGAGCGCTGTGACTCAGGCAGTAAAGGAACCAACTAGGAGGACGATGACTCTGCTTGTTGTTGTGGTCATCTGAGTCTCCATGTTTCATGGCGATGATGACTCATTTCCTCTCAGGTGTGTCAGAGGAGGCAAGCAGGCTGGCTTCTTACCAGCTCCTCATAGGACTGCTACCTGGCAACAACCGAGCCACACTCAGCGCCCTGTGTGGACACTTCTACATGTAACGCACACACACACACACACACACACACACACACACACACTCTCTCTCTCTCTCACACAGACACACACACACACACACACACTCACACACTCTTACCAGCTCCTCATAGGACTGCTACCTGACAACAACCGAGCCACACTCAGCGCCCTGTGTGGACACTTCTACATGTAACGCACACACACACACACACACACACACACTCTCTCTCTCTCTCACACACACACACACACACACACACTCTCTCTCTCTCTCTCTCTCACACAGACACACACACTCTCTCTCTCTCTCACAGACACAAACACACACACATTCTCTCTCTCTCTCACACAGACACAAACACACACACACATACACACAGACACACACTCTCTCTCTCTCACACAGACACACACACACTCACACAACAACACTCACACACACACACACACTCTCACACACAGGCAAACAACATGTGAACAAATACACACACTCTACACTGTATCCACAGAGACACACTCCTGTTAAAAGCTGCCTTGTGTTCTCAGGGTTCAGATCTTCAGTCCAGAGAACCGGATGACATGTCAGAACTTGGCTTTGGTTTTGGTTCCGACTCTGTTTGAGGAACACGCGATGAATCCCGATGTGGTCCGGCTGACCCGTGAACTCATAATCAACCACGCCCTGCTCTTTCTGGTACCTGTGTGTGTGTGTGTGTGTGTCTGTGTGTGTGTGTGTGTGTGTGTGTGTGAGAGAGAGAGAGAGATATTAATGGGTTGGCGAGCATACTGGAAAAGTCATCAGAACCTGGATTCACTCTGCACGACAGTGAGGTCAAATTCCTCCTCTATGCAGATGAGCTCGTCCTTCTTTCACCAGCGGAGGAAGCTCCACAGATTCAATTAGACCTTCAGATGTTTTGCCAGACCTGGGCTTTTGGCAGTTAACGTGACCTAAACTAAGATATTAATCTTTCAGAAACGATCCAGAGATCAGGGGAGACAGCACATACAGTGCATCCGGAAAGTATTCACACCCCTTCACGTTCCCCACATGTTGTTATGTTACATCCTTATTCCAAAATGGATTAAATTCCCTTTTGTTCTCATCAAGCTACACACAATACCCCATAATGACAAAGCGAAGAAGGTTTTGTAGAAATCTTTGCAAATTTATTAAAAATAAAAAACTGAAATATTGTATGTACATAAGTATTCACAGCCTTTACTCAGTACTTGGTTGAGGCACCCTTGGCAGCGATTACAGCCTCAAGTCTTCTTGGGTGTGAAGCTACAAACTTGCCACACCTATATTTGGGGTATTTCTCCCATTCTTCTCTACAGATCCTCTCCAGCTCTGTAAGGTTAGATGGGGAGCGTCGCTGCACAGCTATTTTCAGGTCTTTCCAGAGATGTTCAATGGGGTTCAAGTCTGGGCTCTGGCTGGGCCACTCAAGGACATTCACAGACTTGTCCCGAAGCCACTCCTTCGTTGTCTTGGCTGTGTGCTTAGGGTCGTTGTCGTGTTGAAAGGTAAACCTTCGCCCCAGTCTGAGGTCCTGAGCGCTCTGGAGCAGGTTTTCATCAAGGATCTCTCTGTACTTTGCTCCATTCATCTTTCCCTCGATCCTGACTAGTCTCCCAGTTCCTGCCGCTGAAGAACATCCCCACAGCATGATGCTGCCACCACCATGCTTCACTGTAGGGATGGTATTAGCAAGGTGATGAGAGGTGCCTGGTTTCCTCCAGACGTGACGTTTGGCATTCAGGCCAAAGAGTTCAATCTTGGTTTCATCAGACCAGAGAATCTGGTTTCTCATGGTCTGAGAGTCCTTTAGGTACTTTCTGGCAAACTCCAAGCGGGCTGTCATGTGCCTTTTACTGAGCAGAGGCTTCCGTCTGGCCACTCTACCATAAAGGCCTGATTGGTGGAGAGCTGCAGAGATGGTTGTCCTTCTGGAAGGTTCTCCCATCTCCACAGAGGAACGCTGGAGCTCTGTCAGAGTGACCATCGGGTTCTTGGTCACCTCCCTGACCAAGGCCCTTCTCCCCCGATTGCTCAGTTTGGCTGGGCGGCCAGCTCTAGGAAGAGTCCTGGTGGATCCAAACTTCTTCCATTTACGAATGATGGAGACCACTGTGCTCTTCGGGACCTTCAAAGCTGTAGACATTTTTTGTACCCTTCCCCAGATCTGTGCCTTGATACAATCCTGTCTCGGAGGTCCACAGACAATTCCTTTGACTACATGGCTTGGTTTCTGCTCTGACATGCAGTGTCAACAGTGGGACCTTATATAGACAGGTGTGTGCCTTTCCAAATCATGTCCAATCCATTGAATTTACTACAGGTGGACTCCAATCAAGATGTAGAAACATCTCAAGGATGATCAGTGGAAACAGGATGAACCTGAGCTCAATGTTGAGTGTCATAGCAAAGGGTGTGAATACTTATGTACATGCAATATTTCAGTTTTTTATTTTTAATACATTTGCAAAAATGTCTACTAAACCTTTTTTCACTTTGTCATTATGGGGTATTGTGTGTAGATTGATGAGAAAAAAAGGAATTTAATCCATTGTGGAATAAGGCTGTAACATAACAAAATGTGGGGAAAGTGAAGGGGTATGAATACTTTCCAGATGTACTGTATTTAGATTAGGACCAAATGAAATTGAACATACACTACATTCCACCTGCCTAGGCCTTAGAATCAACTGTAAAGGAACTTTCAACATGGCAGTGAATGAACTAAGAGACAAGCCACGCAGGGCTTTACTTGCCATAAAAAGATAAATTCCTTTTGAAATTCCAATCCGAATCTGGCTAAAAATATTTGCATCAGTGATAGAACCAACTGCCCTTTATGGCAGTGAAGTGTGGGGCCCACTTGCAAGCCAGGGACTAGATAAAAGGGAAAAAACATCCAATTGAGACCCTGCATGTTGAGTTTTGCAAAAACATCCTAAAAGTCCACTGGCACACTACAAACAATGCCTGCAGGGCAGCATTAGGCCGTTAGCCTCTTCTGATTAACATTCAAAAAAGGGCAATCAGATTCTGGAAACACCTAAAATCCAGTGACCCACACTCTTTCCATTATAAAGCCTTGCAATACCAAGAGTTGAGCAAAGACAAGAACTCTGCTACCAACCTGGTCTTCAGCCATCCTGTTCCACTAACACATACTAATACCTTAAAGGCACAAGACCAAGTCCAGACTACACAACATATTCGGCTTAAACGAAGACAAGAACTCTGCTACCAACCTGGTCTTCAGCCATCCTGTTCCACTAACACATACTAACACCTTAAAGGCACAAGACCAGGTCCAGACTACACAACATATTCGGCTTAAACAAGCTTCCTCAAACCTAAAAGACAATTATTATGAATATTGGCAATCCAAAATAAAATCACAGAACAAGATGCAATGCTATTTGACCCTAGACAGAGAATATACATTAGCAGATTACCTAACTAAAATAAAAGCAACACATTTGAGAAATACACTGACAAAATACAGACTCAGTGAGCACCGCTTAGCCATAGAAACTGGCAGACACACAAAAACTTGGCTGCCAAGAGACAAACGTGTGTGTCAGCAGTGCAAAGACAACGTAGTTGAGACAGAGCTGCACTTTTTAACCGTCAAAACATTCCTATCAATCCGTGATGCTTCTTCCCAAAATGTGAAGAAAAACACCCCAAATGCAACGCTCTACCAAACCACAGTAAACTAGCCTACTTATTGGGTGAAGACAAAGAGAGCTGTACTGTACTGTACTGTACTTTACTTTACTATACTGTACTGTGCTATGCTGTACTGTACTGTACTGTACTGTACTATACTATAGAGCTAGAGCTGTACTATAGCTGCACAATATGTTCTCACTTGTCACCATCCGAGGGACACTGAATGATACACATATTCACACATCCATCCGTCCATCCATTATCCAAACCACGTATCCTACTTTCAGGGTTGTGGGAATGCTCGAGCCTATCCCAGCAGTCATTGGGCAGCAGGCGGGAAGACACTCTGGACAGGCTGCCAGGCCATCACAGGGTCAAATATTCACACATATATTTCCTAATTTTTACACAAAGAAGCCCAAGACCACACTCAGACACACATGCACACACAAACAGATAGTCGCCCTATCCTACTGCTTTAAATAAAATAAAAAATAAAGATAATAATAACATTAGTTAAATAATAAATAATTAATAAATACTACTGGTAACTGATTACCAATCTGGTTTTTATACTGCACCTGTATATGTTCTGATTCCTTGTATGTGTCTGTGTGTATGTACATGTTCAGTATGTGTTCTGATTTCTTGTTGTTTGTAATAACTGCTTTGGCAAAACACATGTCTGTTTGTCATGCCAATAAAGCACTTTTGAATTTGAATTTGAGAGAGAGACAGACAGACGGTCAGAGAGAGAGAGAGAGAGAGCGACAAATGCCAGGACAGGTTCAGAGCCAGACAGCATTGAGACTCAGGGAAATGGCCACATATTCAGGCCAACCCCCTCTGTAACTTATCCCCACCACTACAAAAAGACACAACCCTGATAGTGTTGTAAACAAACACGGGAAGGAGTTAGTACATGTCTGTCGAGCCTTAGGCCTGTATATGCTTAATGGTAGGCTCAGAGGGGATTCTTTAGGCTGGTTCACTTACTGCTCAGCTCTTGGGACTAGTGTAGTCGACTATGCCATCACTGACATGGACCGCTCCTTCATTAGTGCATTCACTGTCAGACCACAGACACCATTATCAGACCACTGCCAGATAAATGTGTTCTTAAAACGAATTGGGGAACCAAAGAACACCCAGTCAATGCCCTGTGAACTGTTCAAATTAAACCCAACATACACATGGGCTCCAAACAGCGTGGCTGAATTTAATAAGGCAACTAGCTCTACAGAGATCACTAACCTCATTAACACATTTCTTCTAACACCAGTCTACCCAAACTCAGATGATGTAAATCTGGCAGTGAAACAAATTAATGAAATATTTAATAAACCAGCTATCAAAGCTAACCTGAACAAAGTCAACAATAAGCAGAATCAGAGACCTCAAAAAGAAAAATGGTTCGATGAAGAGTGCAGAAATATCTAATCAAAAACTCCATCAACCACAGAAAACTGAATTAAGACAAAAATATTGTGAGATACTCAAAGAATGTAAGCAAACTAAAATGGAAAAAGCAAGATTACTACAACAAAACTTTCTGAGACACTGAAGAGTCTTTAAATGGAAATCAGTTCTGGGGAAAAAATGGAACAACTTGAGTTCTAAACAATCCCAGGAACTAGCCATTCAAAATGGAGACATTTGGAAAAAATGTTTTGAAACCCTATGCAAAGAAATACTGCCAGAAGACCTCTCATCTGAACAAAACATATAAAAGAAAAGCTGGAAATACTGGAATCAACTATAAAAAACAATCAGAACCCAACTGACTACCAAATTTCACTAGCAGAACTAACAGACAAACTCCAAAGTCTCAAACCAAAAAAAGCCTGTGGCCCTGACAGCATCAGGACTGAAATGCTCAAACACAGTTCTCTTGAGCTGCAGAAGGCCCTGCTTAAACTGTTCAACCTGGTTCTACAAGCTGGCTGCTTTCCTGACACCTGGACTAGGGGGCTTATACCCCAATATACAAGAGTGGAGATAAATTTGAACCCAACAACTACCAAGGCATCTGTGTGAGCAGTAACCAGGGGAAGGTCTTCTGCTGTATTATTAACGCCCCAATACAGGCCTTCCTTATCCAACACAGTGTCTTGAGCAAGAGTCGGATTGGCTTTCTACCAAATCACATCTACACCCTACACACCCTAATTAATCAACATGTTCACCAAAAAAATAAAGTAACAATATTTGCATGCTTCATTGATTTTAAGAAAGCATTTGATTCGATCTGGCATGATGGCTTATATTATAAAATCATCCAAAGTGAAGTAGGGGGTAAAGTGTTGGACATAATCAAATCTATATATTTGGAAAATAAGTGTGGCATAAAACTTGGCGACAAAAGTACAGAATACTTCACTCAAGGGCGAGGGATGGGACAAGGCGGTAGTTGGAGTCCAATCCTGTTCAATATCTACATAAATGAGTTAGCAGTGTTACTAGAACAATCTGCAGCTCCTGGCCTCACCCTAAACAACACAGAAGTTAAATTCTTGCTCTATGCAGATGACCTGGTGCTGCTGTCACCCACAGAACAGGGTCTACAGCAACATCTGGATTTGCTAGAGAAATACTGTCAGAACTGGGCCCTGGCAGTAAATTTAAAAAAAAAGTCAAAAATTACGAACTTCCAGAAGAAGCCCAAGTGTCAGGAAAGTAGACTCCTATTTACTCTAGGTAACACCGCCCTAGAACACATGTTAAACTGTGATGACCTGGGACTGAGGGTCAGTGGGACTGAGGGTCAGTGGGACTGAGAGTCAGTGGGACTGAGGGTCAGTGCCTCAGGAAGCTTTGGTCTGGCAGTGAATGCACTTAAAGAGAAAGCCCGAAGAGCTTTCTATGCAATAAAAAGAAAATTCTATAAAACAGACATCCCAATTAAAATCTGGTCCAAAATCTTTGACAGTGTCCTCCTGCCCATTGCAGTATATGGAAGTGAAGTATGGGGTCCACTCAGTCAGCAAGACTACACAATGGGACAAACATCCAATAGAAGCCCTACATGCAGAATTCTGTTGAAAATTGGTAAATGTGCAAAGGAAAACACCAACAAATGCATACAGGGCAGAATGAGGCCGTTTCCCATTGATAATAAATATCCAAAATAGATCACTTAAATTCTGGATGCACCTTAAATCAAGTCCGCACCACACACTGCAGTTTAAAGCATTCCAAATCCAAGAGCTAAGAAAGAGTCCCCTCAGTCAGCTGGTTGTTAAACTAACTGACCCCGTAACCACTAACAGATGAGTTTCAGACTAGCACTGCTAACCAACCACACATTAGATGAACCACACCATCACACAATGCAACAACTCATGTGTGGAACACTGGGACATAGACACCAAATGAGAATGTTATGGGGCCTAAAAAGAGAAGACAAACTGGCTGACTGTCTGTCCACTGTCAGAGACAGTCAGCACAGACACATCCTGACCAAGTACAGGCTCACTGACCACAGTCTAGCCAGAGAAAAGGACAGACACACAAAACATCTTGGCTACCAAAAGAGCAAAGAATATGTGGTCACTGTACGGCAGGTGAGGTGGAGACAGAGATGCACTTCCTGCTAAATTGTGAGAAATTCCAGAACATAAGAGAAAAATACCAGGAGACATTTGAAAATCAGATTCCAAATGTTCGACTCCTGGATGAGAAAGAACTATGGCCACTTATTTTAGGAGAGGGTCAAAGTTCACACCTTGCAGCACAATATGTGTCAGAATGCCATAGTCTAAGGGTCAGTGAGTGACCGAAACGCTCTGAATTACTGTTCCAATTACTGTCAATTACTGTTAAAATACTATTCTATATTTTCTTTTTTAAGACTCCCAAGGAAGAGGAGGGACAAAAGGAAGATGAAGAACAGATCACCATCTTTTAACCTACAGACAAAGGAGAAGGAGGTCTTTTCATCTTGGTTGTGTTTCTTGGACTCTTGTTTCAAGATGATAGAAAGGCACAAAAAAACGTTTTTTAATCTTTTGTCTAGCAGAAAGTGTCAAATGTTCTTTTAAATATTTCAGTTCTCATTCAGACTAATATTTCAATGGTTAGAATCAAATCCCATTCAAAATATTGGAACTAGAAAAATATAATAACACTTTTATAACACAATTAATAAACAGATGTACATCTTGATATTTGTGCTCTATAGGCGAGGCAAGTTTATTTGTATAGCACCTTATCATCGCAGAGGTCATTCATGGTGCTTTACAGGCAAAATAAAAGCATAAACTAAGATAAATAAAAGTACAGACAAGTTTTATAAAAGTACAGACAAGTTTAAAACTGAGTTAGAAAAGTAAATAAAAGTGCCATAAAACTGATTAAAAGTAACAACAATCGGAACAGAATATATAAAAATAGCAAAATATACAAAACACACACACACACACTATGAATTTAGCCATAGGCTGTTTTAAAAAGTAAGGTTTTTAACTGCTTTTAAATGTGTCCAGTGTGGGGGCCTCTCTCAGGTCCTCAGGCAGGATGTCCAGTGTGGGGGCCTCTCTCAGGTCCTCAGGCAGGATGTCCAGTGTGGGGGCCTCTCTCAGGTCCTCAGGCAGGGTGTCCAGTGTGGGGGCCTCTCTCAGGTCCTCAGGCAGGGCGTTCCATCTACTTGGGGCGTAAATAGAAAATGCAGTTTCCCCTGCTCTAGACCTGCACGAGGGATGGTTAAAAGACCGCTGCCATTGGACCTGAGAGTTCTTGCTGGTTTATAGGGAATTAACATGTCTTCTATATAGCATGGTGCAAGGCCATTTAGATCTTTGTATACAATTAACACAATTTTAAAATGGATTCTAGTTTTGACGGGGAGCCAATGCAGAGATGTAAGAACAGGTGTAATGTGCTCATACTTTTTAGTTCTGGTGAGAACACATGCTGTTGCATTTTGAATTAACTGTAGTTGGCACACAACTGATTTTGGGAGGCCAGTGAATAGTCCATTGCAGTAGTCTAGTCTACTTGTTATAAAAGCATGGATTAATTTCTCACAGTCTGATATTGATAGAAAGCCCCTTAGTTTTGGAATGTTTTTAAGATGGTAGAAGGCTGATCTTGTGAGATGATTGATGTGGCTCTTAAACTTTAGATAACTGTCCATGATTACACCAAGATTTCTAGCTTCACTTTTGCACTCCAGAGACAGAGAACTGAGATGAGTGGCAATTATCTGCAGGTCTCTGACGTCCATAGATTAATATCATCATTACACTGGGTTAGGGAATGTATGGGAGCTAGGTCACCAGGAGATAGGGATATGTACAGTTGTGAGTCATCAGCATAATTATGATAATTTGTTTCGTGTTTCTGTATAACATGTGCGAGTTGGAGCATATAGAGATTAAATAGTAATGGTCCAAGAATCGAACCTTGGGGTACCCCGCACACTATACCCGCTTTGTCTGAGGAAAAGTCTCCAATAGACACGAAGAACTGCCTGTCCTGCAGGTATGTTCTAAACCAGTTGAGAACCGGGCCAGAGAGGCCGACCCATTTTTCTGATCTCTCATATAGTATAGTGTACATGCACACTGAATGTTAAACATCCCAATTTATCAATCAATCAGCAGCCTCTACTGTCTAGTTTTTGACCAATCCGAAGCCACTGAGACAATGCAAAAGGGTTCATATTGTTTTGAATCAATTTTGCCAAGAGGGTCCCATTGGATTGTTGTTCTCTAGGAAGGTAATTAAGTTTACTGAACTACCATAAAAGGGGAAAAAAGGACAGAGTTCCTAGACTACTGGTTTATTTAAAATTAGACTGGTTTCTCTGCTTATATAACTGATCATATGTATGTGTCTGGCTTTGACTCTTCAGAAGATGGAAAGTAAGTCGTCAAAATGAAAAGAAGTACAACTATGAGCCAGAAAAACTCAGTGTGAATACATCTGGATTTTATTCTGCTCTGATAACATCGAAACTGACTCAGGTTCTCCACAAATAACACAAGTTTGTGCAGTTCGTTAGGACGTGTCATTTTTGTTGAGGGATACGAAAAAGACGTTGGCTCCAATGTTTGTCATCTCTGACCTGAAATTCCTGTGTATTGCCAAGTTATTGACAACACTACTATTTTCCACAAATATTGTATATTCTTGTCAATCTCTTGCGGTGGAAGCAATATTTAAAATATGTGTCGTATTTCAATATGATATCATGTCTAATATACTTTATGTATTTGATAAGCGCAGTTGGATTTTATTTTCATATCATTTCGTTAGTCTTGGCCATATTTACATTATCACAGCATGCTGTTAAGATGTTCTGCTTGTTATCTAATCCACTTAATAAATGGGAATGTGTTGACTCAGGGTGTAATATTCTCTAGAACAGTGGTTCTGAACCTTTTTGGGGTCCTGGACCCCCTGCGTATTTTTGATCTACCCTGAGGACCCCTCCACCTGATCTTGGGGGAGGGGGTTGCAATTTGATAGAAACAGTAGAAACTGCATTTTAAATTGCATTATAGCATTTATTCACTCTTTGGGGCAAAAATAAGAGCTTTCAGTTGTAACTTAGATATAGTTAACAAAACAGAATTCTTATGCAGTAACTTTCAGATATATGTAACAAAACAGAATATGTATGCAGTAACTTTCAGATATATATGTAACAAAACAGAATATGTATTCAGTAACTTTCAGATATATGTAACAAAACAGAATATGTATTCAGTAACTTTCAGATATATGTAACAACACAGAATATGTATTCAGTAACTTTCAGATATATGTAACAAAACAATATGTATGCAGTAACTTTCAGATATATGTAACAAAACAGAATATGTATTCAGTAACTTTCAGATATATGTAACAAAACAGAATATGTATTCAGTAACTTTCAGATATATGTAACAAAACAGAATATGTATTCAGTAACTTTTAACAATGCAAACGGGAGCGAGATCTCTTATTAAAATACAATAAATTACACTTGTGAAACAGATGTAATTAGAGAAAAAAGTCTTGTTACCCTTTATAGTTTAGGTAGATAAAGGTCTCAGTCACATTTGAGTAAAATAATCCTATTTCTATAAATGTCAGGATCTTTTTTTTAAAGATATTTTATTTTCACGGACCCCTTGCAATTACACCACGGACCACTAGGGGTCCGCGGACCCCCGGTTGAGAAACACTGCTCTAGAATATAATAGCCCGTTTGGCTATAAGGTTGATGTGATACAAGCACTCCTATTGGCTGTTAAGTTAGCTGCAAGCTGATTGGTCCATCTGACGCATGAGGGCGCAGGGGAGCCACATAATCGTCAGTCTATGTTTAGCACTCAGACGAGTCACTACTGCGGAGCTACTAGCTACTGTATGATTGTAACCGTCACCGTTGAAATAAAGACACTGAACTATAAAGTCGTCATCGGATTCCTCCATTAAGACAGAAAGTCAGACATGGTGTCAGAGTAAAAGCGTGAAAAGGAGAAGAAGGAAGAAACAGAACAGTCCGAATGGACGTCGCTGGAGTTCCTGCACCCCGCATGGACTGGGGAGCCAGCAGTCTGCCCGAAGCATGGCGCAAGTTTCAACTGCACGTCGAGTTGATGTTTTCTGGACCTTTAAGAGGAAATCGGAGGAAGAAAAATGCAGCTACCTACTGATGTGGGTAGGAGAAAATGGACGGGACGTTTACAATACATGGACGCTCTCAGAAGCGGGAGGGAAGTTGTCGGAAACATACTACGGTCGTTTTGAACGGTATGTAAAACCCTGTGGTTAAGTTATAGGCCTTAGATATATTATATTGCACTATTAGATAAGAGTTTGGCCTATGTTTGTTATTTTGTTAACCTGTTGAATATGAATATATTATATTGTTGATATTGTTCTGCAAAACAGTTGTTTACCAATGTGAAATGCATTTACTTTAGTGTTGAAACTTACCATTGTTGTGATTGGTTGGCTGTGGAGAGAATACCTTACCTTGAATGTGATTGGTTGAGAGGGCAGCGGAAAACGTCAGGAGGAGCAGACTGGACGGAGAGAAAGGAGGTCTCTCGTCCCTTGTGTGAGCCAAACGGAGCAGTGTGATGTCGAGTTGTTATATGCTATGTTGCGGTGAGAGAAATGTAATTGAAGTTTACTGAACAGTGATGTGTGCGGGTGTCTGACCGAGACCCATCCCGGGAACTGTTTGTGTGGATTTGGGAGACAAACTGACTACTCGTCAGTCCCATATGTGGACCCAGCGACGTTACGGAGCGAGCTAGCCAGTCGGTGTTCGTTGCTAGCGCAGCAAGACGGGCGAATGGACCGGATGCGGTGAGGGGCTCTCCCCACAGTGAGTCGGGCCGTCTTCTAGTTTAGCGAAGTAACGTTATCAGTTACAGTGTAGTGGTGGGTTCATGCGACCATCGAGGAACAGGAGGAGTCGTCTGTTGCCGTGTTGGGCTGCCGAGGCGAGCGCACGGTTCGACCGTGAGATGGTGCTAACGGCTAACTAGCCAGTTAGCTAGGAGGGCTGCCGGCCTGACGTTCGCTGCTGTGCTGCGGTGAGAAGCGCGAGACGAAGAGGAGCATTCTTTGTGAGTACAAGTTGGATGTGCGGGCTTCCAAGGGGAGCGAAGAGGGCTGTTTAGGGTCCCAACGTACCCGATAAAGAAACAGGCCTGCAACTGGGGGTTGACTTTCTTTTATTTTATTGCAGGCTTAGTTATAGGGTTGTTGAGCTGTATACTCATGTGTTGGTCTGATTCATTTGTGTATATCTGAATGCAGATGCTTGTTAGCCATTGAGGCTTATTACTTTCATTCATTCTAATAATTATTACTCATAATACATTTGTATATATAATTCTATGTATCTGTGTGAGTGTGGATTATTCATGTGTGTTTATTCCTGTGGTGTCTAGGCTATGGTAAGTGACATGTTGAGACAACCTTAAAGGGCTAGTCCACCTTTTTACTGGAAGTAACCTAGTGACACGCAGAGATGTGTAGACCATAGTATATAACCTTAAAGGGCTAATACACCACATTTTAGAACCTTAAAGGGCTAGTCCACCGTTTTAATATAAGTTACTCGGTGACACATTGAGGTGTCTAGACCATGTTAGATTGCCTTAAAGGGGTCATATGCCATATTTAAGCGCCTTAAAAGGGTAGTCAACCTTTTTAGTTGGAGTTACCAGATGACACTGTAAGACATTTAGAGCCTTTAGAACATACTTTAAACACGAAAAAGCGAAGTAACCATACTTCAATAGTTTATTGGATACCTAGTTGTATAGAGAACTCGGGAGCGTTGTCCTTGACAGTTAAAAGGGATAGATAGCGCTACATAAATGGAGGCACCGCTGGGATCTTTTTATGTGTTTAGCTGTATGTAAGACCAGTACATTTAAGTCCAAGTCATTAAATTAGTCGTTAGTCAGTTACCTGAGCCAAGATATTAGAATTGAGTCTTTATTAGTAAGTTTACATACAGATACAAGACAACAAGCAAACATGGAGTTAGTTAGTGATCTAAAGAGCTGGTGCAGAGGTGAGGGCCTGCAAGAGGACCGTGCAGTAATGGTTCTAGCACCTGAAGATACCGAAACTGCCAAATTTGAAGAAGCCATGGAAACCATCAAGTGTTTGGGAAGAGTACGAGTTACAGGAAGGAGGTTCAGTGCGAAGCTAAGGAAGCTGATGGTGCTGTGTGAGTGTCGAAAGAGCGTCAGGTCAGAGACCGTCCCCCCTGAAGTGCTACTTATCGAAGGACAAGAGGCGTGACCCATCGTCATGGTAGGGGAGCCGGAAGTTACAGTTGAAGACTTCAATAGTAAATTGAGAGCCTTACTGCGAGCTGAGGGGAAGACAGAAGAGGACCTGCAGGCTTTCGTCGCCACTACTCAACCCGCAGCCGAAACCCTATCAGCCACTGAAGCACTCCTACGAGTGGTCAGCGTCCTACCTGATAAAACCTCCAAGCCTCCCTCAGACAGTGGTGGCTTCCGGCGACTACGGATCTTCTCAGGAAACCTACCCACGCCAGCTGGTGAAGAGCCATTTGATCACTGGCTAGAGCAAGCCCAACTCATGGTTGAAGAGAGTGACTGCAGTGGCAAGGAGAAAAGGCGACGGATCATGGAAAGCCTCAAAGGGCCAGCATTGGAGACAGTCAAAGCTGTGCGAGTGTCCGACCCCAACATGAGTCCTGCAATGTGCCTGGAAGCGCTGGAGCGCGCGTTCGGAACAGCAGAGTCAGGGGAAGATCTGTATTTCTCCTTCCGCTTACTACAGCAGAAACCCAGAGAGAAGCTGTCCGAGTTCCTGAGACGCCTGGAGAGTTCCCTCACCAAAGTAGTGCAGAAGGGTGGACTTCCAGCCGACCGGGCTGACCGTGCCCGTGTAGAGCAGCTACTTCGAGGCGGGATTGAGGCTGATCTGATGCTCATCCGGCTCAGACTGAGAGAAAGGACGGACAAGCCTCCCAACTTCGTGGATCTGCTCAGCGAAATCCGCAGTGAGGAAGAGTATGAAGCCTCTCGGAGTAAACTGAACCCCTCAGTGCAGACTATCCACGCCAAACATGATGATAGCAAGCAGGATGAGATCCAGAACCTGAAAGCCGAGATCAAGGAATGAAGGTCAATGTTCGCTACCATGTCAACAAAGGGCCCCTCTGTCGCTGAAGAGGTTAACGTTGCCAGAGCCAAACAGGAACACTGGCAGGACCCTGAAGTGTCAGCCCTAAAGAAGCAAGTCAAGCAGCTGCAGCATAAACTCTCACACCGACAAGTCAGTACCCTAGAGAACCAAGCAGCAGTTATGACAGTGGAGACGACACGCCCTGTACGTCACAGGCCCCAAGGGCCTCGCAGTGGCTCCGATGAACACTTCTGCTACCGGTGTGGTGAAAGCGGCCACTTCGCTGTAAATGTCGAAACGCTGAGAACCAGAGCAAGGTGATTCAGAAGCTGATCCAGTCACGGAAGAGAGGCCAAGTCACGAGCCAGAAGCCTCCCAGTGATAGTTCTACTGGTAATGTGACTGTCACGTCCAAAAAAGTGCTGTTGACGTATAGCGAGGCCCAAACCTGCCAACAGGCTTAATTTGAGCCCCATCCTTCGAGCCAGTGAAGGTGAACGGACATCTGTCTACTGCCCTACTAGACAGTAGCTCTCAGGTCACCATAATCTTCGAAGGCTGGTACAAGAAGTACATACCTGATGTACCCATCTACCCAGTAGACGGCCTAGACATCTGGGGTTTGAGTGAGTCCAGCTACCCCTACAGAGGATACGTTGTGGTGGAGATGGAATTCCCCCAGAAAGTCACTGGTGCCCCTGAGACGATCTCCGTGCTCGCCCTGATCTGCCCAACACCGAGAGGCCCAGAGCAAACACCAATCATTGTGGGGACCAACGCCAAGGCCAATCTACCTAAGCGTCTCGCACGTCTGTATGGAGAAACGGTGGGTGTGCACCTCGCCCAAACCATTGGAGTCAAGAAGATGGATGCTGGGACAAAGACCGGACCAAACCTCCCGCTACACGATACGGAAGATGGAGACGAGGGAGTGGGATATGTGAAGTGGCTAGGTCCAGGCTCGCTCATTCTACCGCCTGGGGCCAGCCGTGTGGCCAGCTGCAAAGTAGAGTTCACCCAGCCAGTGGAGAAAGAGATCCTGATGTCAATAGTAGTGCCCAGCTATGACGCTGACCCCAAACAGTTCACAGTCCTGCTGCGGAATGAGTCACTCAAAGAAGCCATCATACCTGCTGGAGCAGTACTGGGTCACGTGTATGCCACAGATGTCGTTACCTCCACCCACAAAAAAGAACCAAATTCAGTGGAGTGGGATGCCAGCGAGATTGACTTCGGTGACTCGCCACTACCTCAGGAGTGTAAGGAGCGACTCCGCACGAAGCTCACATGACGTGCGGATGTCTTCTCCCTACACGAATGGGATGTTGGCTTGGCCAAAGGCGTGGAGCACAGTATCAGGATGTCGGATGAGCGACCCTTCCGTGAGCGGTCCAGACGCCTCGCCCCAGCTGACATTGATGACGTGAGACGACATATGCAAGAGCTGATAGCGGCAGGCATTATCAAGGAGTCCCGAAGCCCCTACGCATCACCCATAGTGATCGCGCGGAAGAAGAATGGGAAAGTGAGGATGTGCATCGACTACCGCACCTTGAACAGTCGAACCATCCCCGATCAGTACACAACCCCTCGTATTGACGACGCACTGGACTGCCTGTCCGGAAGCCAGTGGTTCAGCGTACTGGATCTAAGAAGCGGATACTATCAAATCGCCATGAAGGAGGAAGACAAGGAGAAGACGGCGTTCATCTGCCCACTGGGGTTCTACCAATTCGAGAGAATGCCCCAGGGGATCACCGGAGCTCCAGCCACGTTCCAGCGGCTCATGGAGAAAGCCGTGGGTGACATGAATCTCCTGGAAGTGCTCGTCTACCTCGATGATTTGATAGTCTTCGGAAGGACCTTGGAGGAACATGAGGAGAGGCTCGTCAAAGTCCTCGACAGGCTGCAAGAGGCGGGGCTGAAGATCTCTCTGGACAAGTGTCAGTTTGGCCAGAGCAAAGTCAAGTACGTCGGTCACATCGTATCTGCTAACGGTGTCGCCACTGATCCAGCCAAGATCGAAACAGTCACCACCTGGCCCCAGCCTACTGACCTGAAGACTCTGCGATCCTTCCTCGGCTTCTGCGGATACTACAGACGGTTCATCACCAACTACTCCTCCATCGTCAGGCCCCTGACCGAGCTGACAAAAGGATACGCCCCAAAACAGCACGGAAAGAGAGCTGCGAAGGACTCCAAGAAAGTCTACCTGAAGGAGTCTGAACCCTTCGGAGAGCGATGGGACCTGGCCTGCAATGCAGCATTCCACCAGATCATCACTTGTCTCACCCACGCGCCCGTCTTGCCGTTTGCTGATTCCAACAAGCCCTATGTCCTTCATGTGGACACCAGTCTAACGGGATTGGGAGCCGTCCTGTACCAGGAGTACCCAGAGGGGTTGAGGCCGGTGGCGTTTGCTAGCAGGAAGCTGTCCGCATCTGAGATGAACTATCCCATCCATCAACTGGAGTTCCTGTCCCTCAAATGGGCAGTGGTGAACAAGTTCCATGATTACCTCTACGGAGCCAGATTCACAGTACGAACTGATAACAATCCCCTCACGTACGTACTCACTACAGCCAAGCTCAACGCCACAGGGCATCGGTGGCTGGCCGATCTGTCTACCTATGAGTTCGACATCCGCTACCGACCTGGGAAAAGCAACATCGACGCCGACCTTCTGTCGAGGCAAGAGAGGGGTGAAGAGAGGCAAAGAGACTGGTAGACCATCTCACAAGCTGGAGTGCAGTCAATCTGTCGACGAGTAAGCGTTCTGAGCCTCCCAAAGACATCTCCGAGATATGCTGAACAGCTAGGAGCTCGTCCTGAAAGTGTCCCTGAGCTCTACGCCTTCCCCACGCGCGTGGATGTGAGTGCGCTAGGACAGATGTCCAGGTCCGAGCTTAAAGCCTCACAGAAAGAGGATCCTGTGATAGGACTGACGATCCAAGCTCTGAAACACGGCCAATGGCCAGAGGATCTGGAAGCCAATCCAGATGTGAGCCAGATGAAAAGGGAGCTGGGAAGACTACAACTGAGAGACGGCCTACTCCATCGCATTAGCAAGAGACCATCAGGAGAAGAGTCCTCTCAGCTGGTGCTGCCTGCCGTGTTCAGAGGTGTCGTGCTAAAGTCCTTACACGATTATATGGGACATCTAGGCATCGAGAGCACAACTGACCTGCTGAAGGCAAGATCCTACTGGCCGAGAATGGCAGGAGAGACAGAGCAGTATGTCAAAAACTGCGGGAAGTGTGTCTCACGGAAGATTCCCTGTCAGAGAGCTGCGCCGCTCCACCAGATCCGGAGCGATGGGCCAATGGACTTAGTCTGTATAGACTTCCTCTCCGTGGAGCCAGACTGCAAGGGTATTGGCAACGTGCTAGTGGTCACTGATCACTTTACCCGCTATGCACAAGCCTACCCAACAAAGAACCAGAAGGCACTCACAGTCGCAAAAGTTCTCAACGAGAAGTTCTTCGTAAACTATGGTCTGCCAGCAAGGATCCATTCAGACCAAGGCCGAGACTTCGAAAGCCAGACAATCGGAGAAATGCTGAAAGTGATGGGGATACGAAAGTCCAGAACCTCTCCCTACCATCCACAAGGAGATCCACAACCAGAACGGTTCAACTGTACCCTGCTGTCCATGCTAGGCACACTGAATCCAGAGAAGAGGAGGCGGTGGAGTGAGCAAGTGCCCCACGTTGTGCATGCCTACAATGCCAGTAGGTCTGATGCAACCGGCTACTCGTCATACTACTTACTATATGGGAGAGAGGCAAGGCTGGCCGTGGATGTGTGTTTCGGGACGTCTCCTGATGCCTATGATGTCGGTCACCACTCACGCTATGTGGCTAGACTCAAAGAAGATCTGCAGAAGGCATACCAACTGGCCTCTGCCACAGCCGACAAAACCCACCAGAGGAACAAGAGAGCCTATGACAGCAGGGTGGGATCACAAACCCTGGAACCCGGCAACAGAGTGTTGGTGAAGAATCTCGGACTCAAAGGCAAGCACAAACTCCAAAGCCGATGGAAAGAGATTCCTCATGTGGTTGTGAGTCAGATGCCAAACTTACCTGTCTACAGAGTGAAGCAGGAGGATGGAAACGGAGGAATCAGAACATTGCACTGAGATCATCTCTTACCTATCGGGCAGCAAGTCAGAATGCAAAGAGAAGAGAGCGACCACAGACCACAACCAAAGCCAAAGACAAGAGCCGACACAAGAAAGAAGCAACAAACCAAACAGTCTCAAACAGTCAGTACAGAAGAACAGGATAGTGAAGAGGGCTCGACCGACTCATCTACAGAGTCTGAGTACGAGAGACCGATACCAAGACCCTACAGCACTTACCTGGAAGATGTCCTGAACAAGCGTAGAGCTGCACGGGAACAAGCAGTTATCCCTCAGGAGGAAGAGGAACCTCCTGGTGCTAGAAATGATGACAACAATGACGAAGACCAAAGTGAAGAAGAAGAAGAGAGGGAGAATGAGTCTGAAGAAGAGTTAGCTCAAGAGTCAGAGTCTGACATAGATGAGGGCCAAGCTAGCAGCGTAGATGAGGAAGCTAGTCCCCAAAGACAACCAGTAGGTAGGCCGAAGAGGTTAGTAAAGCCAGTCGTAAGACTTACCTATGATGAGCCAGGAAAAGCCAGAGATATGCCTATAACTATAGTACACAGAGGTGTCACTATCAGGATAGGAAAGAGTTAGTGCACCACACTTAGTTTATACCCTCAGATGTTCAGAGACCTTACTAGTTAGATTTAGGTGAATGAGGGCATTCACACGTTCAGTAGGGGGAGGGTGTAACCCTGTGGTTAAATTATAGGCCTTAGATATATGACATTGCACTATTAGATAAGAGTTTGGCCTATGTTTGTTATTTTGTATACCTTTTGAATATGAATATATTATATTGTTGATATTGTTCTGCAAAACAGTTGTTTACCAAGCTGTATGCTAATGTGTTGGTCTGATTCATTTGTGTGTATATGAATGCAGATGCTTGTTAGCCATGGAGGCTTATTACTTTCATTCATTCTAATAATTATTACTCATAATACATTTGTATATATAATTCTATGTACCTGTGTGAGTGTGGATTATTCATGTGTGTTTATTCCTGTGGTGTCTAGGCTATGGTAAGTGACATGTTGAGACAACCTTAAAGGGCTAGTCCACCTTTTTACTGGAAGTAACCTATAAGTTACTCGGTGACACATTGAGGTGTCTAGACCATGTTAGATTGCCTTAAAGGGGTCATATGCCATATTTAAGCGCCTTAAAGGGGTAGTCAACCTTTTTAGTTGGAGTTACCAGATGACACTGTAAGACATTAGAGCCTTTAGAACATACTTCAAACACATAAAAAGCGAAGTTATCATACTTCAATAGTTTATTGGATACCGAGTTGTATAGAGAACTCAGGAGCGTTGTCCTTGACAGTTAAAAGGGATAGATAGCGCTACATATGTAAAACCCAAAGCAAATGGGATCTTCACGCGCTATAAGTTCCATGGAAGGGCACAGGCAGCTCGCGAGCCTTTCGAACAGTTTGTGACTGATTTGTGACTGCTTGTGAAGGACTGTAATTATAGAGAGAGTGAAGAGATCAGAGACCGTATCGTTTTCGGAGTTCATTCACCGAGAGTGAGAGAAAACCTACTGAACACCGGTTCCGAGCTAACATTGGAAAAAGCAATAGACGTTGCTAGGTCTCATGAACTATCACAAGCACAGCTCAAAACCATTGCTAGCACCAGCACGGGCACACGCGAACAGGCTGTGCATGCAATCAGTCGGAATGCAACAAAGAAGAAGCATTGGGGAAGGCGCGAGGACGACACAAAATGGCGCGCAGCGTCAGACAATGCCTCATGGAGAGGGGGAGACAGCAACCGCAGTAATGGATGCAAATACGGTGGGAACAAGACTCACAGTGGAAACGAAACCTGCCCAGCAAAAGGCAAGCAATGCAACAGCTGCAGCAAATGGAACCATTTGGCTAAAGGGTGTCTCTCCAGACCAGGACAAGGCGTACACACTGTGGAGGAAAATGAGTCTGACAGATGCTCAGACAATGAAGAACTGTTCATCGACGCATTGACACAAGGTAAAGACAGTAAAAATATGGATCAAGTTTTCGCTGATATGCAAGTAGGTCCAAACAAAAACACAGTCAGTTTTAAAGTAGACACTGGGTGCTCAGCTAATGTCATTCCCACACAAGCTTTCAGAAGACTGGGAATACAGCGTGCATTGCAGCCCTCCACTCGCCCACTATATGGCTATGGTGGTGAGCGGCTCGTCGTTCAAGGTAAATGTGACCTGAAATGCCAGTACAAAGGCACCCAGTCAATGTTGAAGTTCTATGTTGTTGACACACAGGCACCACCTGTGCTAGGATTAAAAGCATGCCTGGACTTTGGACTGATCAAGCTCATACTGTCTGTATCCAACACACCCGAGGTATCACTCATTGAGGAGTACTCAGATGTTTTCAAAGGAATAGGACTGTTTCCTGGTGAATGCATAATCCACGTTGACCCAAATGTAACACCTGTGGTCCACCCACCGAGGCACGTTCCAGTAGCCTTACGCGACCGTCTCAAAGAGGAGCTACAGAATATGGAGAAGCAACAGATTATTGTGAAAGTCACCGAACCGACTGAATGGGTCAACTCAATGGTAGCAGCAGAAAAGCCACGCACAATCTTTCGGCCCCGTAGGGAGGCTTTAAATGCTTCCACGCGGTGGGCTGAGAGACATCTGGGTTCGTATTCATTTCAATGAAGAATCCAAGTTGGGAGGAAAGGAGTTCTTTATCAGTATTATCGGACGTCATTGGGGAATCAAAGCGCCCCTGCCTTGAAGGAGACTCGCTTCTATAAAAGATGATTTCCACAGAGGACGGGGCTCCGCCGATGTAACAATACTGTGGTACTCACATGACTTAACCTTTCATGAACGTCTATCATCCATTATCCAAACCACTTATCCTGCTCTCAGGGTGCTGGAGCCCATCCCAGCAGTCACTGGCCGGCAGGAGGGGAGACACCATGGAAAGGCCGCCAGGCCATCACAGGGCAGTGTATCATCCACAGGCAAGAAATCTATCGGCGAGTGTGTCTGGTGTGGGTGGGAAAAGAAAGAGTATGCTTTGGTTGGTGGGAAGGTGAACCTCCAGGGGTCAGATCAGCCCAGCTGCTCAGCATGGGAGGCCATAACCTCAGCAGAGCCAGAAAGGCCTGTGTGTTTAATAGATGACCTATCAAGAGTAGTGTCTTGGACCATGTTAAAACCCTCCCCTATAATTAAGAAACTGTGACCTGGGAGTGTAGAAAAGAATCTGGAAATTAATTGACTGTCGTCCCAATTAGGTGCACATACGCAGGCAAGGATGACAGGAGTGTTTTGACTCAGATCTGATACAACAGCATAGCAGCCATTTGGGGTCAGCAGTAGAGCTGAGTAGTTCAAAAGTCATGTTTTCCCGAAATAAAATGGCAGCACCCCGAGCTCTGCCATTAAACTCAGAGTGGCATAAATGCTCAACCCATCCCCGTTTAGAGCCTTGGAACCTCGGAGATGCACAGGTGTGTCTCCTGAAGAAAAGCTGCTATTTGGCCTTCAACCACACAAAGTGCTTTACAGTGTATGCCTCACATTGACCCAATCACACTAATTCACACACTGGTGGAGGAGGCTGCCGTGCAAGGTGCCGATCTGCTTATCAGGAGCAGTTAAGTCTTGCTCATGGACACTTTGACACGCTCGCCGCAGGAGACAGGGATCGATCCAGCGACCTTCCGATCACAAGACAAACCACTCTACCTCCTGAGCCACGCCACCCTTCAAAAATGGGACATTGTTCTTTTTAATTTAGAAACCTTTTGAACCCTTGACATTCCAAGAGACAAAGCAGATCCTATGGCGAGTAATGTTCAGCGGAGCTGGTCTGGGTGTGGGAGCTGTCTTGTTCAGTATATTGTTGGTTAATGTTCAGCGGAGCTGGTCTGGGTGTGGGAGAGGTCATGTTCAGTATATTGTTGGGTAATGTTCAGCGGAGCCGGTCTGGGTGTGGGAGAGGTCATGTTCAGTATATTGTTGGGTAATGTTCAGCGGAGCTGGTCTGGGTGTGGGAGAGGTCATGTTCAGTAAATTGTTGGGTAATGTTCAGCGGAGTTGGTCTGGGTGTGGGAGAGGTCTAGTTCAGTATATTTTTGGGTAATGTTCAGCGGAGCCGGTCTGGGTGTGGGAGAGGTCGTGTTCAGTATATTGTTGAGTAATGTTCAGCGGAGCTGGTCTGGGTGTGGGAGAGGTCATGTTCAGTATATTGTTGGGTAATGTTCAGCAGAGCGGGTCTGGGTGTGGGAGCAGTTTTGCTCAGTATATTGTTGGGTAATGTTCAGCGGAGCCGGTCTGGGTGTGGGAGCAGTTTTGTTCAGTATATTGTTGGGTAATGTTCAGCGGAGCTGGTCTGGGTGTGGGAGAGGTCTAGTTCAGTATATTTTTGGGTAATGTTCAGCGGAGCTGGTCTGGGTGTGAGAGCAGTCTTGTTCAGTATATTGTTGGGTAATGTTCAGCGGAGCTGGTCTGGTTGTGGGAGCAGTCTTTTGCAGTATATTGTTGGTTAATGTTCAGCGGAGCTTGTCTGGGTGTGGGAGCAGTCTTGTTCAGTATATTGTTGAGTAATGTTCAGCTGAGTCGGTCTGGGTGTGGGAGCAGTCTTGTTCAGTATATTGTTGGGTAATGTTCAGCGGACCTTGTCTGGGTGTGGGAGAGGTCATGTTCAGTATATTGTTTGGTAATGTTCAGCGGAGCTGGTCTGGTTGTGGGACCAGTCTTGTTCAGTATATTGTTGGGTAATGTTCAGCAGAGCTGGTCTGGGTGTGGGAGCAGTCTTGTTCAGTATATTGTTGGGTAATGTTCAGCGGAGCCGGTCTGGGTGTGGGAGCAGTCTTGTTCAGTATATTGTTGGTTAATGTTCAGCAGAGCGAGTCTGGGTGTGGGAGCAGTCTTGTTCAGTATATTGTTGGGTAATGTTCAGTAGAGCCGGTCTGGGTGTGGGAGAGGTCTTGTTCAGTATATTGTTGAGTAATGTTCAGCGGAGCCGGTCTGGGTGTGGGAGAAGTCATGTTCAGTATATTGTTGGTTAATGTTCAGCAGAGCGGGTCTGGGTGTGGGAGCAGTCTTGTTCAGTATATTGTTGGGTAATGTTCAGTAGAGCCAGTCTGGGTGTGGGAGAGGTCTTGTTCAGTATATTGTTGGGTAATGTGCAGCGGAGCTGGTCTGGGTGTGGGAGAGGTCATGTTCAGTATATGGTTTGGTAATGTTCAACGGAGCTGGTCTGGGTGTGGGAGCAGTCTTGTTCAGTATATTGTTGGGTAATGTTCAGCAGAGCTGGTCTGGGTGTGGGAGCAGTCTTGTTCAGTATATTGTTGGGTAATGTTCAGCGGAGCTGGTCTGGGTGTGGGAGCAGTCTTGTTCAGTATATTGTTGGGTAATGTTCAGCGGAGCTGGTCTGGGTGTGGGAGCAGTCTTGTTCAGTATATTGTTGGGTAATGTTCAGCCGAGCCGGTCTGGGTGTGGGAGAGGTCATGTTCAGTATATTGTTGAGTAATGTTCAGCAGAGTCGGTCTGGGTGTGGGACCAGTCTTGTTCTGTATATTGTTGGGTAATGTTCAGCGGAGCTGGTCTGGGTGTGGGAGAGGTCATGTTCAGTATATTGTTGGGTAATGTTCAGCGGAGCTGGTCTGGGTGTGGGACCAGTCTTGTTAGGTACATTGTTGGGTAATGTTCAGCGGAGCTGGTCTGGGTGTGGGAGCAGTCTTGTTCAGTATATTGTTGGTTAATGTTCAGCGGAGCTTGTCTGGGTGTGGGACCAGTCTTGTTAAGTATATTGTTGAGTAATGTTCAGGTGAGTCGGTCTGGGTGTGGGAGCAGTCTTGTTCAGTATATTGTTGGTTAATGTTCAGCAGACCTTGTCTGGGTGTGGGAGAGGTCATGTTCAGTATATTGTTTGGTAATGTTCAGCGGAGCTGGTCTGGTTGTGGGACCAGTCTTGTTCAGTATATTGTTGGGTAATGTTCAGCAGAGCTGGTCTGGGTGTTGGAGCAGTCTTGTTCAGTATATTGTTGGGTAATGTTCAGCGGAGCTGGTCTGGGTGTGGGAGCAGTCTTGTTCAGTATATTTTTGGTTAATGTTTAGCAGAGCGGGTCTGGGTGTGGGAGCAGTCTTGTTCAGTATATTGTTGGGTAATGTTCAGTAGAGCCGGTCTGGGTGTGGGAGAGGTCTTGTTCAGTATATTGTTGGGTAATGTTCAGCGGAGCCGGTCTGGGTGTGGGAGCAGTCTTGTTCAGTATATTGTTGGGTAATGTTCAGCGGAGCTTGTCTGGGTGTGGGAGAGGTCATGTTCAGTATATTGTTGGGTAATGTTCAGCGGAGCCGGTCTGGGTGTGGGAGCAGTCTTGTTCAGTATATTGTTGGGTAATGTTCAGCAGAGCCGGTCTGGGTGTGGGAGAGGTCATGTTCAGTATATTGTTGGGTAATGTTCAGCAGAGTCGGTCTGGGTACGGGAGAGGTCTTGTTCAGTATATTGTTGGGTAATGTTCAGCGGAGCTGGTCTGGGTACGGGAGAGGTCATGTTCAGTATATTGTTGGGTAATGTTCAGCGGAGCTTGTCTGGGTTTGGGAGAGGTCATGTTCAGTATATTGTTGGTTAATGTTCAGCAGAGTCGGTCTGGGTATGGGAGAGGTCATGTTCAGTATATTGTTGGTTAATGTTCAGCGGAGCTGGTCTGGGTGTGGGACCAGTCTTGTTCAGTATATTGTTGGGTAATGTTCAGCAGAGCTGGTCTGGGTGTGGGAGCAGTCTTGTTCATTATATTGTTGGGTAATGTTCAGCGGAGCTTGTCTGGGTGTGGGAGCAGTCTTGTTCAGTATATTGTTGGGTAATGTTCAGCGGACCTTGTCTGGTTGTGGGAGAGGTCATGTTCAGTATATTGTTTGGTAATGTTCAGCGGAGCTGGTCTGGGTGTGGGACCAGTCTTGTTCGGTATATTGTTGGGTAATGTTCAGCGGAGCTGGTCTGGGTGTGGGAGCAGTCTTGTTCAGTATATTGTTGGTTAATGTTCAGCAGAGCTGTTCTGGGTGTGGGAGCAATCTTGCTCAGTATATTGTTTGGTAATGTTCAGCAGAGCTGGTCTCGGTGTGGGAGCAGTCTTGTTCAGTATAACGTTGGGTAATGTTCAGCGGACCTTGTCTGGGTGTGGGAGAGGTCATGTTCAGTATATTGTTTGGTAATGTTCAGCGGAGCTGGTCTGGGTGTGGGAGCAGTCTTGTTCAGTATGTTGTTGGGTAATGTTCAGCGGAGCTGGTCTGGGTGTGGGACCAGTCTTGTTCAGTATGTTGTTGGGTAATGTTCAGCGGAGCTGGTCTGGGTGTGAGAGCAGTCTTGTTCAGTATATTGTTGGGTAATGTTCAGCGGAGCTGGTCTGGTTGTGGGAGCAGTCTTGTGCAGTATATTGTTGGTTAATGTTCAGCGGAGCTTGTCTGGGTGTGGGAGCAGTCTTGTTCAGTATATTGTTGAGTAATGTTCAGCTGAGTCGGTCTGGGTGTGGGAGCAGTCTTGTTCAGTATATTGTTGGGTAATGTTCAGCGGACCTTGTCTGGGTGTGGGAGAGGTCATGTTCAGTATATTGTTTGGTAATGTTCAGCGGAGCTGGTCTGGTTGTGGGACCAGTCTTGTTCAGTATATTGTTGGGTAATGTTCAGCAGAGCTGGTCTGGGTGTGGGAGCAGTCTTGTTCAGTATATTGTTGGGTAATGTTCAGCGGAGCCGGTCTGGGTGTGGGAGCAGTCTTGTTCAGTATATTGTTGGTTAATGTTCAGCAGAGCGAGTCTGGGTGTGGGAGCAGTCTTGTTCAGTATATTGTTGGGTAATGTTCAGTAGAGCCGGTCTGGGTGTGGGAGAGGTCTTGTTCAGTATATTGTTGAGTAATGTTCAGCGGAGCCGGTCTGGGTGTGGGAGAAGTCATGTTCAGTATAATGTTGGTTAATGTTCAGCAGAGCGGGTCTGGGTGTGGGAGCAGTCTTGTTCAGTATATTGTTGGGTAATGTTCAGTAGAGCCAGTCTGGGTGTGGGAGAGGTCTTGTTCAGTATATTGTTGGGTAATGTGCAGCGGAGCTGGTCTGGGTGTGGGAGAGGTCATGTTCAGTATATTGTTTGGTAATGTTCAGTGGAGCTGGTCTGGGTGTGGGACCAGTCTTGTTCGGTATATTGTTGGGTAATGTTCAGCGGAGCTGGTCTGGGTGTGGGAGCAGTCTTGTTCAGTATATTGTTGGTTAATGTTCAGCAGAGCTGGTCTGGGTGTGGGAGCAGTCTTGCTCAGTATATTGTTGGGTAATGTTCAGCAGAGCTGGTCTGGGTGTGGGAGCAGTCTTGTTCAGTATATTGTTGGGTAATGTTCCGCGGACCTTGTCTGGGTGTGGGAGAGGTCATGTTCAGTATATGGTTTGGTAATGTTCAGCGGAGCTGGTCTGGGTGTGGGAGCAGTCTTGTTCAGTATATTGTTGGGTAATGTTCAGCAGAGCTGGTCTGGGTGTGGGAGCAGTCTTGTTCAGTATATTGTTGGGTAATGTTCAGCGGAGCTGGTCTGGGTGTGGGAGCAGTCTTGTTCAGTATATTGTTGGGTAATGTTCAGCGGAGCTGGTCTGGGTGTGGGAGCAGTCTTGTTCAGTATATTGTTGGGTAATGTTCAGCCGAGCCGGTCTGGGTGTGGGAGAGGTCATGTTCAGTATATTGTTGAGTAATGTTCAGCAGAGTCGGTCTGGGTGTGGGACCAGTCTTGTTCTGTATATTGTTGGGTAATGTTCAGCGGAGCTGGTCTGGTTGTGGGAGCAGTCTTGTGCAGTATATTGTTGGTTAATGTTCAGCGGAGCTTGTCTGGGTGTGGGAGCAGTCTTGTTCAGTATATTGTTGAGTAATGTTCAGCTGAGTCGGTCTGGGTGTGGGAGCAGTCTTGTTCAGTATATTGTTGGGTAATGTTCAGCGGACCTTGTCTGGGTGTGGGAGAGGTCATGTTCAGTATATTGTTTGGTAATGTTCAGCGGAGCTGGTCTGGTTGTGGGACCAGTCTTGTTCAGTATATTGTTGGGTAATGTTCAGCAGAGCTGGTCTGGGTGTGGGAGCAGTCTTGTTCAGTATATTGTTGGGTAATGTTCAGCGGAGCCGGTCTGGGTGTGGGAGCAGTCTTGTTCAGTATATTGTTGGTTAATGTTCAGCAGAGCGAGTCTGGGTGTGGGAGCAGTCTTGTTCAGTATATTGTTGGGTAATGTTCAGTAGAGCCGGTCTGGGTGTGGGAGAGGTCTTGTTCAGTATATTGTTGAGTAATGTTCAGCGGAGCCGGTCTGGGTGTGGGAGAAGTCATGTTCAGTATAATGTTGGTTAATGTTCAGCAGAGCGGGTCTGGGTGTGGGAGCAGTCTTGTTCAGTATATTGTTGGGTAATGTTCAGTAGAGCCAGTCTGGGTGTGGGAGAGGTCTTGTTCAGTATATTGTTGGGTAATGTGCAGCGGAGCTGGTCTGGGTGTGGGAGAGGTCATGTTCAGTATATTGTTTGGTAATGTTCAGTGGAGCTGGTCTGGGTGTGGGACCAGTCTTGTTCGGTATATTGTTGGGTAATGTTCAGCGGAGCTGGTCTGGGTGTGGGAGCAGTCTTGTTCAGTATATTGTTGGTTAATGTTCAGCAGAGCTGGTCTGGGTGTGGGAGCAGTCTTGTTCAGTATATTGTTGGGTAATGTTCAGCAGAGCTGGTCTGGGTGTGGGAGCAGTCTTGTTCAGTATATTGTTGGGTAATGTTCCGCGGACCTTGTCTGGGTGTGGGAGAGGTCATGTTCAGTATATGGTTTGGTAATGTTCAGCGGAGCTGGTCTGGGTGTGGGAGCAGTCTTGTTCAGTATATTGTTGGGTAATGTTCAGCAGAGCTGGTCTGGGTGTGGGAGCAGTCTTGTTCAGTATATTGTTGGGTAATGTTCAGCGGAGCTGGTCTGGGTGTGGGAGCAGTCTTGTTCAGTATATTGTTGGGTAATGTTCAGCGGAGCTGGTCTGGGTGTGGGAGCAGTCTTGTTCAGTATATTGTTGGGTAATGTTCAGCCGAGCCGGTCTGGGTGTGGGAGAGGTCATGTTCAGTATATTGTTGAGTAATGTTCAGCAGAGTCGGTCTGGGTGTGGGACCAGTCTTGTTCTGTATATTGTTGGGTAATGTTCAGCGGAGCTGGTCTGGGTGTGGGAGAGGTCATGTTCAGTATATTGTTGGGTAATGTTCAGCGGAGCTGGTCTGGGTGTGGGACCAGTCTTGTTAGGTACATTGTTGGGTAATGTTCAGCGGAGCTGGTCTGGGTGTGGGAGCAGTCTTGTTCAGTATATTGTTGGTTGATGTTCAGCGGAGCTTGTCTGGGTGTGGGACCAGTCTTGTTAAGTATATTGTTGAGTAATGTTCAGGTGAGTCGGTCTGGGTGTGGGAGCAGTCTTGTTCAGTATATTGTTGGTTAATGTTCAGCAGACCTTGTCTGGGTGTGGGAGAGGTCATGTTCAGTATATTGTTTGGTAATGTTCAGCGGAGCTGGTCTGGTTGTGGGGCCAGTCTTGTTCAGTATATTGTTGGGTAATGTTCAGCAGAGCTGGTCTGGGTGTGGGAGCAGTCTTGTTCAGTATATTGTTGGGTAATGTTCAGCGGAGCTGGTCTGGGTGTGGGAGCAGTCTTGTTCAGTATATTTTTGGTTAATGTTTAGCAGAGCGGGTCTGGGTGTGGGAGCAGTCTTGTTCAGTATATTGTTGGGTAATGTTCAGTAGAGCCGGTCTGGGTGTGGGAGAGGTCTTGTTCAGTATATTGTTGAGTAATGTTCAGCGGAGCCGGTCTGGGTGTGGGAGCAGTCTTGTTCAGTATATTGTTGGGTAATGTTCAGCGGAGCTTGTCTGGGTGTGGGAGAGGTCATGTTCAGTATATTGTTGAGTAATGTTCAGCGGAGCCGGTCTGGGTGTGGGAGCAGTCTTGTTCAGTATATTGTTGGGTAATGTTCAGCGGAGCTGGTCTGGGTGTGGGAGAGGTCATGTTCAGTATATTGTTGGTTAATGTTCAGCAGAGTCGGTCTGGGTACGGGAGAGGTCTTGTTCAGTATATTGTTGGGTAATGTTCAGCGGAGCTGGTCTGGGTACGGGAGAGGTCATGTTCAGTATATTGTTGGGTAATGTTCAGCGGAGCTTGTCTGGGTTTGGGAGAGGTCATGTTCAGTATATTGTTGGTTAATGTTCAGCAGAGTCGGTCTGGGTATGGGAGAGGTCATGTTCAGTATATTGTTGGTTAATGTTCAGCGGAGCTGGTCTGGGTGTGGGACCAGTCTTGTTCAGTATATTGTTGGGTAATGTTCAGCAGAGCTGGTCTGGGTGTGGGAGCAGTCTTGTTCATTATATTGTTGGGTAATGTTCAGCGGAGCTTGTCTGGGTGTGGGAGCAGTCTTGTTCAGTATATTGTTGGTTAATGTTCAGCGGAGCTGGTCTGGGTGTGGGAGCAGTCTTGTTCAGTATATTGTTGGATAATGTTCAGCGGAGCCGGTCTGGGTGTGGGAGAGGTCATGTTCAGTATATTGTTGGTTAATATTCAGCAGAGTGGTTCTGGCTGTGGGAGCAGTCTTGTTCAGTATATTGTTGGGTAATGTTCAGTAGAGCCGGTCTGGGTATCGGAGAGGTCTTGTTCAGTATATTGTTGGGTAATGTTCAGCGGAGCTGGTCTGGGTGTGGGAGAGGTCTAGTTCAGTATATTGTTGGGTAATGTTCAGCGGAGCTTGTCTGGGTGTGGGAGCAGTCTTGTTCAGTATATTTTTGGGTAATGTTCAGCAGAGCTGGTCTGGGTGTCGGAGAGGTCTTGTTCAGTATATTGTTGTGTAATGTTCAGCGGAGCTTGTCTGGGTGTGAGAGCAGTCTTGTTCAGTATATTGTTGGGTAATGTTCAGCGGAGCTGGTCTGGGTGTGGGAGAGGTCTTGATCATTATATTGTTTTGTAATGTTCAGCGGAGCTGGTCTGGGTGTGGGAGCAGTCTTGTTCAGTATATTGTTGGGTAATGTTCAGCAGAGCTGGTCTGGGTGTCGGAGCAGTCTTGTTCAGTATATTGTTGGGTAATGTTCAGCGGAGCTTGTCTGGGTGTGGGAGCAGTCTTGTTCAGTATATTGTTGGGTAATGTTCAGCGGAGCTGGTCTGGGTGTGGGAGCAGTCTTGTTCAGTATATTGTTGAGTAATGTTCAGCGGAGCTTGTTTGGGTGTGGGAGCAGTCTTGTTCAGTATATTGTTGGGTAATGTTCAGCGGAGCTGGTCTGGGTGTGGGAGCAGTCTTGTTCAGTATATTGTTGGGTAATGTTCAGCAGAACTGGTCTGGGTGTGGGAGCAGTCTTGTTCAGTATATTGTTGGTTAATGTTCAGCGGAGCTGGTCTGGGTGTGGGAGAGGTCTAGTTCAGTATATTGTTGGGTAATGTTCAGCGGAGCCGGTCTGGGTGTGGGAGAGGTCATGTTCCGTATATTGTTGGTTAATATTCAGCAGAGTGGTTCTGGGTGTGGGAGCAGTCTTGTTCAGTATATTGTTGGGTAATGTTCAGTAGAGCCGGTCTGGGTATCGGAGAGGTCTTGTTCAGTATATTGTTGGGTAATGTTCAGCGGAGCTGGTCTGGGTGTGGGAGAGGTCATGTTCAGTATATTGTTGGGTAATGTTCAGCGGAGCTTGTCTGGGTGTGGGAGCAGTCTTGTTCAGTATATTTTTGGGTAATGTTCAGCAGAGCTGGTCTGGGTGTCGGAGAGGTTTTGTTCAGTATATTGTTGGTTAATGTTCAGCGGAGCTTGTCTGGGTGTGGGAGCAGTCTTGTTCAGTATATTGTTGGGTAATGTTCAGCGGAGCTGGTCTGGGTGTGGGAGAGTTCTTGTTCATTATATTGTTTTGTAATGTTCAGCGGAGCTGGTCTGGGTGTGGGAGCAGTCTTGTTCAGTATATTGTTGGGTAATGTTCAGCAGAGCTGGTCTGGGTGTCGGAGCAGTCTTGTTCAGTATATTGTTGGGTAATGTTCAGCGGAGCTTGTCTGGGTGTGGGAGCAGTCTTGTTCAGTATATTGTTGGGTAATGTTCAGCAGAGCTGGTCTGGGTGTCGGAGAGGTCTTGTTCAGTATATTGTTGAGTAATGTTCAGCGGAGCTTGTTTGGGTGTGGGAGCAGTCTTGTTCAGTATATTGTTGGGTAATGTTCAGCGGAGCTGGTCTGGGTGTGGGAGCAGTCTTGTTCAGTATATTGTTGGGTAATGTTCAGCAGAACTGGTCTGGGTGTGGGACCAGTCTTGTTCAGTATATTGTTGGTTAATGTTCAGCGGAGCTGGTCTGGGTGTGGGAGCAGTCTTGTTCAGTATATTGTTGGGTAATGTTCAGCGGAGCCGGTCTGGGTGTGGGAGAGGTCATGTTCAGTATATTGTTGGTTAATGTTCAGCGGAGCCGGTCTGGGTGTGGGAGAGGTCATGTTCAGTATATTGTTGGTTAATATTCAGCAGAGCGGGTCCTGATGTGGGAGCAGTCTTGTTCAGTATATTGTTGGGTAATGTTCAGCAGAGCCGGTCCTGGTGTGGGAGCAGTCTTGTTCAGTATATTGTTGGGTAATGTTCAGCGGAGCCGGTCTGGGTGTGGGAGCAGTTTTGTTCAGTATATTGTTGGGTAATGTTCAGCGGAGCTTGTCTGGGTGTGGGACCAGTCTTGTTCAGTATATTGTTGGGTAATGTTCAGCGGAGCTGGTCTGGGTGTGGGAGCAGTCTTGTTCAGTATATTGTTGGGTAATGTTCAGCGGAGCTGGTCTGGGTGTCGGAGAGGTCTTGTTCAGTATAATGTTGAGTAATGTTCAGCAGAGCTTGTCTGGGTGTGGGAGAGGTCATGTTCAGTATATTGTTGGTTAATGTTCAGCGGAGCTGGTCTGGGTGTGGGAGCAGTCTTGTTCAGTATATTGTTGGGTAATGTTCAGCGGAGCTGGTCTGGGTGTGGGACCAGTCTTGTTCAGTATATTGTTGGGTAATGTTCAGTGGAGCAGGTCTGGGTATGGGAGCAGTCTTGTTCAGTATATTGTTGGGTAATGTTCAGTAGAGCCAGTCTGGGTGTGGGAGAGGTCTTGTTCAGTATATTTTTGGGTAATGTTCAGCAGAGCTGGTCTGGGTGTCGGAGAGGTCTTGTTCAGTATATTGTTGTGTAATGTTCAGCGGAGCTGGTCTGGGTGTGGGAGAGGTCTTGATCATTATATTGTTTTGTAATGTTCAGCGGAGCTGGTCTGGGTGTGGGAGCAGTCTTGTTCAGTATATTGTTGGGTAATGTTCAGCAGAGCTGGTCTGGGTGTCGGAGCAGTCTTGTTCAGTATATTGTTGGGTAATGTTCAGCGGAGCTTGTCTGGGTGTGGGAGCAGTCTTGTTCAGTATATTGTTGGGTAATGTTCAGCGGAGCTGGTCTGGGTGTGGGAGCAGTCTTGTTCAGTATATTGTTGAGTAATGTTCAGCGGAGCTTGTTTGGGTGTGGGAGCAGTCTTGTTCAGTATATTGTTGGGTAATGTTCAGCGGAGCTGGTCTGGGTGTGGGAGCAGTCTTGTTCAGTATATTGTTGGGTAATGTTCAGCAGAACTGGTCTGGGTGTGGGAGCAGTCTTGTTCAGTATATTGTTGGTTAATGTTCAGCGGAGCTGGTCTGGGTGTGGGAGAGGTCTAGTTCAGTATATTGTTGGGTAATGTTCAGCGGAGCCGGTCTGGGTGTGGGAGAGGTCATGTTCAGTATATTGTTGGTTAATATTCAGCAGAACTGGTCTGGGTGTGGGAGCAGTCTTGTTCAGTATATTGTTGGTTAATGTTCAGCGGAGCTTGTCTGGGTGTGGGAGCAGTCTTGTTCAGTATATTGTTGGGTAATGTTCAGCGGAGCTGGTCTGGGTGTGGGAGAGTTCTTGTTCATTATATTGTTTTGTAATGTTCAGCGGAGCTGGTCTGGGTGTGGGAGCAGTCTTGTTCAGTATATTGTTGGGTAATGTTCAGCAGAGCTGGTCTGGGTGTCGGAGCAGTCTTGTTCAGTATATTGTTGGGTAATGTTCAGCGGAGCTTGTCTGGGTGTGGGAGCAGTCTTGTTCAGTATATTGTTGGGTAATGTTCAGCAGAGCTGGTCTGGGTGTCGGAGAGGTCTTGTTCAGTATATTGTTGAGTAATGTTCAGCGGAGCTTGTTTGGGTGTGGGAGCAGTCTTGTTCAGTATATTGTTGGGTAATGTTCAGCGGAGCTGGTCTGGGTGTGGGAGCAGTCTTGTTCAGTATATTGTTGGGTAATGTTCAGCAGAACTGGTCTGGGTGTGGGACCAGTCTTGTTCAGTATATTGTTGGTTAATGTTCAGCGGAGCTGGTCTGGGTGTGGGAGCAGTCTTGTTCAGTATATTGTTGGGTAATGTTCAGCGGAGCCGGTCTGGGTGTGGGAGAGGTCATGTTCAGTATATTGTTGGTTAATGTTCAGCGGAGCCGGTCTGGGTGTGGGAGAGGTCATGTTCAGTATATTGTTGGTTAATATTCAGCAGAGCGGGTCCTGATGTGGGAGCAGTCTTGTTCAGTATATTGTTGGGTAATGTTCAGCAGAGCCGGTCCTGGTGTGGGAGCAGTCTTGTTCAGTATATTGTTGGGTAATGTTCAGCGGAGCCGGTCTGGGTGTGGGAGCAGTTTTGTTCAGTATATTGTTGGGTAATGTTCAGCGGAGCTTGTCTGGGTGTGGGACCAGTCTTGTTCAGTATATTGTTGGGTAATGTTCAGCGGAGCTGGTCTGGGTGTGGGAGCAGTCTTGTTCAGTATATTGTTGGGTAATGTTCAGCGGAGCTGGTCTGGGTGTCGGAGAGGTCTTGTTCAGTATAATGTTGAGTAATGTTCAGCAGAGTGTGTCTGGGTGTGGGAGAGGTCATGTTCAGTATATTGTTGGTTAATGTTCAGCAGAGCCGATCTGAGTGTGGGAGAGGTCATGTTCAGTATATTGTTGGGTAATGTTCAGCGGAGCTGGTCTGGGTGTGGGAGCAGTCTTGTTCAGTATATTGTTGGGTAATGTTCAGCGGAGCTGGTCTGGGTGTGGGACCAGTCTTGTTCAGTATATTGTTGGGTAATGTTCAGTGGAGCAGGTCTGGGTGTGGGAGCAGTCTTGTTCAGTATATTGTTGGGTAATGTTCAGTAGAGCCAGTCTGGGTGTGGGAGAGGTCTTGTTCAGTATATTTTTGGGTAATGTTCAGCAGAGCTGGTCTGGGTGTCGGAGAGGTCTTGTTCAGTATATTGTTGTGTAATGTTCAGCGGAGCTTGTCTGGGTGTGGGAGCAGTCTTGTTCAGTATATTGTTGGGTAATGTTCAGCGGAGCTGGTCTGGGTGTGGGAGAGGTCTTGATCATTATATTGTTTTGTAATGTTCAGCGGAGCTGGTCTGGGTGTGGGAGCAGTCTTGTTCAGTATATTGTTGGGTAATGTTCAGCAGAGCTGGTCTGGGTGTCGGAGCAGTCTTGTTCAGTATATTGTTGGGTAATGTTCAGCGGAGCTTGTCTGGGTGTGGGAGCAGTCTTGTTCAGTATATTGTTGGGTAATGTTCAGCGGAGCTGGTCTGGGTGTGGGAGCAGTCTTGTTCAGTATATTGTTGAGTAATGTTCAGCGGAGCTTGTTTGGGTGTGGGAGCAGTCTTGTTCAGTATATTGTTGGGTAATGTTCAGCGGAGCTGGTCTGGGTGTGGGAGCAGTCTTGTTCAGTATATTGTTGGGTAATGTTCAGCAGAACTGGTCTGGGTGTGGGAGCAGTCTTGTTCAGTATATTGTTGGTTAATGTTCAGCGGAGCTGGTCTGGGTGTGGGAGAGGTCTAGTTCAGTATATTGTTGGGTAATGTTCAGCGGAGCCGGTCTGGGTGTGGGAGAGGTCATGTTCAGTATATTGTTGGTTAATATTCAGCAGAGTGGTTCTGGGTGTGGGAGCAGTCTTGTTCAGTATATTGTTGGGTAATGTTCAGTAGAGCCGGTCTGGGTATCGGAGAGGTCTTGTTCAGTATATTGTTGGGTAATGTTCAGCGGAGCTGGTCTGGGTGTGGGAGAGGTCATGTTCAGTATATTGTTGGGTAATGTTCAGCGGAGCTTGTCTGGGTGTGGGAGCAGTCTTGTTCAGTATATTTTTGGGTAATGTTCAGCAGAGCTGGTCTGGGTGTCGGAGAGGTCTTGTTCAGTATATTGTTGAGTAATGTTCAGCGGAGCTTGTCTGGGTGTGGTAGCAGTCTTGTTCAGTATATTGTTGGGTAATGTTCAGCGGAGCTGGTCTGGGTGTGGGAGAGTTCTTGTTCATTATATTGTTTTGTAATGTTCAGCGGAGCTGGTCTGGGTGTGGGAGCAGTCTTGTTCAGTATATTGTTGGGTAATGTTCAGCAGAGCTGGTCTGGGTGTCGGAGCAGTCTTGTTCAGTATATTGTTGGGTAATGTTCAGCGGAGCTTGTCTGGGTGTGGGAGCAGTCTTGTTCAGTATATTGTTGGGTAATGTTCAGCAGAGCTGGTCTGGGTGTCGGAGAGGTCTTGTTCAGTATATTGTTGAGTAATGTTCAGCGGAGCTTGTTTGGGTGTGGGAGCAGTCTTGTTCAGTATATTGTTGGGTAATGTTCAGCGGAGCTGGTCTGGGTGTGGGAGCAGTCTTGTTCAGTATATTGTTGGGTAATGTTCAGCAGAACTGGTCTGGGTGTGGGACCAGTCTTGTTCAGTATATTGTTGGTTAATGTTCAGCGGAGCTGGTCTGGGTGTGGGAGCAGTCTTGTTCAGTATATTGTTGGGTAATGTTCAGCGGAGCCGGTCTGGGTGTGGGAGAGGTCATGTTCAGTATATTGTTGGTTAATGTTCAGCGGAGCCGGTCTGGGTGTGGGAGAGGTCATGTTCAGTATATTGTTGGTTAATATTCAGCAGAGCGGGTCCTGATGTGGGAGCAGTCTTGTTCAGTATATTGTTGGGTAATGTTCAGCAGAGCCGGTCCTGGTGTGGGAGCAGTCTTGTTCAGTATATTGTTGGGTAATGTTCAGCGGAGCCGGTCTGGGTGTGGGAGCAGTTTTGTTCAGTATATTGTTGGGTAATGTTCAGCGGAGCTTGTCTGGGTGTGGGACCAGTCTTGTTCAGTATATTGTTGGGTAATGTTCAGCGGAGCTGGTCTGGGTGTGGGAGCAGTCTTGTTCAGTATATTGTTGGGTAATGTTCAGCGGAGCTGGTCTGGGTGTCGGAGAGGTCTTGTTCAGTATAATGTTGAGTAATGTTCAGCAGAGCTTGTCTGGGTGTGGGAGAGGTCATGTTCAGTATATTGTTGGTTAATGTTCAGCAGAGTCGGTCTGGGTATGGGAGAGGTCATGTTCAGTATATTGTTGGGTAATGTTCAGCGGAGCTGGTCTGGGTGTGGGAGCAGTCTTGTTCAGTATATTGTTGGGTAATGTTCAGCGGAGCTGGTCTGGGTGTGGGACCAGTCTTGTTCAGTATATTGTTGGGTAATGTTCGGCGGAGCAGGTCTGGGTGTGGGAGCAGTCTTGTTCAGTATATTGTTGGGTAATGTTCAGTAGAGCCAGTCTGGGTGTGGGAGAGGTCTTGTTCAGTATATTGTTGGGTAATGTTAAGCGGAGCTGGTCTGGGTATGGGAGAGGTCATGTTCAGTATATTGTTGAGTAATGTTCAGCAGAGCTTGTCTGGGTGTGGGAGAGGTCATGTTCAGTATATTGTTGAGTAATGTTCAGCAGAGCTGGTCTGGGTGTCGGAGAGGTCTTGTTCAGTATATTGTTGAGTAATGTTCAGCAGAGCTTGTCTGGGTGTGGGAGAGGTCATGTTCAGTATATTGTTGGGTAATGTGCAGCGGAGCTGGTCTGGGTGTGGGAGAGGTCATGTTCAGTATATTGTTGGGTAATGTTCAGCGGAGCTGGTCTGGGTGTGGGAGCAGTCTTGTTCAGTATATTGTTGGGTAATGTTCAGCGGAGCTTGTCTGGGTGTCGGAGCAGTCTTGTTCAGTATATTGTTGGGTAATGTTCAGCGGAGCTGGTCTGGGTGTGGGACCAGTCTTGTTCAGTATATTGTTGAGTAATGTTCAGCAGAGCTTGTCTGGGTGTGGGAGAGGTCATGTTCAGTATATTCTTGCTGCAACTGAAGCCATGTAATAGCTACACGCAAAAAAGAGCAAATCACGATAAAAACTACTCTGTCCCCAGTCCCGCCCACCTCTTGCCCCGGATTCCCACCCACCCACGCCAAGTGCCTCCCCAATTAAGGCATGTTGAACCCAAAACCCCGTCACAGCAAACACTTGTGCAGGTAACACAATCATTCTCTGTCAACAAACTAATACAGTAACTCCACTGAACAACTGACAACAGTAGCTGGAATGTAAATGTCAACCCTGGTAGCCCCAGTCAGTCCTGTTGTCAAGTGGGAAACAATAGTCAAAGACACAAACACAATCCCAACAACACAAAAGCAGCCACCTTTGTAAGCAGCAAATATTGAAAAGTAAGCATAAAACAAATGAAAACCAAAAATGTTACAAGCTGCTGCAAAATATGGCGTGAGCCACATAAACACCAGAGACCCCACAAAATAAACCTACGCTACCGGTCTTAGATGGCACGTTGCTGCCATCGTCTGGAATTTTGGTGGTACTGCATTACTGGCTGTATATCGCTGTAAGGGTGTTGCAACGCGGATATTGTTGCTCTCCGACCGGGATAAAAAATGAATCAGCACTCATGACTCGTGTCCTCATATATCACCGAAACAACCTCGGCCCGTAGCCACAAAGCAAGGCGCACACTCCAGTGTGTTGTCCCGTGAGAAGGACAATCTTTAAACTGTGTCCTAAATCAAAGCAACCACTGTTACACTGGATAGCATAAAACTTTTTTTTTTAAATAAGCCAAAAGTGCTGCTACAGATTAACATGAGCGTCCCAAAATTGTATAATAGATAGAAAAAAATGCCCTACGCAGTACACACGTTTAGGTAGGCTACATAATCTGTTGTCCGGTCACTCGGTCATAGAATTGTGGTCTGGAAGTAGAGAAGTGCTGCTCCGGGATCATCGAAATGTGAACATTTCCCTGCAAAGTAAGCCGTATGGGCAGGATGGACCAGACCGAACTTCATGCCGGCTTGTTGGAGTAGGGGTCCCTAAACTCCGCTCTGCGGCGGGCCAGCGCTGCAGAATGGTTTATAAGATGGTTGTGAAACCAGCTATGTTGTATGATGTGGAGATAGTGTCACTGATGAAAAGATAGGAGGTGGAGCTGGAGGTGGCAGTGGTGAAGATGTTAAAATTTTCATTGGAAGAAGAACAGGATTAGGAACGAGTATATTAGAGGGACAGCTCAGGTTGGACGGTTTGGAGACAAAGCAAGAGAGACAAGATGGAGATGGTGTGGACATGTGTGGAGGAGAGATGCTGGGTATACTGGGAGAAGGATGCTGAATATGGAGCTGCCAGGGAAGAGGAGAAGAGGAAGGCCAAAGAGGAGGTTTATGGATGTGGTGAGGGAGGACATGCAGGTGGCTGGTGTGACAGAGGAAGACGCAGAAGACAGGAAGAGATGGAAAATGATCCGCTGTGGCGCCCCCTAACGGGAGCAGCTGAAAAGAGTAGTAGTAGTAGTAGTAGTAGTAGTAGTAGTGGTAGTGGTAGGTCAGTCACTGGTGTCAGTATTGAAATCATTGTGGAACAAAGTTCTCTAAGCTCATGCTTGTGGGCCTGCAGTCCACCTCAAGGAAGTGGTGATCAGTGCTGGCATGGTCTGGCAGCTCTCTTGATGACAGTAGGTGGTTAATGTGTACAGTACGCTCTCGCCCACCATCATGCACCAGGTAAGTAACTGGGCCTAGGCGTTTCACCACTGACCATTTGGTCCAATTCTCCTTTCCCCCTTGAAAGTTTCTCACACGGACCATGTCACCTTTAGTCAGGACCCTCAAGGTAGATGAAGCTTTGTCATGGAAAGCTTTCTGATTATCTTGTTTTTCTTCTATAAACCTGGCATGATCAGGCCTAAAGAGGCTAAAACGAGTTCTCAGCTGGTGTTTTAGAAACAGCTAAGCCAGTGTACACCCAGTCACTGAGTGTGCTGTACTTCTATACACCAGAAGGACATTTGCAAAACAATGTTGTAATGACACACTGGCTGTGAGCGGATCTTCTCCCAGGACTTGCTTCAACAGCGATGCTTTCAGTGACTGTACTAACCTCTCTGCTGCACCGTTTGAAGCAGGGTGATAAGCAGGAACAAGTGTCTGTTTGATTGCATAGTTTCTCAGAAATTGTTTGAATTCTGCTGAGATAAATTGGGGGCCATTGTCACTTACACATTCCTCTGGTAATCCATATGCTGCAAACAGGGCACGGAGATCCTCAATGGTTTTGGTTGCTGTGGTAGAAGCCATAGAAATGACTTCCAACCATTTAGAGTTGTGGTCCACTAGCACCAGAGAGTGCTGCTTGTCTTTTCTGTAAAGTCTCTTTGAATCCTTTGCCACGGCCATCTGGACCACTTCCAGCAATGCAGCGATGCTACGCCAGGCATCTTCCTCACTGCCCGACATGCACTGCAGTCCTGCATAATGTTTTCTATGTCATAGTCTATCTGAGACCAACTCACACAGCCCCTAGCTAGGTACTATCAACATACTGATCACCCTTTGTAACAAACCGAGACCTGGGAATAACCAGGAGGGCTTCATCTGCAGATCTTAATGGCTGAGAGGGCATATACAATACATCAATAAATCTGATGTATGTAGGAGCAAGACTCTAAAAGGCCTTAAAGGTGAGCAATACAATTGTAAAATCAATTCGAAATGTAACAGGGAAACAGTGTAGGGAAGCAAGCACAGGGGTGATATGATCATGCCTCTTTTTCCCAGTAGTGAGTTGATTAGCAATGTTTTGTAACAACTGCAGATGGTAGCAGGAGCCCTTGCTGATACCAGAGTAAAGTGCATCGCAATAATCAAGCCGATAATAGATAAAAGCAATTGCAACTTTTTGTACATCATCAGTTGATAAAAATGACCTAATTTTAGAGATTAGCTTGAGCTGGAGAAAACATGACTGAACAACATGTTTGATCTGATTATCAAAAAAGGTTAGCATCAAATATTACCCCAAGATTCCTAGCAGCCTACTTAAGACTATTTGACAGACCGCAAGATTAGTACTAAAATGGCTTTTTTGTAGGAAGTTGTTCCTTATCCGAAGCGAGGGTCTACGTACAGGATGTTGTATTGCCGTAAAGCCCACTGAGACTAATTTGTAATTTGTGATAATTGGCTATAAAAAAATTGACTTGGCTGATGGAATCTGGGAGACCAAACAGAATGACTTCAGACATCACTGAATTTAAGAAAATTTTGAGACATCCAGGATTTAATGTCAGAGAGGCAAGTTGTGAGATTTGCTAGGCTGCTAGGATCTGTGGGTTTTAGTGACATGTATAACTGAGTTTCGTCAGCATAAAAATGGTAAAACACATCCTGATTTCCTTGTGATGGCCTGGCGGCCTGTCCAGGGTGTCTCCTTGCCTGTCACCCAATGACTGCTGGAATAGGCTCCAGCATCCCCGTGACCCTGAGAGCAGGATAAGTGGTTAAGACAATGGATGGATGGATGGGCATCCTGATTTTGAATGACTTGGCCAAGAGGCAGCATTTATATAGAAAACAGAAAGGGGCCAAGAAGTGAGCCTTGGGGGACACCACAACTCAACTGAGCCATCAAGGAAGGAGAGTTACCCAGAACAACAGAAAAAAGTCCTGTTGGAGAGCTTTGAGCATAATAAACCAAGAGCTGAGCCCTTGATGCCAACCCGTCTCTAAGCGATATAAGAGGATACTGTAATCAACTGTGTCAAAGGCATCACTTAAGTCTAAAAGGTGCTGCACGGGTGGTTCCCTGGGTGCTGCACGGATAAGAGGATACTGTAATCAACAGTGTCAAAGGCAGCACTTAAGTCTAAAAGGTGCTGCACACGTGGTTCCCCGGGTGCTGCACGATGGCTGCCCACTGCTCCTAGCTAAAGAGCTAGGATCGGTTAAAGGCAGAGCATAATTTCCCCATGGGTATTAATAAAGTATATCAAAATCAAGCACTAAAATCAAGCAGTCACCTCTGTCTGCAGTCAGCAGTGAGTCATTAGTAACCTTAACTAGAGCTGTCTCGGTACTATGAAGTGCTTTAAAACCAGACTTGAAACTGTTAACACTATTAGTGTTCATAAAAGATATCATTTGAGATGGAATTACTTTCTCCAAATCCTTGGATAAAAAAAGACAATTTGGAGATTGGTCTGCAGTTACTTAGGGACAGGGGATCTAATTTGGGTTTCTTTAGTAGTCGGGTGAACAATGGCATGCTTAAAACTGTCTGGAAAAGAACCAGAGTCCAGATAATTATTAAGAATTTGCACGTGTTGTGCTGCTGAGATTGCTAAAGCACAAATACAAGCAATGGGTGCAGCGTCTCAGAAGAGAGCTGTACATGCAGTGTATACAAACAGAAAACAAAAGGACAGTCAACCATGGAATAAAGGACAAAAACAGCCCGTTCAATACTCACAGAACAATGGACAAGGGTGCACATGCAGGAAATGTGGAATATCATACAAGCCAAGGCAATGTCCAGCATATGGTGCATCCTGCCATAAGTGTGGAAAGCAGAACCACTGTGCAAAGATGTGCATGTCAGGTAAAGAACAGCATGGAAAGACAGTACATGAAGTGAATCCTGGAACAGATGCCCTGTTTATTGAAACAGTGAACATTAATCAGCTAGACCCTGAAATTGACAAATCGTGGTACTCTGAGGTAAATGTTGGTAATATGTCTGTCAAGTTCAAGTTACACACGAGAACAGAGGCCAGTGTCCTGCTACTGAGGATGCTTAAGTCCATGAAAAGGAAGCCAAGGCATGAATGGAGAGCACACCTACTACGACAGCCCACAAGAACAGTGCTGGTGGCATATGGAGGGATGAGACTGAGGCCAGAAGGGAAACTCACTCTCAAGTGCTCCACACCCAAGGCTCAAGTGAGTCTACCATTTTATGTATCCAGGCACTCCTCCATACCCATCCTAGGGAGGGAGGCGTGTGAAGATTTGCATCTAGTATAAAGGGTGGACATTGACAAACTGTGAAACATCCAACAACACAAGAGCAGCTGATAGCTCAGCACCCAACTGTCTTTGAAGGTCTGGGGGAGTTCTCAGGAGAGTATCACATCCTCACGGACCCCAAGGCTACACCAGTCATACATGGCTGCAGAAAAATACTACTGGCAGTAATGGACAGACTCAAAGTCACTCTGAACGATCTGTTACAAGCTGGTGTGATTGCACAGGTAACTGAACCAACACCATGGGTGAATAGCCTTGTAGTCACCGAAAAGAAGGACAAAAAGAAGTTATGGGTTTGCTTGGACCCCAGTAATTTGAACAAAGCAATGCTAAGACAGCATTACTCAGTTCCTACAACTGATGACGTTTTGAGCAAACTTGCTGGTAAGAAAATATTCACAGTGCTCGATGAAAATGGTGGCTACTGGCAAGTAAAGCTAGACAAGGAGTAATCACTACAGTGCACATTTAACACACCATGGGGGCGATATCGGTTCAAACGTCTACCATTTGGAATAAAGTCAGCGAGTAAAGTCTTCCAGCAATGCAACTGTGAAACATTCTGAGACATCCAAGGAGTTCACATCATAGCTGATGATATGATCATTGCTGCATCTGCAGAGAAAGAACGTGATGAGATAATACAGAAGGTGATGGCCAGAGCGAAAGAGGCCAACATGAAATTCAACACAGACAAAATACGGTATAAGGTGAGCAGTGTAATCTACATGGGCCACATTGTCACTGCAGAGGGTGTTTAGGCAGATGAAGCAAAAGTTAAGGCCATTGCTGAGATACCGCCACCTACTGACAAAACAGGACTACAGCGAATGCTTGGCATGATAAAATACCTAGCGCAGTATATCCCTGGTGAGGCCACCATAACAGCGCCACTAAGACAGCTGCCATGGAAGGACAATGTGTGGCAGTGGCAACATGAACATGATGGTGTAGTCAACAAAATGCCCTCACAAATGCTCCTGTGCTCAGGTTCTTCGAGCCAAAGAAACAGCTCATAATACAGGCTAACGCATCTAAAGATGGCCTGGGGGCCTGTCTCTTACAAGACACCCACCCAATAGCCTATGCATCAAGGGAACTGACTGAGACCAAAAAGAACTATGCACAAATTGAGAAGGAACTCTTAGCTATTGTCTTCTCTGTCAGAAAAATGCCACCAGTATGTGTATGGGATGAGGGTGAATATTCAGTCAGACCACAAACCATTGGAAAACATCCTGAGAAAGAACAGCTCCTTCCAGACTGCAGAGAATGCTGCTTCAGCTGCAGCGATATGACTTAAATGTCACCTACACACTGGGTAAAGATCTGCTGATCACAGACACACTCTCACGAGCTGTAATACAAGAACAGCACACGTCAGCAGATAATAATAATAATGATAATAAATCAATCTTATATACTGCTTTTCTAGCACCCAAAGTCGCTTGAAGGACATCATGGAGGAGAAAGTTGTCTATGCTCAGGAGCCCACAGATGCCTTGAGTACAGAGACTCTAGAGAAGCTCAAGGGTGAAACAAAGAAAGATGAAACACTACAGCTGTTGCAAGTCATACACAGAGATGTTTGGCCCCAACACAGGGAGCAGGCAGACTCAAAACTGACACTATACTGGCCTATCAGACACACAGTGGCTGTGAGAGAAGAAATAATATTCGCTGGAGACAGGATAATCCTGCCAAGCACAGTGAGAACAGAAATGCTACAAAAGCTACATATCGCTCATCAAGGGATGCAGCGGACTAAAGCGCTGGCCAGAAAGCACTGGTACTGGCCAGGAATGACAAGAGACATAGAACAAATGGTTGAGACTTGTGGAACGTGCCAGCCGGTCCAGCCCAGAAAGCAGAAGGAGCCACTGATCTCGCATGACATCCCTGGGCTTCCTTGGCTCAAAGTTGGGGCTCACATCTTTGAAATAGAATGTCAGTCATTTCTCTTGATAGCAGACTACCTCTCAAAATACCCAGAGGTACTGAACGTTAAGGACAAGACGTCACACACTGTGATCAGCAAGATGAAATCGGTCTTCTCTAGAACAGGAATACCAGAAGAGATAGTGTGCGACCATGTTCCATTTGCAAGTCAGGAAATGAGAAACTTTGCAACGTCATGGGGCATAAAACTCATTCACTCCAGTCCGGGTGATGCACAGTCAAATGGACTAGCTGAGATAACAGTGAAATCGAACAGACATCTCGCACTTCTCCCCCTGAGGAACACACCTGTAACAGGCATGGAGTACTCCCCGGCACAAATGCTCATGGGCAGAGTCCTCAGAAGCACTCTACCGAGCTCCAGCACAGTTCTCCATCCAGCAGTGCCCAAAGATGTACACTCAACTCTCCAAAGTCTGCAGAAAAGACAGCAGCACTGCTGCAACAGAGGAGCAAAGCAGCTTCCAGAAGTGCACCCAGGTAGTACTGTTCACACGGAGACAGCACAAGGTTGGCGTCCATCTGTGGTCACTGCATAGAGAGGGGAAGCACGGTCCTATGACATAGTGACATCTTCTGGACAGCACTACGGACGCCATCTGAGGAAAACACCACCCAGCACTCAGATGAACTCAGAAACAGACTTAACAGATGAGGGGCAAACCAACACACCAGAAGCAGGTACAGCAGACAGTGTTGACATCGAGCTCTCGTCCTCGTCAAGGCCAGCTCAAACCAGGAGTGGCCGAGTTGTGCGACCACATGAGAGGTACAAAGACTTTCTGATGAGCCGGCAGCGAGTGTCGCGCTCCAACTATGCTCATTAAAAGAAATGTTCAAGAAGGAAATGTGATTTGAAATGTTAGACTATTTGAGCAGCAAGCTCATTTTTTCCTCATGTTGAAGCAAATGTGCGAGTTAGACAATAACAGTAACGAGACACAAAGTTCAGTCCTAAACACATCTTCACTATAGTGATGTTGAAGTGTACCTTTCATGTTGAGAAAGGAGGGTGTAGTATACTATAGGGCCGCGCACTGACACTAGTACGGAAGGTGAAGATGTGGAGGTGGAGTGACTCCGTCTGTGATTCGTCCGGCCTTGCGTTCAGTGTGTGCGTAAGCAGCACGGGCTGTCGTTAATAAAGTCATCTCGTGCGGTCAGTCAAGTGTCTGTATAGTCATCAGCTAAGTGCAGTCTTCCGGTCATGCAAAACCCATAGCGATGACAATGGGTAGACGCTCAGAAAACTCAGAAATAACAGTCACCGCCTTCCGGTTTAGGAAGGACCAAGGGAGGACGTGTTCCGAATGAACTTTAATATACTACTTCCTGCAAATGTAGCACGTGGCGAGGGAGGCAGAGATCTGTTTTTAATCGCAACTCCCGTGCCCCATACCCCGCACGACCCCGGGAGGGCTTTTATTTATACACCGGCCGGGGCACTCCAGCACGGACAAAACCATAACGCTGTCTGTAGTGCAGGCCGGATAGCCTGGACTGTAACTGCAGCTAGTTGGGGGTGTGCCACCACTGTGGCGCATCGGCAAGAGTGCAAAGATGTTGTCTTCAAAGATGTTTATTGACAAGTAGACGTGTGTGTGTGTGTGTTTGTGTGTGTGTGTGTGTGTGTGTGTGTGTGTGTGTGGCTCTGAAAATGAAACAATACAAAGTAACAATCATCGGCAACATCATACATAAATTACAAAGGGGTAAGCGGTGTCGGAAGAATAAAGCAGCACAGCAGCACACAGAAACCTGACAAAGCAGCCAAGCTGGATCCGGTATGGACACAGCACAACTTACACTTCTCTGGACGCACACCAACACAACAGGTCTTTCGGGAGACAGGAGAAAAACATCATCGAACTCTCCCTTAACTTCTACGGTAATTAGTAGGGTGTAAAACCTCAATCCCGTGACCACTCTCTGGCTAACATGTTTTGATGATTTATTTGACTTCTATGGACCTTTTGAAAGAAATTTAGCTCCCGTGTCCCTTGGGAAGCCATACCGAGAGATGATGGAGCTGTAGTCTTGGAGGAGGCTCTGCAGTGACCTTAGCTCATGTTCCTCAAAGATGACTGTTCTTATGTGGTCAAAGAAGATAGTCTGAGCCTCACAGAGAGTGACATTTTGCATGTGTGGAAGTTTGTCATCTTCACTCATTTTCTGATAATTACGCACATATTTCAACCAGCATTTTAAGTGATATCTGATCTCAAGTGCGTAGGGCTGATCAGCGGCAGAATCGACCAGACAGTTTCTTCTGTCTCGCATTTTCTGATCTTCCAAGGTCACCGTGTGGCTCTGGAAAGCTGCCCATGCGTGATCGTACGAAATCAGCTTCAAACTTTGATTCTGGGTGCCTGACTGACTCAGCCTTACAGCAGCAGACACGTTGTGTTTTATCGTGTATCTGCCCTGGACTCGATCGCAGCCGTTTGGCCGCTGGAGCCGCAACTGGGGAAGAAACATCAGACATAGACGAAGACTGAGATTGGCATTCATCAACTTCTCGTTTTTTCCGTCTTCTCTGGGCCTGTCCCACTTTCTTGACATTCCATAAGGTCAGCGTACATGTATCATGGACACGTTGTCCGACGGGACCTTTATCCCCATCAACAGTTGCATGGACATTTCCAAACTTGTCAAGACTGCTCCATAACAGGGCCCTTTCTTGATATTTCCCCACCTCTGAATTGAGCTAATGGAATCAGAGGCTTCATCACCAAGCCTGCCACACCGGAGGACACATGGAGTCTGGTGAATTATGTGCTGTCTAGTTGTCCCTGTAAGTTGACTGATTTCTTCCATTTTTAAGCAGTTGTGTACGTCTCTGCTGTTCCATTCACCTATAGGCAAAAACAAAAGCACGTTTGCTCAGGGGGATTTTCTATGACGGTACATTAGTTTATAGTTTAAGTATTGCTTAATTGAACTGGTGCTTTTCGTCAACAGAGGCCATCTCCAAAAATTAAATCATGTACTTTATGTTGATACTTTAATGTAATATAACAATATAACAATACATATACTTCACACAAAAGTTTTATAAAATTAGGTGATTCGTGATTAAAGTCATTTTTGCCAACCAGCCCAGTCACAGCATTGGTTGGCACAATGTTAAAATGTGATCAAGTTCACTAGCTAGCTATGCTAGCTATGCTAGCTATGCTAGTTTATGAACAGTTGTTAAATTACTCTGTGTGCGTGTGTGCGTGTGTGTGTGTGTGTGTGTGTGTGTGTGTGTGTGTAGTGAATATGTATAGCCTATGAAACACACTATTAATGCTGTGTGCCTGCTTGTATGTGCGTGTGAGCTAAATCAAATCAAATCAAATCAAATCAATTTTATTTGTATAGCCCAATATCACAAATTACAAATTTGCCTCAGTGGGCTTAACAGCAACACAACATCCTGTACTGAGACCCTCTCATGGGATAAGGAACACCTCCCTAAAACCCCTTTAACAGGGAGAAAAACAGGAAGAAACCTCAGGGAGAGCACCAGAGGAGGAGCTCTCTCCCAAGACGGACAGCGTGCAATGGGTGTTGTGTTCACGCAGTTTACATAATACAACATTGAAAGAGGATAACAGAATTATAATGGACATAAAATGTATGAAGAACATGATGCACAGGATGCCAAGCAGAGTCCACGTGCCAACGGAGCAGTCCAGGACCCAAGCCACGCGACCAGCATCATCATGTAATAAAAGAAAAACTTATGTGAGGAGAGGAAGGGCAGGCAGCATCCAAATGGCGGCCACCATCACCACGGAGACCTGGGAGGAGAACTGACTGCACATGCACGCAAGAGAGACTCACATGACACCATTCACACACAGAGAAAGAGAAAGGAGAAGACATCATTCAGAGAGAGAGAAAAGACATGTTAGAGAAGAGAACAGTTTGCAATAGTCATTAGCCATAATCAATTAAGTCATCAACTAGTCATAATCTATACTCTGTAATCTATACTCGATAATCTGGTGGGCAGAACAGTGGTTGGTAAATTCATTGAGACAGAAAACCAACCTGCCATCCAGTAGAATTAGCAACTTGTAGCAATTGTGATCAAGCTAGCAAATATGAAACGTGATTAGCCTTTATTAGCTAACAAATATTTATTATTATTAAAAGCAAGGCAGTGATAAAAATATCATGAAAACTGTGATACTTACTTTAGTCTCAGGATCAAAAGAGTGTGATGACCGCAGAATACGCTAATAGCTAGCTAGCTAATTTTCTGAAATGTCATGACCACAATATTTTTGAAGGGACAGTAACTAACAGCCTATTAGTAGGCCCACCCTGACCCGCAACCCCCTGTCACGCGCACGCGCACGCACACGCACACACACACACAGGGCACAGGAGGCACAGACGGGTGTATAGGCTACATGTTTACCATATTTTATAAGTTATTGTTGTTTAAACCTTGGTGTATTATACATCATTTGAAAGGTAGCAGCATGATCTACCAGAATAAATGATAAAATTTAGTTTAAAAGTAAAATCTACTTTAGAAGTTGTCTTTTATAGGCAACGTTCACGGAAAAACACCTTCCCGTTCACATCTTCACTCCACTGGATGGTGGCCATCTTGGATTTCTGGGTCAAAATGATGTCATAATGTCAAACTGATGTCAGAGTCAGAATCCTCATGGTTGATTTATATGAAAAAGTGTCTTCATCCATGATTCTAGGTGCTCTGGTTCAAAAGTTAATGCTTCAATATGGCCGCAGGCAGCCATCTTGGATTTGGCCCCCTAGCAAAGATGCCAAAAGGTCCATAGAAGTCAAATAAATCATCAAAACATGTTAGCCAGAGAGTGGTCATGGGATTGAGGTTTTAGACCCTACTAAATCTACCGTAAACCTCATCCTGCTTTCCGGTCCGTCCCTTAAACAGGTCGGACCGAAACGCCCTCGTAGAAGTTAAAGGAAAGTTGCGCCCCACCAGGGGGGGGCGGTACCGATGGGGACCTATCTATACACACACCCATCTGGAACCTTTCTAACACTGCCCCCCCCCATGTTACAACTAGCGACACCAGTCTAAGTAGCAGTCCTCAGGTCAGTCAGTCAGTCCTCTACCCAGTCCGAGTCAAACCCCCCATCCAAATAACCAAACCATGCACAACATTTAACACATAAATCAACAATTTCAATAACACCAACAGTCCCGTCAGCCATTGCGCTCCCCAGCGTGGAGCCGCTTCTCCCGGCCGCTACCATAGCAGTTGAATTCTGGAAACAACCAGCTCTTCCTGTCCAGAGAGAGAAGAACCGCCTGGGAAACAGCCAGTAGACACAGCTGAGCGACGGCTCTCGGCCAGCTAGCCAATAACAGGAGACATGGCGGAGCTGAACACGGGACCACATAGCACCGCCATCCGCACAGAGGTGAGCAGGCGGAGGTGATGGCTGAATTCCCTGCAACAGCTTGTGCTTCAGGAGAAACCACACAAGGACACACACTAAAGCACCACGAAGTCTGGATGTGTAAATGTGTGTGAATACGGTAGTCTGCAGGGTGTAAGGTTTGGAAAGGTATGCAACCCTGCTGGAAACCAAAACGACACAGAGCAGTGTTACACGGAGAAAGGTTGCTGAACGAAAAGGAGGAACGTGTGAGGCTTGATGCATGCTGCGGAGGCCGGGACGTGGCTGTGGAAGGTGCAGGCGTGGTAGCTTCATTAGAAGGGGAGGAGCGCTGCATACGGGTGTGAATAAGTACAAGACGCCCCTAGTGGTGACCTGTTGTTAGTGGAAGCAGGGGGTTGCATTGCTCTGTGTAGTTGTGAGCTGCTGCATAAGAAGAACACACCATCAGTTGAGTTCTCTGCTCAGTCTGTACTCATTAACAGACATAACCACCACCACCACCACCTTTCAGGTGGAGAAAGCGGTGAGACATCTTGGGGACTGTAGTTTTAACTACTCGGCTGTGAGGAAATAATGTGTGGACAAGCTGAGTGAAGTATACAGTAAAAGCCGGTTGGAGGCTACAGAAGAGACCAAACACGTGAAGCCTGTAATGACCTACTTTCCACTCTCACACATGATAACACCGGTTCTGAATTAGCCGGGGAACTCCGGCATGTTTATTCTGCTCCATGCACAACGTGCACATCATCCCACTCACTCCCGTCTACCTTCCCGCTCCCGTGGCTGCTCTGTCTACTATCCCATAACTCCCTGTGTCCTTAAAGCTGTATTCCCCTAATACCGAACCTCACATCCCTCCAACATTCCCAAGAAAGTAAACACTACATTCCTGCTATAGGATCATTCCTGCTATAGGATAGGGGTTGATGTTTAAACACTACATTCCTGCTATAGGATAGGGGTTGAAGTTTAAACACTACATTCCTGCTATAGGATAGGGGTTGATGTTTAAACACTACATTCCTGCTATAGGATAGGGGTTGAAGTTTAAACACTACATTCCTGCTATAGGATAGGGGTTGACGTTTAAACACTACATTCCTGCTATAGGATCATTCCTGCTATAGGATAGGAGTCGAAGTTTAAACACTACATTCCTGCTATAGGATCATTCCTGCTATAGGATAGGGGTTGAAGTTTAAACACTACATTCCTGCTATAGGATAGGGGTTGAAGTTTAAACACTACATTCCTGCTATAGGATAGGGGTTGAAGTTTAAACACTACATTCCTGCTATAGGATAGGGGTTGAAGTTTAAACACTACATTCCTGCTATAGGATAGGGGTTGATGTTTAAACACTACATTCCTGCTATAGGATAGGGGTTGACGTTTAAACACTACATTCCTGCTATAGGATAGGGGTTGAAGTTTAAACACTACATTCCTGCTATAGGATAGGGGTTGAAGTTTCCTTGTAACAAATCCCACTAGCGGTATCACAACATAAACTTTTTTTTTGTTGAATTAACGGCGTACAAAAAGCAAACTAATGCTCCACTACAACACAGTCCAAGGTGTTATGTTATGGCACAAAATCATTAAGGTACTCTGGCCACTTCACGGCAACCCTTCTTGGGTAGCGAGGGGCGCCTGAGGTCACTGGGCCTGACGTTGGGTTGGGTTCAGCATTGTAAACAAAGTCATTGGGTCAGTCTCACTCCGCCTGCTGTTGTCCTCTCCCAGTGTACCAGTTGGACCAAGTGTGGGGGACACTCGCTTGAAGTGTGACGCATTTCTTGTCACCACCTGCTGCCCCCGTTGAGCAGTGATCATTGTCCCTTTTGCTGCAGTGACTTGAAACGGCTCCGGATGGAAAAAGGACTGGAATTTGTTCTCTGGTCGCAGTCTTTTCACCAGCACATGGTCACCCACTTTCAGAGCAGGGGATGGGCGACAGAAGTGTTTGTCGTGATGCCCTTTCATCTTCTCTTTGGCTTGTGTGTCTCTGGCTCTCATGAGCTTGTCTGGAACTGTGTTTTGGACATTGGGTAGTGTTGTGCGCACCTGCCTGCTAAAGATGGCTGTGGCAGGTGGTTTCCCAATGGTGCTGTGTGGGGTTGTTCTGTATGCTCTCAGGAAGCGATTCAGTGCTTGTTGAGTGTTTTTGCATTCAAGTGTGGCAATCTGGATCGTTTTTTTCAACGTTTTCATAAAGCGCTCAACCTCCCCATTTGCTTGGGGCCAACAAGGGGTTATCTTTCTGTGGCGGAAGCCTAGGTATGAAGCAAACCTGGAGAAGTCCTCAGAATTGAAAGGAGGACCATTGTCACTCTTGACAACTTCTGGGATGCCAAATAATGAGAACATGCTGTCTAGCTTTGGTATAACAGCTTTTGCAGATGTGGTGGACACCTTCCCCACCACCGAGAACCTTGAATAATCGTCCATCACTACAAGTAAGTACTCTCCATTTGGCAATGAGCAGAACTCCACACTCACCTCAGTCCAGGGTGCAGCTGGAAGGGGAGTCATCTGGAGTGGTGCGTGAGATTGTGTTGTGTTTGTCACTGCTTGGCAAGCAAGACAGATTTTGACGCAGTCTTCTGTCTTTTGGTCTATACCAGGGAACCACACTTTTTCCCTCAAAAGTTTCTTTGTCTTTACCAACCCCTGGTGGCCTTCGTGAGCAATGTCAATCACTCGGTTATGCAGGGATGAGGGTATTACCAGCTTGTTACCTCTGAGAAGGAGATCAGATGTGGACACCATGAGCTCTGACTCTGTGCATGAAAACATCGCAGGAGTGATTTTTGGGCTGGAGACATGTCTGCTGTCTGTTCCAGAAGAGTGGGCCACTGTCCTGTTCTGGCCGCAGCTATGACCCGTTGGAGGCATGGGTCAGACTGTGTGGCAGCGTGGATCTCCTGCAGTGTCATAGCGCGGGGAACATCATGGTCAATGATGAAACACACATGTGCTTCAGGCAGCTCGGTGGCATGTGTGCTATTCGACTCGTGTGTGTGGACTGGGTGTCTGGAGAAGTAGTCTGCTGGGTTACCAACACCTGCCTTGTAGGTCACAGAGAAGTTGAAGTTCTGTAGATTTAGTAGTCAGCGTTCAATTCTGGGAGGGGGAGAGGAAGGTGGCTTGTTAAACATGGGCACCAGCGGCTTGTGGTCAGTAACCACTGTGAATGGGCATCCGAGTAGATATAGCTGGAAGTGAAGGCAGCCCCAGATTATAGCTAAAGCCTCCCTCTCAGTCTGTGAGTATTGCTGTTCTACAGGTGACAGTGTTTTGCTGGCATAGGCAAGTGTGTGCAGTGTACCATCAGAGTCAGTTTGGGTAAGAACAGCCCCTAGGCCTACAGGGCTTGCGTCCACAACAACTTCTGTGTGTTTTGATTGGTCAAAATAGGCCATGACTGTGTCGCTGCTCAGTGCATTTTTGAGTTTGTCAAAAGCTGTCTGGTGGGTTGGGGACCAGTCCCACAGCTGGTCTTTCTTTGTGAGCTCTCTGAGAGGCTGTGTCAGGGTGGCTAGACCTGGAATGAAACGACCACAGTATGTGACAAGGCCAAGGAAACTTCTGACCTCTCCTGGGTTCCGTGGGGCTGGGGTCTCCTTGAGTGCAGCCACCTTCTTGGGGTCCACTGAGATGCCTTGATCTGAGAATACATATCCCATCCTTGTCGCCATTGTAATGACCTACTTTTCACTCTCACAGATGATAACACCGTTTCTGAATTAGCCGTGGAACTTCGGCATGTTTATTTCACTCCATGCATAACGTGCACATAATCCGACTGACTCCCATCTACCTCCCCGCTCCCGTGGCTGCTCTGTTTACTATCCCATAACTCCCTGTGTCCTTAAAGGTGTATTCCCCTAATACTGAACATCACATTGCCCAAATCAGCTTCCACAGACCAGACTGGGAAGGCTTCCAGTAAGGGTTAAAGTGTCCTTTAATACACACCTGATGTAACGAGCTGCCATCCCAGTGCTCCTAGTCTTACTGGTCGTGTGCTGGGCCCACGTGACGTCAGAGCGTTCAAAAAGACATCCGGAGGATTTCTTTGACGTCTTCACATACATGTAATTCATGAGGACATTCTGATTAAAACTGACTTTCAGAGACGCAGATCTTGTGTTGATGAACTCTTTATTTTATATCATTCACATGAATCGTTAGTTTGTATCATCATCCATCTTCCTGAATGTAGTTTAATCACGAGTTTCCTTTTCCTTTAACCCCATGATCCTAAAGATCCTAAAGATCCTGGTTTTATTGGAACTGTGTGTCTCATGTTTAGATGTATTTAGGTGTTCCAGCATCCAGGTTGTTTCCTGTTTTCTTCTCTGTTCATGGCTGTTCAGCACGAAAGCGTCAAACCTCTGGAGGGCGCTGATAATCTGCACATCTGGCATCAAACCTCTGGAGGGCGCTGATAATCTGCACATTTGGTGTCAAATCTCTGGAGGGTGCTGATAATCTGCACATCTGGTATCAGACATCTGCAGGGCTCTGATAATCTGCACATCAGGTGTCAAACCTCTGGAGGGCGCTGATAATCTGCACATCTGGCGTCAAACCTCTGGAGGGCGCTGATAATCTGCACATCAGGTGTCAAACCTCTGGAGGGCGCTGATAATCTGCACATCTGGCATCAAACCTCTGGAGGGCGCTGATAATCTGCACATCTGGTGTCAAATCTCTGGACGGTGCTGATAATCTGCACGTCATGCTGATGGACGGAGTGACCCCGCGACCCACGGGATTTATCATCAGACGAAGAAGAACAAATAAGAGAAATAAACCAACTACAGTCAATCTACACCACACACACACACACACAGACACACACACACAGATACACACAGACACACACACAGACACACACACACAGACAATACCTACCGTAACCACAGTCCTTTACTCTTGGCCACTGGGAGCTGCTGATGTGTTATGTTGGGAGGGAGGGGGCGAGAGGGAGAGAGGGAGGGAGAGAGAGAGGAAGACAGCGCAGGGGGAGTGGAGTAGAAAGATAGAAAGGGAGGAACAGAAGGAGGAGATCCTCGGGATCTGGGGGCGGGGGGTTGAGGGGTGCGGGGGGGGTGAGGGGCGGTGGGGGGTTAGGGGGGGTGGAAGGAGGCGAGGGCCGGAGGGAGCGCGTGGCTGCTGAATCGTTCAGTCGGTCTTGTACTCTGAGCGAAATGGACGGAATCCGGTTCCGCTTGTGGACTTTGTGTTTTGTGCTTCTGCATAGCGGCGTGTTAAACGGACTCTACATCACACACAGTACAGGTAATACTACTACTACTACTACTACACATGTACTTATACTGCTGTTACTTCTGACATGCTACTAATACTCCTATAACCCTGCTGTTGACACTGACCCAACTACTGACAGTACTACTACTACTGACAGTACTATTACTAATACTATGAATACTGTGAATAAGATGAATACTGTGAATACTGTGAATACTGTGAATACTGTGTATACTGGTGTCAGTGGCAGGAACGTTTCTCCCAGTAAACGTTGTTCAGATGACCTGAGTGAACTTGGGCATTTCCTTACCTGGGTTACTGGTTTTATATACGTACATATACATACATACATACACGCGTACATACATGATACATACATACATACATGCATACGTACATACATGCATGCATACATACATGCATACATACATACATGCGTACATACATGCATACGTACATACATGCATGCATACGTACATACATGCATACATACGTACGTACATTCACACTTACATGCATAGATACGTACATACATACATGCATACATACATACACACATACATGCGTGCGTGCATACATACATACATGCGTGCGTGCGTGCGTGCGTGCGTACATACATACATACATGCATACATACATACATACATACATACATACATACGTACATACATGCGTGCGTACATACATACATACATACATACATACATACATACATACATACATATGTCTGTGAATGTTCTCATTCATCCAGGTCGTCATGGTTATCCAAAGGAGTTGAATCAAGTGCAACTGGAACTCCTTTGGATACACACACGCACATATATATGTGTGTGTGTGTGTGTGTGTGTGTGTGTGTGTGTGTGTGTGTGTGTGTGTGTATATCTCAAGCGTGAGGAACACTGAGTTAGTACTGACAGTGTGTTTGAACAGCCCGTCGGTGTCAGTTGTGTATTGTTGTTCTTTTGGATGAAACGCCATTTTATTTGGTTTATGACGCTCCGTCACGCGGACTTTACTGACTGTTTACCGGCTGTTCCGCTGCTCGTGCTGCTCGGCTGCTCCGATCAGCCGGAAACTGGCGAAGTCAAGATGAGCGTGATGTAGAGGACAAAGGAAGAGCTGCGGGTTCTACTGCTGGTTGCGGACGTGGGGCGGGCAGGTCTAGTGAACCCGGTCTGGTCCGGGACAGCTGGTTTATGAGCAGACCAGTGAAACTGGCTTCCTGTCAAAGTGACGTCAGAATGCTCAGAGGCGCACGCGGACACTTTTCACCTCATCCGTGCGGCGCAGTTTTTGTTTTCTTGCTTTTCGTTTCTCCGCCCTGCTCCACCGCTCCTCCTCCTCAGCGCCTCCTCCTCCTCTCCTCCGCTCCTCCTCCTCCGCATGACACACGAGAGAGAAGACACCCAGGACACACGAGAGAGAAGGACACGAAGGACACACGAGAGAGAAGACACGCAGGACACACGAGAGAGAAGGACACGCAGGACACACGAGAGAGAAGGACACGCAGGACACACGAGAGAGAAGACACACAGGACACACGAGAGAGAAGGACACGAAGGACACACGAGAGAGAAGGACACGAAGGACACACGAGAGAGAAGGACACGCAGGACACACGAGAGAGAAGACACACAGGACACACGAGAGAGAAGACACACAGGACACACGAGAGAGAAGGACACGAAGGACACACGAAAGAGAAGACACGCAGGACACACGAGAGAGAAGACACGAAGGACACACGAGAGAGAAGGACACGCAGGACACACGAGAGAGAAGACACACAGGACACACGAGAGAGAAGACACACAGGACACACGAGAGAGAAGACACGCAGGACACACGAGAGAGAAGACACGCAGGACACACGAGAGAGAAGACACACGAGAGAGAAGACACGCAGGACACACGAGAGAGAAGACACACAGGACACACGAGAGAGAAGACACGCAGGACACACGAGAGAGAAGGACACACAAAAGAAGAAAATACAGAGGCGAAAGAAAGTGGGCAAAAGAAAGAGCAGGACTTGAGAGAGAGACAGAGACAGAGAGAGACAGAGACAGAGAGAGACAGAGACAGCGAGAGGGGGAAGAGAGAGACTTTGACTTTCAACAACACTTTAATAAAAATGACAAAAGAGTTACAACACAAAGAGCAACATGGTCAGTAACACAACACTGACAGGATGTAAATCATCTCAGGACACTCTCCAAGACCTCAGGACACTCCCCAAGACCTCAGGACACTCTCCAAGACCTCAGGACACTCCCCCAAGATCTCAGGACACTCCCCAAGATCTCAGGACACTCCCCAAGGTCTCAGGACACTCCCCAAGATCTCAGGACACTCCCCAATATCAGCTCACCATCCTCAACACAGCAACGCACATCTTTACTACACCACACACTGCCAACACTTCGGAGCACAAATCTACTTTTAATGAGCTCTTAACATTTCTATAAACACAAAGACAGAGACAGAGACAGAGAGAGGGAGAGACAGAGACAGACAGACAGAGTGAGACAGAGAGAGGGAGAGACAGAGAGAGAGACAGTAAGAGGGAGAGACAGAGACAGAGAGAGGGAGAGACAGAGACAGAGACAGAGAGAGGGAGAGACAGAGAGAGGGAGAGACAGAGACAGAGAGAGAGAGAGACAGTAAGAGGGAGAGACAGAGAGACAGAGACAGAGACAGAGAGAGGGAGAGACAGAGAGAGACAGAGACAGAGAGAGGGAGAGACAGAGACAGAGAGAGGGAGAGACAGAGACAGAGAGAGAGAGAGAGACAGTAAGAGGGAGAGACAGAGAGACAGAGACAGAGAGAGGGAGAGACAGAGACAGAGAGAGAGAGAGAGACAGAGAGAGACAGGAAGAGAGAGAGACAGTAAGAGGGAGAGACAGAGAAAGAGAGAGACAGAGACAGAGAGGGACAGAGACAGAGAGGGACAGACAGAGAGAGACAGAGACAGAGAGGGACAGAGAGGGACAGAGACAGAGAGGGACAGACAGAGAGAGACAGAGAGGGACAGAGAGAGACAGAGAGAGACAGAGAGAGAGAGAGAGAGAGAGAGAGAGAGAGAGAGACAGTAATAGGGAGAGACAGAGCGACAGTAAGAGGGAGAGACAGAGAGACAGAGACAGAAAGACAGAGAGAGAGAGAGAGAGAGAGAGAGAGAGAGACAGTAAGAGGGAGAGACAGAGAGACAGAGACAGAGAGACAGAGACAGAGAGAGGGAAAGACAGGGAGAGAGAGAGAGAGACAGTAAGAGGGAGAGAGACAGAGACAGGGAGAGAGAGACAGAGACAGTTGTTTTACACGCTTTGGCAATATGTACACAAACGAATGTTATGCCAATAAATCACATATTGAATTGAATTGAATTGAATTGAATTGAAATGAATTGAATTGACAGAGACAGAGAGAGGGTGAGACAGAGAGACAGAGACAGAGAGAGAGGGACAGAGAGAGAGGGACAGAGAGAGAGAGAGGGACAGAGAGAGACACACACAGACACAGAGAGAGGGACAGAGAGACAGGGAGAGAGAGACAGAGAGAGGGACAGAGAGAGAGGGACAGAGAGAGAGACACACAGACAGAGAGAGAGGGACAGAGAGAGACACACACAGACACAGAGAGAGGGAGAGAAACAGACAGAAAGAGTGAGAGACACAGAAAGAGAGAGAGGGAACATTCTCTGTGGTCTTCCATCATCTTTCCATAAATCTTTGTTTCTCAGGAATGTGAAGGAATCCCACATTATGATCATATTTCATCACAAAGACTGGATCACAGAGAGACAGAGAGAGACAGAGACACAGACAGAGACAGAGAGACACAGAGACACCGACAGAGACAGAGAGACACACAAACAGACAGAGAGACACAAAAACAGACAGAGAGACACAGACAGAGACAGAGAAAGACACAGACAGAGACACAGAGACACAGACAGAGACAGAGAGAGACACAAAAACAGACAGAGAGACACAGACAGAGACACAGACAGAGAGACACAAAAACAGACAGAGAGACACAGACAGAGACACAGACAGAGAGACACAAAAACAGACAGAGAGACAGAGACAGACAGAGACAGACAGAGACAGAGAGAGACACAAAAACAGACAGAGAGACACAGACAGAGACAGACACAGACAGAGAGAGACACAGACACAGACAGAGACAGACAGAGACAGAGAGAAACACAAAAACAGACAGAGACACAGACACAGACAGAGACAGAGAGAGACACAAAAACAGACAGAGAGACACAGACAGAGACAGACAGAGACACAGACACAGACACAGACAGACAGAGACACAGAGACACAGACAGAGACAGACACAGACAGACAGAGACACCGACAGAGACAGAGACAGACACAAAAACAGACAGAGACACAGAGACACAGACAGAGACAGAGAGAGACACAAAAACAGACAGAGAGACACAGACAGAGAGACACAGACAGAGACAGAGAGAGACACAGACAGAGACAGAGAGAGACACAAAAACAGACAGAGACACAGACAGAGACAGACAGAGACAGAGAGACACAGAGACACCGACAGAGACAGAGAGACACAAAAACAGACAGAGAGAGACACAGACAGAGACAGAGAGACACAGACAGAAACAGAGAGAGACACAGACAGAGACACAGAGACACAGACAGAGACAGAGAGACAGACAAAAACAGACAGAGAGACACAGAAAGAGAGACACCGACAGAGACAGAGAGATACAGACAGACAGAGAGACACAGACAGAGACAGAGAGACACGAAAACAGACAGAGAGACACACAAAAACAGAGAGACACAGACAGAGACAGACAGACACA